>QNQO01001199.1:0-345961 GCA_003290165.1 Berberis thunbergii | reverse complement strand
CATTGTATCCGGAAATCGTTTCAAAAAATTCGGCATAGAATTTGTTTTGGGTTGGATTTTCATTTGTTGGGATATTGTTCGGATTTTGTATTTGAGTTTCTTTTGAGAAACCAATTTGTATGGTGTGTTTGTAATCTTTCTGTAATTTGAATATGAAGCAATAAGAGTTGTTATTTATTGTAGACATAGGCGAGTTTGCCGAGCCACATAAATTGTTTGTCTCCAGTATTACTGTGTTTGTTTGATAATAATGAGAATATTCTCATGATTATGCTATTGAATATGGTATTGAGAATATTCTTATGATTATGCTCTTAATTATGCTATTGTGAAGATTGTCTTGATTATGTGAATATTGTACTTTAGGATGATTGCTTATTCGGTCAAATTTGTATAAGGAAGTTAGTAGATTGTACTTTAGGAGTTGCCTATATTGGTAGAATAGCTTGCATATAAACAACAATAGAACAATGAAAAAATCAGAGCATCATTCTCACAAAATTATTTCTTTTGTTCTGTTATTTGTAGATAACTTCGCATTTCGACATTTATAACGCTTCCGCGCGTAACATCAAGACCTCTCCAGCTATATGAACCCTTATGCCTTGTAACACTCTCTATGACTCTATGTCAGGCGGGACTACCCACGAAATAACCTTGAAGCTATATAGACTTTGGGTTAATCTTCTTCAATGAAAATGATTGATTGGTATTTATGAGGATGAAAAGTTATGGCAGGTCTATCATGCAACTACTTTAGTAGCAGAACATTTTGCAGGGTTACTCTTCAACTTGAAGACGGTGATTCTAGTACTACTTAGGTTCTTTGTTGAAGATTTGAAGCAAATTTATTGTCCTATGGATGCTGTAACGAGTGAACGTACTATCGAATGTAACTTTAATGTGCATTAGTCCCAATAGATTATTAGTTCCAATTCCAAGGCCATCCTGGAAATTGCATTGTTTGTCTCCTAACTTTTGAGTTGGTATTTATCCTTTTATTTAGTAATCTACATCAACTTTGCTTAAAAATTTGTTATGTGAGTGATTTTTATGTAACATGTAGTTTATTTGACACTATGAGTTGTGTGAGATTTTTTATGTAGCATTTAAGAGTTCAAAATGCGTAACTTATATTTTGGTTCTGAATAGACTTAGAAATCTTAATAAAAAGTGGGACACTTTAAAAAGAACGTTTGTTTTTAGTTTTAATGATAAGTTAAAGTTCTGATTTGATTAAACATCATGAGAGTGTTGATCACTTGGTAGTGAGTGTTTAACAAAATTTTATTTCAATAATAACTTTACAATAAATTCGTAATAATTGCTACCCCTCTCCTCTACCTACCATCCCTCTTTGTTCAACCTCCTCTCAATAATGGATTCCATTTCATCTTTGATGGCCACCACCTCGCCCAACACTCCTTTCAATATTTTTGCTTCGTCAATCAAAAACGGAATCAGATGCTCAACAGCAAGACTCACAATCTCAAAAAAAATTATGTTCAACAACACAAAACTCGGGTCTAGATCCACAAATGGAATGTTCACGGCACTATGTCCAAGTCAATTAAAGAGTTGTATTAAACTTCTGAAGACTATTCTAATGCAAATTGCAAGTCAATCATTGTCTCCAACAGTAAAGCCTTCGGCTTATATTATAATGCAACTTGAGGAGAATCAAAGAGTTTAAAAAAATAAAAATCTAACTAATCTGCTGTTGTATTATTAGTCTTTTGGAGTTGTTATCAAAGTGAAATAATCAGCGTATTACAATGCAACTTCCAAGTAATTGTCTTCAATAAATATATATCAAATCATCCTCAGATCAACACTATAGCCTTAGCTAACTAATCAGGCTATAATTAACATATTTGTTTTGGAATTGCTTTGGACAGTATAGTAATGCTAACAAGTAACAAATAGTTTCAAATTTCAAAAGAACATAGCACTAAACATTGTTTATTAGATGCTTCACGTTTTTCTTATAGCGGGGACCTAGATCGATCATTGAATGAAGACTGTGTTTTGGTGTTTCAATGTGGTTTTGTTATTAAAAATTCGGATAAGATTAGGATTGCGAGATGTGATGCCCACCACTACTCGAGGTGAATCAAACTTTCATTTATTAGTTTTATTTTTATGTCCGAATGTTGTGAAGGAATAGAAAGGAATATCTTGGTAGTATGGGGCCAAACCATGCATTCAATCAAATGGAACACTCATGCTTTCTTCCTTATCCTTATGTGACCATCAATATTATTGTTAGGGGGTCCCGCAAATTTGGCCAAGAGGTCCCTCCCACCCCGAAAGAGGAGACACGAGTTTGATTGTGGTTCCTTTGGTCCACGATCCCGTCTAATTGTCGAGGGAATGTGCGAGGAAAACAGTAAGGGAGGGGAACTATTCATTCCCCTCGAGATGCACACAATAAAAATGATAGCACCCATTCCAAGGGGGATGAACGGTCCCCCCTTCCCTCTCTCCCTCCCTCACTGTTTCCCTCGCCCATTCCCTCCACAATTAGATTTTTGGTCCACCGAAAGGAGGGGGCAAAGGCATGTGATGTGGGTTGCACGTGTCCCGAATTAACAATTAATTTTCAAATTATTAACAGTGATGATTTTCCCATTCCATAACACGTTGCTAATTTCATATTTTTTATATAAAAATAATAAAGAGGTTGAATAGTGATAAGGGTAGTTGTTTACATTTAAATATTACTTTCGATGCAGTGGATTTATGTTTTCCTTCTTTGCGCCTAGACCTCCACAAGTAGCATGTGTGACCAAAAGATCATCGTGTGATTGTCGATGACACTCCGATACTTAAGTTAAATAAAACTTAAGAAATGTTTAAAATTGTAAACTGAATTTTATAGTGTACATTTATTCATCGACCTTAACTCTCTTTTTATATTGTGGGAGTCCTGATTTGGCTAGGCCTTTGTTGGTGTAACTTAGGGAAAGAGATTATCATGGTTGTTTGCAACTTGGATCTGATCTTTTGAATTCTGCTAGTGTTTGTCACACCCCGAGTTTTGGGGAAACCGATAAGAAATAAGAAAAAAGAAGGGGAAGAGACATGTATGTTGGAGGTGTTGTTGCAGTGGTTTTGAGGATGTGAATTGGTTGCGCAAATCATTAGTGATTTCATCAAGTGAGTTTTCTTTCCCAAATTTCTTTGATTCTATTGTGTTTGGGTTTTTTTTAGATTCAGATTCGATTATCGAAATTTAAGTAATTTTGCAATCAATTGTCTATTATTCGTGAGGTCGCGTTGTATCGATTTGGTTCAATTACATTGCAAGAAAGAAAGGGAAGATTTGATTGATTATGTCTTCTCTGTAATAGATAAGAGTTTGGTTATTTATTTATGTTGTTAAAACACTAGTGGCAAGCGTGTTCGGTAATACTGATGTGGCTTCTTCATGTACGTTAGAACACCATTTCAGCAAAAGTCATTCATTGAAAATTGAAAGAATATTGTGGGTCTTCCAATATGCAGCATGATTATTTGTTCTTGAATAATTCAAAAAAAAGTTTGGCTACTGTAACTTGAGCTGCAAAACTTATCCTTTGGTGATTTAGACCTTAGATTTTGCTTTTCAATCATGGTGTTGGTAGTGAAGCAAACAGTTGGTGCATCACTAATGAAAGCTAATGTGATATTCGTTTACCATGTCTATTATCCTGTTTTCTCTTCTCACATGATTATATGTATGTATATTGTTTTTGAATTTATAGTATTTTTATGAGTAATTTGGGTGACTTCGACACTTTAGGTGATGCGACAGAGTTCATATTTCTAAAGATTGCAATTTACTAGGGCTTTCATTGCAGTCATTCGATTTGATTTAATCTGATTTATTGGTCAGTGATTATTGATAGAATATATGCAAATCTGTTATTATTTAGTAGGTGTATAATTAGTTTCCTTAATTATAGCCTAGGATCTTGTTTGTAAGCCTATATATAAACTGACAACAATGAATGAAAAGGGATCAGAGAATTATCTTCCTTTATAGTATCAGAGCCTAGTGCACCTTCTTCCTCTTCTGTTCACGATCTTCCGCCATCCCCTAGTGGATCTCCACCCTAGTGTATCTCCGCCCAACTCTCCCACGTCAACTCTCCTCTTCTTCCTAGCAGCCATCATGTCTGCCACAAAGTCTTCTTTTCACCCTGCTCTTGTTGTTTCAAACATCAAGAACCACCTGTCAATTAGTCTTGAGATGGAAAATGTCCAATATGCGACATGGGCGGAGCTCTTCAAAATTCACGCACGCTCTCATAGGGTCCTCGATCACATTATTCCACCGAAAAAAGACAACGAAAAAGTGTCGGATACCGATGAAGAAAGGGAGTTGTGGTTGACCCTAGATGCTACAGTTCTTCAGTGGATCTATGCCACAATTTCTAATGATCTACTGCACACCATTCTTGAACCCGACTCAACGGCAATGGAGGCTTGTAATAGACAGCGTGATATTTTCCAAGACAACCAGAATTCTCATGCCGTAACACTTGAGCAAGAATTCTCACACACAAACATGAAGGATTTTCCAAATGCCTCGGCGTATTGTCAAAGGCTCAAGGTTTTATCGGATCAACTCAAGAATGTCGGAGCGCCAGTCTCTAACAGCCGACTTGTTCTTCAGATGGTGGCAGGGCTCACTAATGCTTATAGCGGTGTTGGAACACTTATTCGCCAAAGCAATCCTCTCCCACCCTTCTACCAAGCCCGATCTATGCTAACCCTTGAAGAAGCGGGTTTTGCAAGGAAAGCCGCCACCGGGTCTGGTATTGTTATGGTAGCTTCCTCGTCTAGGGAGTCGGAAGACACTCCCCCTTTTTTTGGATAACTTCTCTCATAACCGCCATAATGGTGGTAAAAAGGGACATAATCGCAACAATGGTAGTAGAAACAGCTGTGGTGGCCGCGGCGACAATGGCAAGGGCGGCGGTGGCCGGACCGGCAGTGGCCAGCAGCAGACTAGTCAGCAGCAGCAGTGGCCTTGGCCTTTCATGCCGTGGGCAGTTCCCCCTTGCCCTTACCCCACT
This sequence comes from Berberis thunbergii, assembly GCA_003290165.1. Lineage (NCBI taxonomy): Eukaryota > Viridiplantae > Streptophyta > Magnoliopsida > Ranunculales > Berberidaceae > Berberis > Berberis thunbergii. Next base: position 340,898 of record QNQO01001199.1, on the reverse strand, counting down.
ACTCCATGGGCCAGGCCCACCACACCGCACAAGAAGGTCGGGGTTCTTGGACCACACCCATAGCAGGCGTATTCTGCAGCTGCACAACCCACACCCACAGACATCGAGACCGCGATGCACACACTTGGGCTCAATCCTCCGGATGCAAACTGGTACATGGATACCGGCGCCACCTCTCATATGACATCCGTGCAAGGTAAGCTCTCGTATTATTTTAATATGAGCAATAATCATGATATAATTGTCGGAAATGGTCATTCAATTCCAATTCATGGTTATGGTCACACAAACTTGTCTCCCCCGAACTCGCCATTATCCTTAAAAAATGTTCTTCATGCACCTCAACTTATTAAAAACTTAGTCTATGTTCGAAAATTTACTACTGATAACTCGGTTTCTGTTGAGTTTGATCCTTTTGGGTTTTTTGTGAAGGATTTTCGGACGGGGGTGCGTCTAATGAGATGTGATAGTCGGGGCGAGCTTTATCCCATCACCACCTCCATTTTCACAATTCAAACCACCACACCATCAACATTTGCAGCTTTAGCACCGTCATTATGGCATGAACGGTTGGGTCATCTAGGAGCACCTATTTTTTACTCCCTTCGGCTAAATAAGTTTATTGAGTGTAATAAAACTAGTGGTTCTCCTGTTTGTCACTCTTGTCCACTTGGAAAACATGTTAAATTGCCTTTTGTTTCTTCTACTTTATGCACTTTTATGCCATTTGATATTATCCATAGTGATCTTTGGACATCTCCCGTTTTGAGCTCTTCGGGTCACCGTTATTATGTTCTTTTGTTGGATGATTACTCGAATTTTTTGTGGACGTTTCCCTTATCCAAGAAATCTAAAGTTTATTCCACATTTCTTGCTTTTCGGGCTTTCATTTGTACTCAATTGGAACAGGAAATTAAAAATTTTCAATGTGATAATGGTAGGGAATTTGATAATAAGCCATTTTGAGAATTTTCTAAAGTTCATGGACTCTCTTTTCCCCTTTCTTGCCCATATACTTCTTCACAAAATGGAAAATCCGAAAGAAAATTTTGAACAATTAACAACATGGTTCGTACTCTACTTGCCCATGCTTCCGTACCACCTTCCTTTTGGCATCATGCATTGCAAATGGCAACATACCTTCTAAACATTCTTTCAAGTAAACAATTGGCCTATCAATCCCCTCTCAAAATTCTCTATCAAAAAGACCCATCTTATTCTCATCTTCGAGTAATCGGTTGCTTATGCTACCCTCTTTTTCCCTCTCCCACTATAAACAAGCTTCAAGCCCGGTCAACTCCATGTGTCTTTTTGGGTTACCCATCACATCATCGTGGTTACAAGTGTTATGATTTATCGTCCCATAAAATCATCCTTAGTCGTCATGTCATATTTGATGAAACAACTTTTCCGTTTGCCAAGCTGCTTACTCCTAAGTCTCCAACGTATGATTTTTTGGGTGACGGGTTGTCTCCTTATTTGGTCCATCATCTGACCTCACAAATACAGCCTACCTTGGGCTCTCCTCCCCAGACTCCACCACACAATCCGGCACAACCTCCTCTTCAGCCCAGTTCGCTAGGCCCATTCGTTGGCAGCCCAGTGCACACCCAGCCAGTCTCCGTGTCTTCTCCTACTGCTGGTCTACATTCATCAGGGCCACACACGAGTCAACCCACTACCCACTCTCCAGTTTCGCCTAATCCAATTCCGCCCAAAGGCCCGTTACTCGCAGTCAACGTGGGATGTTTAAACCAAACAAAAAGTACGGCCTCCATACCCACGTTATCAAGTCTCCTCTACCTCGTAACCCCGTGTCGGCCCTTCGTGACCCAAATTGGAAAATGACTATGGATGATGAATATTCTGCTCTTATAAAAAATAAGACGTGGGAGTTGGTGCCATGTCCGCCTGATGTTAATGTAATCCGGTCTATGTGGATTTTTACACACAAGGTTAAATCTGATGGTTCTTTTGAGAGGCATAAAGCCCGTCTTGTAGGTGATGGCAAAACTCAACAGGTTGGCGTGGATTGTGGCGAGACTTTTGGTCTGGTTGTCAAACCGGCTACTATTCGAACTGTGCTCAGTTTGGCTCTCTCTAAAGCATGGCCCATTCACCAGCTTGACATGAAAAATGCGTTCTTGCATGGCGAGCTCAAAGAAGTTGTATACATGAATCATCCCATGGGTTTTAGAGACCCGACATATCTAGATTATGTCTGTTTACTGAAGAAATCTTTGTATGGGCTCAAGCAAGCTCCTCAGGTTTGGTACAAGCGATTTGCTGATTATGTTTCTACTATTGGGTTCTCTCACAGCAAGTCTGATCATTCCCTTTTCATCTACCGTCACAGTACTGATATGGCTTACATTCTTCTGTATGTGGACGATATTATCTTAACTGCTTCCTCAGATGCTCTTCGCCGGTCTATCTTGACACTTCTTGGCTCAGAATTCGCTATGAAAGACTTGAGGCCTTTAAGTTACTTCTTGGGTATAGCGGTAACTCGTCATACAGGTGGTCCATTTTTATCTCATAGGAAGTATGCTGAAAAAATTATAGAACGAGCTGGCATGTCATCTTGTAAGCCATCTTCCACACCGGTTGATACTAAACCGAAGCTGCGTGCTACCTCTAGCACACCTTATGATGATCCATCACATTATCACAGCCTTGCCAGAGCTCTGCAGTATCTCACTTTCACGAGGCCCGACATATCATATGTTGTACAACAGATCTGTTTATTCATGCATAACCTGATGGAGGAACACATGCATGCTCTCAAGGGCATTGTGCGCTACATTAAGGGCACTATGGATCATGGCCTGCATCTATATCCCTCTTCGACAACCACTCTCATGTCTTATACAGATGTCGACTGGGGTGGATGTCCTGATACCAGACGTTCGACATCTAGTTATTGTGTTTTTCTTGGTGCTAATTTGATCTCTTAGTCATCTAAACGGCAGGCTATTTTGTCTCGCTCTAGTGCAAAAGCCGAGTACCGTGGGGTTGCCAATGTGGTATCTGAGTCTTGTTGGTTACGAAACCTTCTCCTGGAGCTTCATTGTCCTATTCAGAAAGCTACATTGGTCTATGGTGATAATATTAGTGAGATATATATCTCAGAAAATCCGGTTCAACATCAGCGTACTAAGCATATCGAGATGGATATCGAGATGGATATCGTCTATGGTGGATCTTCCACATCATAGAAGTATTGTTGGTTGTAAGTGGATCTTCAAGGTCAAAGAAAATTCAGACGGCCCAATTCAGAAGTATAAAGCTCGCTTAGTAGTTCGGGGTTTTCAACAAATTGTTGGCTTTGATTATGAAGAGACTTTCAGTCCTGTGGTTAAACCTTTTACAATCAGAGTTATACTCTCTATTGCAGTCACATATTCATGGTCAGTGTTTCAATTGGATGTCAACAATGCCTTCTTAAATGGGGACTTACAAGAAGAGGTTTACATGATGCAACCTCCTGGGTTTATAGATCCAACTCGTCGTAATGCAGTTTGCAAGCTTACCAAAGCCATCTATGGTCTAAAACAGGCTCCTAGAGCTTGGTTTGACAAGCTAATGCACACTCTTATCAAGTTTGGCTTTACAACAACTAAGTCAGATTCATCTCTTTTCATCAGACACTCGCCATCTCCTATATTCATCTTGGTGTATGTTGATGATATTTTAGTCACTGGTTCAGGCTCTTCAAAGAATTGGGACTGGTTCATTACTTCCTTGGAATTCAAGTTCAACACACAGTTGATGGACTGTTTCTGTCTCAATCTAAGTACATTTTTTACCTTCTTTGTCGTGCCAAGATGCAATTTGAAAATGGTTTTCCTACTCCTATGAGTGGTGGTGAGAAGTTGTTAGCCACGGGGAGTGATCCAGTCCAAAATGTTCAGTTGTATAGGAGCATTGTTGGCGCTTTACAATATGTCACCATAACCAGACCTGAGATTGCATACTCAGTTAATAGGGTTTGTCAGTTCATGCAAAACCCTCTTGAGTCTCATTGGCGAGTGGTTAAGAGGATCTTAAGGTACCTAAAGGCTACATCCACATTTGGGCTTCACCTGGTTCCTACTCCTTCTCTCAAGTTGATGAGATATTGTGATGTTGATTGGGCATCTGATCCCACAGATAGGCGTTCTACTTTAGGTTATTGTGTGTATCTAGGCTCTAATCTCATCTCATGGTCCTCTAAGAAACAAAGCATTATATCTAGAAGTAGTACTGAGGCTGAATATAGGAGTTTAGCTTCAGTCACGGCTGAGTTGTCATGGATCCAATCTCTTTTCTCTAAGTTAAGGATTGGTTGTGCACCTCCTACTATCTGGTTTGATAACAAGGACTAAATTTCCCATCTATGAGTTCACACCCCTGGCCGATGGGGTACTAGCTCAGCAGTAAGACTTGTGACAGATAGAATTACAAGTTCAGTGTTCGAGGGGTTAAGGGATAAGTATATAAATAAAAAGCTCACTTTTGGAAGAAAAAAAAAAGCACGAACTTCAAAGATTTTGCATCAAGGGGATGTTGCTCAAATGGTAGATTGCTCGCTTTGCATGCGAGAGGTATTTCTAAAATGGGGGTATATTACGACTTTATTAATTAGGTTTTTTTAGATGAGTGAGTATTTGATCGTGAGATGCCAAATTTTTATTACTTGCAAAAAAGATGAAATACATCAAAGGGGGTATATTATGGCTTTATTTCATTTTTTTAGATGAGTGAGTATTTGATCCTAGGATGTCAGATCTTTATTACTTGTAAAAAAGATCAATTTGATTACATAATGCTCGCATAATGTAAAAAAGATCTTTATTACTTGTAAAAAAGATGAAATACAACAGAAGTATATTACGACTTTACTTCTGAAAAACTGAAATAAATTCAAAACCCTCTACTCGGCCTGCCAAATGTAAGCAGTATGCAATTTATCTAAACATCACAAAACTTTCAGTCTTCAAGGTAGAATGTTTATTAATATTAATTATTAATATATTTATTTAATTATTTAGGAATAAGCCATTTGATAGGGGAAGCTTGAGCAAATAGGTAACACATGTTTATGATATTCCTGGAAGTCTCAATCATGTTGCACCTACACGTATGCAAGAGTTATCTGTCATGACATGAAACTATTGTCATTTGCATTTATCTAGTCTGATAAAATGTGAATTCAACATAATTCGACTCTGGATTAACAAAAATCCAAGGGTCTTGAAATATTCGAGTTCATATTGTTTGGTTCAATATTAATTTGGATTCATATTTTCCTTTTTTATAAACTTCAATAGTTTGTTAATTGAAGATGGTACGTACTGTTGTCTGGATACAACCAAGTTGAGGCTCTATATATTGTTCTGTAGCATGTAATCATATTTTTTATTAAAAAAAATTTAATGGGACTTCAGACTTCTAGACTTCTATGTATTTCAACAATAGTTTTTATTTTTAATATGGTCTATGTATTTTAGAACTTCAGACTTCTAGTTGATAATATGTTCAAAATGTATTCTCCAGATTAGTACGTTGATCTCGTCCCGTCCCATCCCATCCCGTCCCGTCCCAAACCCGTTTGGGATGGGACGAGGTCGGGATGGGATTTTTCCCATCCCGTCCTGTCCCGATCCCTTATGAACGGGATGGGATAGGGATGGGCATATCTCGTCCCATCCCGTCCCGTGCCCACCCCTACCTAAAATGTGCGTTATAGTCTTTGATGTTTTGTCGAAATCTGTACTTCTATTTTCGGCTTATAACTTACCGAAAATTTTAAATTTAAATAAACAATTTGAAAGAACATTAAATTGCTTAGAATATCATCGAGAACCAAAACAAAAACATCAAAAAATAAACATTCAAAATCGTGTACAAAATATGGATTATAGCCTTTGAAGTTTTATTACAATCTATAACTTCGACTTTCGTACCATCATTTATGAGATATTTTAAATTTAAACAAAAAATTGAAAGGACATCCAAATGCATGGAATATTATCAAGAATAAAACAAAAGCAAAAAAGAGTTTTGAAATCGTGGATTATAGTCTTTGAAAATTTTAAGTTTATTTTTCAGGTCATAATGGTCATGAAACTTTATATTAAACTAAAAATTTGAAAGGACATGAAAGAGGATAGTTGATTATTAAGAAAAAGAGCAAAACAATAAAAATGAAAACTCGATAAATATCACCCAAATTGTAGATTGCCTCACTCTTTTGCAAAGTTATCCATAACTTTTATAATAATTTATCGTAACGAGAATGAAGCCACTCTACTAAAGCGGCAGAAGAGAGGAAGAAGCCATTCAGATGGTTGGGAATGACATGCTATCAATTAAATAAAAATTTAAGTAAGCGCCCCTGGACATAGCTTCCCTAATTCGAACTTGAAATTTTGTCGAAATCTGTAAGTTCAATTTTTGGCTCATCATTTTGAAGAAACTTTAAGAAGGAATGACATTCAAAATGCATAGAATGTCATAGAGAACAAGAAAAAAACGTCAAAAAAAATAAATAAATAAAAGTAAAAAAAAAAATGAGAAAAACATTCAAGAACGTGGACTATATACAGCCTTGGAAATTCAATTGAAAATTTTAAGTTCATTTTTCGGGTCAGAATCGTCATGAAACAAGTTATTTAAACAAAAAAAAAAATGTAAGGACACTAAAGAGGATAGTAGATATCAAGAAAAAGAATAAAATCGACAAAATGAAATATCTAGAAAGTCTCCCAAATATGAAATATGGATTATAGTCTGTAGTTTTTTCGAAATGTGTAACTTCGATTTTCGGCTCATAACTTTGACGAAACCTTAAATTTAACAAAAAGTTGAAAGGAAATCAAATACTCTTATAAAATAAAAAATAAAAAAAAGGAAATTAAAATGCGTAGAATATCAACGTGAGCAAGAACAAAAAGTCATAAAAAGGAGAAAAACAAATTCAAAATCGTGGTCATAATTGTCATGAAACTTTATATTTAAACTTAAAAAAATGAAAGGATACAAAAGAAGATAGTGAATTATCAAGAAAAAAAGAATAAAAATGATAACAATGAGAAAAAATCAAAAAATAAAACACTTAAATAGTGGATTATAGCCTTTGAAATTTTGTCAAAATCTTTAAGTTTGATTTTACGCCAATAAATTTGATGAAACTTTATGTTTAAACTAAAAAAAAAAAAAAAATGAAAGGACACTAAATGGGTAGTGAATTATCAAGAATAAAGTTGACAAAATAAAAAAATCGAAAAACCACCCAAGTTGTAAATTATAGGCTTTGAAATTTTGGAAAATGACCTCAAAGCCTTTTCGAAATTTTCACCATTTAGGTACAAAGACTAAATTTTGACCATTTAGTTAAACAATTGAACTTGGTTTTCATTTTTATGATCAAGAAAGACTATTTTGTCAACCTTAGTTGAGCAACAAAAAATATACAATCTTAACCTTTTTAATCTTGAGAAAAGTTTAATACGAAGGTCGAGGCATATACAATTCTAATTCATCTAACTTTCAACTCGAAAATGGTGAATATCAACCATCTTCATATTGTCTTCTTCCTGAAATTGGCGAAACATAAGGGTGCCCAATTCTTGTTGCGATTTCTACAAGCCTTGTGGGTGTTCTTGAGAAAAATCTACATCATATTATCTTCTTCCCCAAATTGAAAAAATCAAAAATAAAAAATTGAGAAAACCATTCAAATTGTAAATTATAGCCTTTGACGTTTTGTCGAAATTTGTAACTTTGATTTTGGCACGTAACTTTGACGAAACTTTATATTTAAAAAAATTTTGGAAGGACATTAAAATGCATAGTATACTATCGAAAACAAGAACAAAAATGACAAAATAAAAAGTCAATTTTTTTTCAAAATTATGGATTATATAGCCTTTGAAATTCTGTAAAATTTGAAGTTTTGTTTTTGGGTCATAATCTTCATGAAACTTTATATTTAAACTAAAAACATGAATGGAGAGGATAATGGATTATCAAGAAAAAGAAAAAAAAAACGACAAAATAAAAAATCGAAAAAAATACCCAAATTGTGAATTATACTAGTCTTTTAAAATTTGTAGAAATCAGTAAGTTCGATTTCTGGCTCATCACTTTGAGGAAACTATAATTTTAAAGAAAAAAAAAGAATAGACATTAAAATGCATAGAATATCATCGAGAACAATAACAAAAAGTCGAAGTAAAAAAAATTTAAAAATGAGAAAATTTCAAAAAACCTCTCAGGTTCACGAACACAAATTGTGAATTATAGCCTTTAAATTTTGATGAACTCCAAAGGTCAATAAAAAGGACTATTGAAATAATGCGACAAAATAAAAAAGTTGAGTAATGCCTCTAAATCATGGATTATAGCCTTGTGCTTGATAGAAATAAAGCCACTTGTTTATAGCCATTAACGAGTTTTTTTTTTTTTTTTTTTTGGTTCATCTGAATCACTATCACAGTCTCTACTTTGTTCTCAGTTTTTCGCGCTTTCTCTTAATGGGTTTTTGACATTTGCAGTGAACAGGTTGGAAGGAAACCCAAGATTCTTTTCGGTGAAAAGCGGCAAATTTGAACTAGATTCAAGCCAATGGAGTTGCTAAGAAGACCCCAGTTATGTTTGATTTCAAACCCCAATGAGTTTTCCCCTTTATTTTCCTTAACCAACTTCTGTTGATTTGTATAGTGTACATCAATAATCAGAAACACCCACTTAGGTTTTTTTTTTTTTTTTTTCAAATTTAAACTCCAGGTAATTGTGGATATCAGACCTTTGTTAACTCTGCAAAACCTTGAAATACAAACGGGGGTACATTACAACTTTATCCGTGGCAACAAAAATGAGACAAAAAGGACACCAACCAGAAACTACTTGGACAAACGTAAATATGCAGTACGCTCCTTATCAAGTCGTAAAAGTGCCTTGGGTCTACTAGGGAGAGAAACTCTCAAAATGTTCTGAACTGACCTTGCAAAATGTTTTACCCTTTTGCTACAAAAAACCCGTTGGACTTCGAGTTGCAACTTACATTCAATCTCAATTGTTTACAGAATCGGAAGAAAATAAAAATCTTGCTCAGTTAAACAACATTACTGCCTTATTATTGTGCTATACAAAATGGTGATGAATATTATTTCTTCTGCGTCTCTGCTAGCTCCTCACAATTGTTTTGCTGAGATCCAGATGAACCGCCCAAAGATCTGATGCGCTCCTCAGCTTGCACAACCTGTAATACCATTGTTACTCTTAGATAAAATAAGAAGCATTATCATTAGATGAGGTTAAATTTAAAACTATTTCATAAATTTTTGGTACCTCGTTGTTCCAGTTTGTTCTGTAACAAATAAACAATAAAATGACTGTTTGCAACATGCACCCTGCTAACATTCCTGACCAGATGCCCTGAACAAAGATAGACAAACAGATTAGAGAGGACTTCACCATTATGATTCGAAACAGGGGACTGGGTTTACTACCTTAATACCAAGCTTGAACTTGTAACCAAGTAAAGCACTAAACGGTATCCCAAAAAGATAGTAGCATGCAATGTTTATAAAGGCGACTTGGAATTGCCACCCTGCACCAACTGCTACACCTACAAAATTCAAGAACTGTGTGTTAGTTAAACCTTTATGCGTAACGTGTAGTAAATAATATGGATGGAAGAGGTACCAAGTAGAACAGGTTGAATGCTGTTGAGGAGAATCGTTGCAGCTAGAAAATACGCAAGGCTAGATGTCTCCCCTATAACTATGGGCTTGTCCGTGAACAACTTAGGGAAATGACTCCCTAATGCTATGATTGCGGTAGAGAAAACAATACCAAACAAGATTGATGTTGAAACATTCACCACTATAGAGAACTTTGCAACTTTAGGGTGTCCACCTCCAAGTTCATTTGAGACCCTCACACTGATTCAATCACAAAAGTAATAAGGAAATTCAGAAATAGTTTCATGGGGACAACGATCAAAGTGTCATCTTGATTCTCTATCTGTTTCTGTCTATTATTTCTAACCTGACGGCTGCATTGAAACCCAAAGCAATATTCAATGCCCATATTTGCAAGTTCATGCTGCCAAGTTGAAAGGAGAATCATTGTTCTTGTTCATAAAGGAAAAATTGCTGAAGAATTTAACCAACAGAAGGAATTAGTACTAACCAAATTGAAACAGCATCAAGTTCGATTTCTGAATGCTTTAAGAATCCCACTAGAAGAATTATCGCCGTGTAATACCAATACTCTAAGCTATAAAATATCTAATTTTGTTAGCAAGGAAGATCTGATAATGAATGTCAAATTGGTTATTTTCTAAACCTTAGATACTAACCATAACATTATAGCTGAGGCGAGGGAAAGCTTCAAGAACCCAGTAAGAGAGTTGAAAGCTAATGTGGAAAAACCAGTCCATGTGTCGGGAAAGTAACCCGAAGTGATATAAAACATCTGAGCTAGTATCAAAAGCCAAAATGAAATGTTACCAGCTATTGCTGCCCCAACAATTCCATGCTGAAGCTTAGTAATTAATACCCAATTCAAGAAAATATGAAAAGGCAAAGTAACCACAGAAATCAAAGTCATGACCCAAACTCTGCTCTGAGATTGTAAGTACTTTTGCATGGGAAAATTCATGGCGTAAGCAAACAACTGAGGGATCACCAATGCTGCGTACTTTCCTGCAAGCTCTGATACGTCATTGCTCTGATGAATGAGCTTTAGTATTGGCGAGGCGAAGATGTAGATAGGTGTTAAAATCAATGCTGTGAAACCACAAATGATCCATGACCTTTGTAAGTAGATTCCAAGCATGTCGACCTGTCCAGCACCAACTGCTTGACCACATAGAGTCTCCAGAGCACTTCCCATCCCTAACTATTCACAATAAGATATTGATTCTCAGCTGACAGCTCTCAAACATTTTGAACACAGATCTAAAAACTTTTTTCTGTATAAAAAAATCCTCAAATAACAATCCCACATTTCCAAACAAACCTAGGTATAGAAAACAATTCCTTCAAAATTACTACAACAATGGCAACTACCACTAGAACATCTACAGCAACCACCTCGATAAAAAAAAAAAAAAAGAGAGAGACAGACTTAGAATGCAATTTTGTTGCTTACCATGACTCCACAGGCTAAACCATCAATGACAATTTGAACAATGGAGACAGCGGCAAGCTCAGCATTACCTAGATGCCCAACAAAGGCAACGGTGACAAATCCAATAGAGAATTGAGCAAGACCAGTCAGAATTGTTGGCCCTGCTATATGCCACGTCTTCTTTGATTCATCAAAACTTCTAACAACCAACTTCTGGTCATTCTTGGACATTTTTTTGATTCCAAACTGGTTTTTCATCCCAAACTCTGCATGAAAGAACTCCAAACTCTGTCTGCCTTTTTATGTGAAGAGTAGAATCAGAATCAATGAAAACAAAACTGAAAAAGTCATCAATGTGTGTGGACATTGGATTGATTACAAGAATAAGAAGGGAGATCATCTCTGGACTGTATAATTAAAAGTATTAATGGGTATAATTCCTTTAATAGGGCATCAAATTCTGTAGTCTTCGTGTACGTGTCCTGATATGTTTTTGCTTATTCGTCTGTTACTTCTAAGTAAGTTTTATGGAATCTCAAAGCCGTTTGGCGTTTTAGCTATGCTTGCTTGCTTGTATACTATCAACCTATCTCCTGGTTGATTATCGTATTACTTAAAATGACATGAAATTTCTGTTTACTTTCTCTGCTAGATTTAAGAAAGGTAAGAGTCCGTAGACATCCCAATTTCTTTTGATTGAACAAAATGTGGAATCTTTTGTATTAGCCTGATAGTTGGATCCGTCAAACTCCCTGTTTCCTTTTTTATTATTTCTTCTATTCAACAGAGGACCATAGTTTGATTGGTGCATGTTGCATTGTCATTTGATGCCTTTCTCAATCTCTAATTGGTGATTTGGACATCATGTTTAAGTTTCAAGATTGTAGGATAGCTCAAGTCAATGTGTATAGGGAGAGAAGCACCCACACATACAGCTACTTGTGCACGGCGTTTTAAGGACCCCTTAACCTTTATATTAATAAAAATAGAAAAACTCAATTACAATCGACAGGGTAAGTGTTGGGGATAAATTGGGCTACAATATGGTTGGTATTATAATGAATACGCAACAATATAATAGCCTTAACTATATAAATCAAAGAAGCACTCGACACAAGAAACTTTGAAGAGGGACTTTGATAAGAACTCACAAGGGACTTAAGAACAAACTATTTTATTGAACTAGATAGCTTTACAAAAGGAACACTCTCTTTAATTCTATCTTGGGATCTCTCCTTAGTAGAATGTTTTCTTGTGTGTTACATGAAACAAATGATCCCCTTTCCTATTTATACTACTTAGCTTAACCTTCCACCTCCTTATGGGAAGGTTCTAGATCCTACTAGTTACTAGATAAGTACATGAGTGATCTAGAGAATTCTTACAAACTCAAGCCTACACAAGAACTTCTCTAGATACAAAGACTTCTAGAGTATTCTACCATGCTCTAGTACTAAGTACATGTCTCCACCAGGCTCTAGGATGACCTAGTACATACTATAAGGTCTTAGACTCTTCTAGGACGTTTATGAGTTCTCCATAATGTTCCGGACTCTTCCGGAATACTCCGGTGTGTTCCACAATTTTCCATATTCTTCCGAACCCTTCCGGAATCTTCTAGTATACTCCGGGACTTTCTAGACTATTCTATATTTTTCTATTTTGGTTGGCAATGTAATATTCAACACTCCCCCTCATTGCCAACATTCCTCATACGTATCGTCATCCCAAGCATTTTACGTAACTCCAAAAACTTTGTTGCTGGTAAGCTCTTAGTAAAGATGTCTGCAACTTGATCTTCTGTTTTGACATGCTTCATTTCAATATCTCCCTATAGAACCTTTTCCCGTAAGAAATGATATTGCACCTCAACATGTTTGGTACGAGCATGGAAGATTGGATTCTCAGCCAACTTGATTGCTGACAAATTATCACAATACATAGTGATTCCATCTTCGATTGGCTGTTTCAAATCTTTCATAAGTTGTGTCAACCAAGCACATTCTTGTGCGGCCATGGCACCTGCTCTATACTCTGCCTCCGTCGTTGATAGGGACACGGTTGGTTGTCTCTTGCTGCACCATGAGATAACTCCTGAACCAAGACTGAAAAGATAACCTGTAGTTGAGCGGCGAGTATCATGATCTCCAGCGTAGTCGGCATCACAATAACCAATGATCTTACATTGTACTCCTTTTTCGTAGAAGAGTCCCAATTCCTGTGTGCCCTTGATATACCTCATGATTCTTCTCACGACTTCTAGATGTGGCTTTCTTGGAGTTTGCATGAACCTGCTGACGACTCCGACGGCAAATGAAATATCTGGTCTAGATAGAGTTAGGTAGATAAGACTACCTACTATTTGGCGATACATTGTTGTATCTTCCAACTCCTTTCCCTCATCGGTGCATAGCTTCAAGTTCGACTCCATTGGTGTTGACATTGGCTTGCACTCGTGCATTCGAAACTTTGAAAGTAGATCTCTTGCATACTTCCGTTGACAAAGGAATATGTCATTATCGGTTCTTTCGACTTCCAAACCGAGAAAGTGTTTCAACTCTCCAAGCTCCTTCATTTGGAATCGTACTGACAGGTTCTCCCTTGTTCGTTGGATTTCGCTGGTATCATCTCAAGTGATAATTAAGTCATCCACATATACAAGTACAATTGCTAGCTTACCTCCTTGAGCTTTCACGAATAAGCTCGAATCTGCTGGGGCAACATGATAACCACTTTGAACTAGGAATTCTGCAATCTTCCCGTACCAAGCTCTTGGTGCCTGTTTTAAGCCATATAGTGTTTTCTTCAACTTGCACACATACTCTGGCTTCTCATGATTGATAAATCCTTGAGGTTGATCAATATAGATGTCCCGATCAAGCTCTCCATGTAGAAAAGCATTCTTCACATCCATCTGCCACAATATCCATGATTTACTAGCTGCAATGGCTAGTAAGACTCGTACGATAGTAATCTTAGCCACCGGACTCAATGTCTCATCGTAATCAATGCCATACTCTTGAGAAAACCCACGAGCAACCAACCGAGCCTTGTATCGCTCTATTGTTCCATCAAGGCGAATCTTCAACTTGTAAACTCATTTGCAGGATATTGGTTTCACGCCTTCAGGCTTTCGTACTAAATCCCATGTTTGATTCTGCTTCAGGGCCATAATCTCTTCTTCCATAGCCTTTCTCCACTCTAGACTCTTTGAGGCTTCTTGGAAGGTAGTTGGCTCTTTGAGCTCAGCATAGGCAGCATCTATGTACTTTGGATTTGGTCTTCTCACTCTTGTAGACCTTCGCAACTCACCTTGTGCCTGCTCTTCCTGTTGCATCTCTAGCTGACTAATATGCACCTCCTCTGGTGTCTCATGTATGTCTTCCAAGGACTTCTTGTTTTGGATTGCAGCTCTTGCTCTTGGGATTCCCCATCTGTTGTGGACTCTCGTTCCTCCAATTCACTTGAGTCTTTTAACTTCATTTGAAGCTTTTCTTGTAACTCTTGTGTATCAACACGAACCTCCTCCACAAGGAAGGATGTATCTAAGTCCCAATCTTTTTCTCTATGACTCTGATTCTTGGAGGATGTTGCAATATTTCCTTCAACTTGCGTAGTATCCATTCTTTCCGCAATTAAAACATTCACCACTTTGCCAATGTTTTGGTTGTCATTTGTTCTGGTTTCTTCCTCTTCCTCTATTTGGAGTTCCTCAAGCTCCCCCTGACTGGTAACCTCTACCATGACTCTGTCGTTCATCTTGATCTTCATTGTTGAATCTCCTTACACCACGTCCTCTACCTTGACCTCGTCCTCGTCGGCCTCTGTTATTAGTGAACAAGGCAGTTTCTTCTTGGGAGGTAGCTTTGCTAGACATGGATTTCTCTAGATCCTCTTCATTAATTAGCAAATTCTCAAGATCTGCTAATGTTGGTTCGGTGGCCCAGCCCCGAGTTGCTGTGACAATACTCTTGTACTCCGACTTCAACCCATGGATGATAATTCGTTTCATCCTTGTTTGTGTAATACCATTCTCCGGATCTAGCTTCGAAATCTCGTCACACAAAGACTTCACTTTTGAGAAATATTCACTCACTGACATATTCCTCTGGGAGATTCCCAAAAGCTCATTTTCGAGCCTTTGTAACTTCGCATTATTTTTCTTTGCAAAGATTGATGCCAAAGTGTCCCACGCTTCCTTCGGCGTTCTAGCATTTTTAATCCGCTCCAAGAATTCATCTTCAACAGCTACTGTTAAGGCATACATGGCTTTACCAGCCTTAACCTTCCATTTCTTCAACTCGTCAGGGTCGAATTTTTGAGCAGGACCTTATTGTCGTGCTGGTGTCGATGGTGTCGTCTCCGAGGTTGAGATTGTGCTTCTTGGCTCCCTTGGTGGTGTTGTGTCACTTCCATTGACAATATCCCATAAATCTTGTCCAAGTAGATAGAATTTCATACGAGTACTCCATGATCCATAGTTGTTACCATTGAGCTTCTCAATGGACATAGTAAAATCTGCCATGATTTTACAAATACCTTGGACAGAGTAACACCAAGAGACTTTGATAGTTGTCTTGGATCGAACTCGCTCTGATACCAAATGTTGGGGATAAATTGGGCTACAATATGGTTGGTATTATAATGAATACGCAACAATATAATAGCCTTAACTATATAAATCAAAGAAGCACTCGACACAAGAAACTTTGAAGAGGGACTTTGATAAGAACTCACAAGGGACTTAAAAACAAACTATTTTATTGAACTAGATAGCTTTACAAAAGGAACACTCTCTTTAATTCTATCTTGGGATCTCTCCTTAGTAGAATGTTTTCTTGTGTGTTACATGAAACAAATGATCCCCTTTCCTATTTATACTACTTAGCTTAACCTTCCACCTCCTTATGGGAAGGTTCTAGATCCTACTAGTTACTAGATAAGTACATGAGTGATCTATAGAATTCTTACAAACTCAAGCTTACACAAAAACTTCTCTAGATACAAAGACTTCTAGAGTATTCTACCATGCTCTAGTACTAAGTACATGTCTCCACTAGGCTCTAGGATGACCTAGTACATACTATAAGGTCCTAGACTCTTCTAGGACGTTTATGAGTTCTCCATAATGTTCCGGACTCTTCCGGAATACTCTGGTGTGTTACACAATTTTCCATATTCTTCCGGACCCTTCCGGAATCTTCTAGTATACTCCGGGACTTTCTAGACTATTTTATATTTTTCTATTTTGGTTGGCAATGTAATATTCAACAGTAAGTGACCCATAATGACTAAACATAAAAGAGGAGGCTTCATGCTGACGTTTAATAACAGTCATTTGGTAGGGCGATGCCTTATCTCTTTCTTTGTTGTGAGGTATGCTCCATGCTGGCAACAACGATTGATGTATTCTCTTAGTTATTTTAACACAATCCTCCGTGGTTTGCTTATATATATATAAATGATTGACCAAGACAAAATCAGAAATGCAGTCTTAATCTTTAGTGAACTAATGTTTGGATCATAAACAACAAACTCAATGCCAAATTTATACTACATTACAAGAGATATTCGCGGGATCCTTATGATTCCTAAGGGTACCTGTTGTCAACATTTAAGAGGAGAAAATAAAAAACCGATTAATGAAATGGTTATAATCGTGGATCTGGCATATTTGGTATAATACTCTTGATTTTATTTATAAGGTTTCCTCGTTCGTGCAGTATTAAAGCATGGGCTGATAGCATAACTGCTCCTACTGACTGAGTTAGGTTATGCCTCACTTGGAGCAAGTGTTTTGTAGTATTAGTTTTAATGCATCTTTAGTTCGGCATTAAATCCATGATTTTTGAATATGAGTTTGAGATAATGTTGCAGCATCGAGTTTGTTTTAGTGAACTCGGGTATATTATTTGTGTTCTACTATGTATGTATGACGAGGTGCTGGGACTCCAATTGTCCTACGGCAAAGTTTTAAACTATTTTCCCATCTTGTGCCCTTCAAATGGAATTCTTGAATTTTTGGATTGCATGGGCACTATGATAAATTTTTAATTTTATTCACCATGTATTTTTTTTGTATTTCAACCAAAATCTGTATTTTTTTTGTTTTTTGAACTGAAGGTATTTCGTAAATATGAACAGTAACAAACGTAAGTTTTTCTAATGGCACACCTAGGGGCTGCTTCGCGAGGAAGCCCATTTTGGTTCCTGGCAACTCAATAAGTCAGTTATCGATAAATGTAGTATTTCATGAAATTACAAAATGAAGGCCTGTAGGCTCAAGTAACTCTCTATGCAAGTCTGGTGCATCGGCAGCTTTTTCAAATTTGACTAAAACAATTTTTTCCTTTACTTCATCTTTAAGAAAGTCAATTTAACGAAATATGTAAAGAGAAAACCACCATAGAAATCACAATCATGACCCAAACTCTGCTATGAGATTTTAAAAACTTTTGTATCGAGAAATTCATTGCATAAGCAAACAACTGAGGGATAACCAATGCTGAGCATTTCCCTGCAAGCTCTAATATGAAATTGTTCTGGTAAAGAAGCTTTAGTATCGGTGAGGCGAAGATGTAAATAGGTGTTAGAATTCAATGTTGTGATACCACATATGATCCATGACCTTTGCATGTAGATTCCTAGCATGTTTGTTTGCCCTGCACCAACTACTTGACCACATAGTCTCCAGAGCACCTCCCATTCCTAGCAATAGACATAACATACTAATGCTTAGCCGAAAACATTTTAGTCTCCACTATCTTGAAGTCAAATCTAAAAATAGGGTATTTTGGTTCTAAGGGTGTGTTTAGTTGCATGAAATCCTATCCCATGAGAATCTATGAGGGAACCACGTACAAACGTGATCAAAAGTGTGAAATGCTTAAATACACAAACTGTTTGTAGTTGAAGAAGACATTGGAATCGAATATGTTTAGATTGGTTTATTACTTCACTCTTCATCACTTAAAATCCTTCTTCTATATAGATCATATTATTATTTTTACATTCATTTTTTGCAAACTCAACCTTTTATAGAATATTACAATCAATAAATAGTCTCTTATAGTTATGGGGTTTTTCTGATATTTTTTCATTGTTCTAAAAATCGGTCTAGGCGGCATTAGGCGTTAGAAAAATGCTCAGATTAATGTCTGGGCAGTCTAGGCGGTCTGGGTGGGGTGTAGGCGGGTCTGGGTGGCCTATGCGATCTGGGCGAGTTTTTTTTATTTTTTTAATAAAGATGATTGTGTTCTTATTTTATTTTTCTTTCCTCTTTTTTGGAAATAAAAAATTTAATTATTTTTTATTCAGTATATGTTTGTAGCAAAGAATGATTATTTAATGGAATTATCAAAGGATCTGCCAGTACCAATTTTAGTAATGTAGATTTTATCAAACATGACTGAGGTTATTCATGCAATTTAAAGAAAAAAAAAAGTAGATTTAGATATTTGTCCATAAATTCAATTTTGTATAAAGTACCCATCCCAACTTCAGTCATTTGAGTTTTAATAAATTTTGTTCACGATTGTTAATTTTTCATGTTTTTAAATTTTGCATATGTATCTTGGCATTAAATTGGATGTAATTGATAAGGTATTATGCTTAACTTTTGTAAATTATTAAAGTTATAATACAAAACCTAAGACCGCCTAGGCACCTGCTCACCTAGCACTTTTTAGAACACTGTATTTTTATAGTGATATTCGTGATGGAAGCTCATTGGTGACTCACTTTAGACTAGGGGTGGGCACGGGACGGGATGGGACGAGATAGATTCATCCCTATCCCATCTCGTTCATACGGGATCGGGACGGGATGGGATGGGAAAAACCACATCCCGACCTCGTCCCATCCCAAACGGGTTCAGGACGGGACGGGATCAGCGTGCTCTCATTTTTTGACAAATTACTGCTTACCCAAGATCCAATTTGCTTAGTTGAAAATAGGCAAAGGCAATTTGTTGAACTACACATAAATGATAGTCTTGGATTGAGTATGCAACATCATAATAAACTACCATAAATGATAGCGGAAATTCAGCATGTAATTAAGATTTCTGCAGAGTTTTGAATGACTAAGATGTGGACAGTATAATGGCAATGGTGGACCTGCTCTACTGTTTCGAATAGTGAACAAAATGATGAGTAGATTTGGGGTGCTAAGAAGAATGTTTCATTATTGCTTTAAAAAAAAAACAGTCATTAAATTCATGCTCTTAACACGAAATAAAATCTCCAATGTAGTTAGCAATCCCATTTTGAGTTTTAAAGAGTTTGCAATTAAATAATTCATTTAGAATTCTAGAAATAAACCAATAACAAGTAGTTGCAGATATAGACTAATATCAATTACACTGATTTCAACTAAATTCATTTTTCTTCAATTACACTAATATTGCTATCCTAAAATAAATAAATAAATAATAAATATTAATAATAAATATTAAAAAATTAGCTCGAGACGGGACAGGATTGAAAATCTTCATCCCATCCCATCCCAGTCTAGATTGGGACGGGATCGGGATGAAATTATTCAATCCCATTAAGACCCGAAAAAATCGAGACGGGATCGGGATGGGATGCCCACCCCTACTTTAGACCATAAGGTGCTCATTTATAATCTCTTTAAATACAGTTACATGTTTGACCAAGCCAAATATCATCAGATGCTTACAAACATAAAATTTTCTTGCAACAATGAAATTTTTTTTTTTCCAAAAAGCAAGCAGGGTTTTAAGGACCCTGACGCCGGGCAGAATAGCGATTATTCTGCAGGCTAATATCAACAGATAATTTACAGGGAAAAACACAAGAAGATTACCCAAAAACCACAGAGAAAATAACTCTAATATTTAATCAAATGCATCTTTAAAATCAGCCCACAAGCCGGACTTTATAGCTAAAACTCATCAATATTGGAATTTTATAAAAAAAATTGTAACACCCCAATAATCATGCTAAAACGAAATACGTACTAAAAAAAATAATCTGCCAAGAATCTGGCCCAAATCGGGTTCAGAATCACTTCCTAAACTATAATATTGAAATATTACTATAAAAGGAAAAAAAAAACTACTAAAATTAACAAGTAGTTTATTTCTAAAAGAAAATAATGCCTAATCCTAAAAGGAAACTAAAAGATTCCTAATTAAATTGAAAGATTAAACTTTGAGAATAAATTAGGAACCCTAGAAACCCAAATTAAGAACTCTAGGAACCCTAGAAACCCTCCTGCATCAGTCACCCCGGGTTTGAAAGAACTCATCCTTGAGTTCACAATAGCTTTCTCGGAATTCACAATAGCTTCAGGTGGCAGTCCAGGAGGAAGGTCCTCTGGCATCAGATTAGAAAACTCGGTTAGCATCGGTTGCACCTCCACTGGCAAATCTGAATTCACGTTTGCAGGGGATAGAAAATTAGGGTGGATGACGTCACAGCATTGGTGTAGGCAGAATTCATCTCTGCACGGACACAAATCCCGAGAAAAGACTGCTGGTGGATTGTGGTGGCTCAGAGTAATGGACTGGGGTGCGAATAGCCAAATCAATTTGAAATACCGTTTTCTCCCGCCAGATTCTCTGCACATTCATCTCTAGCGAGATTCGCTTTGCGCCGCCTGGTTCGTCGCTCCTCGCGAGCATATTCTTCTGCCGACCGGCTCCGAAACTTGTTTACTGCTTTGCGAGAGGAGATGCTCCCTGCGTTGCTTGGGTCCTTCTTCTTCGTCACTAAACCTGCAAGAGACAGAGATGGTGAGGGGGAAGTAATGAACCATCGTGGTGGTCGGAGGTGATTTGTTGGTCACGAGAGAGAGGACGGATGAGGAAGGAAGGCGATGTGGAGGTTGGCTGGACAGAGGTGTGGAAGGGGAGAAGAGCAGGGGTTGCTCTCCTACAAACTCTGCAAGAACTTGTGTTTCAATCAATGGCATACAACCATGCCTTAATCTTCCAATCAATGGATGGAAGAGGAGAGGAGCATGCGCTTATTTAATCTTCCTGATCTCGTCTTGAATCTACTCCCTTGTCATGTTTTCATCTTCCCCCATTGTTGCATCAGCTTCAGTTTCCCCATCAGAATCTCTCAGATTCAGATAAGCTTGGTCCTCATCAAAATCAGAACAATTGTCACATTCATCGCCACAGAACCCATTTTCTTCATCGTCACAGCCTCATCAACAACGACTCAATTCGCGGCCTTCTTCCGTTCCATAATAGCTGTACTGAAATCCCTCTTCGTTCCCTTTGAGTTCGAAGCTTCGGCTTGATTGGGGTTCGGATTGCTCATCTTCGCTTCGAAAACAAAGAGATTGTTGTGAAGAGAAAAATGAAAAGCAGAGTGAGAGAGGGATCAGTAGATCGGGTCAGTATTTATAATATCTGATTTTTATTTTTTGTCTGTCGTGTCGCTAACGCTGAAAACGTAAAATGGTTTTGCCAAACTCGCTAAGTGCATTATTCTGTTCCCCAATTCGCTTGTCCACAAACACAGAAGATTTGACATTTTGTTTGTATTCTTTCAATAGTGTATATTTCCTCAACGAGTGAAGTCGCTGAAATAAGGGTTGAGTGTAATCGAAAGGAAGGAAGTGACCCTTCATCTTCTTCTTCATCTTCTCCCAATCAGTGATCTTGGCTTTGCCCTAACTGTCTCGTGCCGCTTTAATTGCTCCCACCACGCAGATGCTCTACCTTTGAATTTTTTGGCGACCAATTTCACCTTGAGACGATCTGGGACTTCTTTATACTCCAAAATACGCTCTACTTCATTCAACCAATCCACGAATCTTTCGTCCTATAACATCCAGAAAACTCGGGTAGATCCACTTTGAAACCGAGATTTCCATGACGATCCTCCCGACCACGGCGTTCCCGAAGTCGAGCATGATTGTGATACTGGTTTTCGAAACTGGAGTCAGAATCGTGATTTTTCATCTCACGATTACCTAAATCCTGTGCCGTTAGCCGTTGGGTTAACTTTGCAACTTGCATTTGTAAATCCTCAATCATCATATTCTTAACGTGACGATCCCAGTTTGGGGCTTTCTCGTTCGAAACCTACCCGCGACGACTACGATCACGACCACCACCCCTAAAAACTGATGAAATCTCACCCTAAGAAGATGTTGAAGCTCTAATACCAACTAATGCCGGGCGAAATAGCGATTATTCTGCAGGTTAATAGCAACAGATAATTGACAGGGAAGAACACAAGAAGATTACCCAAAAAACACAGAAAAAATAACTCTAATGTTTAATCAAACTACTCAAATCAAAAGTATCTTTAAAATCAGCCCACAAGTCGGGCTTTATAGCTAAAACTCATCAATATTCGAATTTTATAAAAAAAAATGACAACACCCCAATAATCATGCTAAAACGAAATATGTAATAAAAGAAATAATCTGCCAAGAATCTGGCCCAAATCGGTTTCAGAATCACTTCCTAAATTATAATTGAAATATTACTATAAAAGGAAAAAAAAAACTACTAAAATTAACAAGCAGTATATTCCTAAAAGAAAATAATGCCTAATCCTAAAAGGAAACTAAAAGATTCCTAATTAAATTGAAAGATTAAACTTTGAGAGTAAATTAGGAACTCTAGAAACCAAAATTAGAAACTCTAGGAATCCAAATTAGAAACCCTAAAAACCCTCCTGCATCAGACCCCTTAAGCTGTATATTAATAAAATTAGAAAACTCAATTACACTCGTGAGGTTAAATGACCCATAATGACTAAACATAAAGGAAGAGACTCCATACTGATGTTTAATAAACAATCATTTGGCAGGGAGATGCCTTATCTCTTTGGATTGAGGGGGGCTCCTGTGCACAGTGGGCAGGAGCAGCTCCTGTGCAAGCCTCCCAATCATTCGATCAAAATCCAACGGTTCAGATCATCGGAGTGGAGAGAGGTTTTTGGCGGGAATTTTTTTTAAATAAAATTTGAATTTCAAATTTAGATGATCTGAACCGTTGGATCAAAATCCAACGGTTGGGAGACCTGCGCAGGAGCTGCTCCTGCCCACTGTGCATAGGAGCCCCTCAATCCTATCTCTTTCTCTCTCTTTCTTTTTGTTGTGGGATATGCTCCATGCTGGCAACAATGATTGCTGTATTCTCTTAGTTATTTTATGACCAATCCTCCTGTCGTTTGCTTATATATATGATTGACCAAGTCAAAATCAGGAATGCGGTCTTAATCTTTAGTGAAATAATGTTTGGATCATAAACAACAAACTCAATGCCAAATTTATACTACATTACAAGAGATATTCGCAAGATCTTTATGATTCCTAAGGGGTACCTGTTGTCAATATTTAAGAGGAGAAAATAAAAAACCGAATAATGAAATGGTTATAATCGTGGATCTGGCATATTTGGTATAATACTCTTGATTTTATTTATAAGGTTTCTTCGTTCGTGCAGTATTAAAGTGTGGGCTGATAGCATAACTGCTCCAATTGACCGAGTTAGGTGCATTGTTTGGTCTATTCCTCACTTGGAGCAAGTGTTTTGTAGTATTTGTTTTAATGCATCTTTAGTTCGGCATGAAATCAATGATTTTTTAATATGAGTTTGAGATAATGTTGCAGCATCAAGTTTGTTTTAGTGAACTCGGGTATATTATTTGTGTTATACTATGTATGTATGACGGGGTGTTGGGACTCCAATTGTCCTATCACTACTATAAAAATGGGCAATTTTGGCAAATGATATATGATAATAAAGGCATACTTCCGGCGGATTAAGGGAATTCGTCGGGCAAAGGAAAATCTTGACCCATTTATCCGTCAGGATAGTGTTTCTGGCATTTATATTCATCACGAAAATATAAATAGGAAATTGTCCCACCCAAATTTCCATTAAAAATCAATAAAAATTTTGCCAGTGATTATAAATCCTAAATTTTGCTGGGACTCCAATTGTCCTATGGCAAAGTTTTAAACTATTTTGCCATCTTGTGCGCTTCAAATGGAATTCTTGAATTTTTGGATTGCATGGGCACTATTAGGAGTGGGCACGGGACGAGATATACTCATCTCTATCTCATCCCGTTCATACGGGATCAGCGTGTTAATCTAGACATATCAAATAGAAGCCTGAAACTGTTGGACTGTTGGAAGCCTACTGCTGCTACTGCTGGAAGCCTGAGCATTTTATACAAATGTTCATAAAATAAATAAATAAAATATTAATAATTAATATTAAAAAATTAGTTTGGGATGGGATTGGCGGGATTGAAAATCTTCATCCCATCCCATTCCATTCTAGATCGGGACGGGATCGGGATGGAATTATTCAATCTCATTAAAATCCAAAAAATCGAGACGGGACGGGATCGGGACGAAAACGGAATCGCGAGATGGGATGCCCACCCCTAGGCACTATGATAAATTTTTTATTTTATTCACCATGTATTTTTTTGTATTTCAACCAAAATTTGTATTTTTTTTTATTTTTTGAACTGAAGGTATTTCGTAAATATGAACAGTAACAAACATAACTTTTTCTATGGCACACAAAGGGGCTGCTTCGCGAGGAAGCCCATTTTGGTTCCTGGCCACTCAATAAGTCAGTTATCAATAAATGTAGTATTTCATGAAATTACAAAATCAAGGCCTGTAGCCGGCAGCCTTTTCAAATTTGATTAAAACGACTTTTTTTTCTTTGAGCTTTGCTACATGGCGAGGAAATGAGCGAGGAAACCAGCGAGGAGAGTGAGGTGAAGGGGCAGAACCACTCACCTCCTCGGGATATGCACGTTGACTTTTCTTGCGCGCATTTTGAAGGGGGTTAATGGTTCTCCCCCTCCACCTCACTCCCCTCGCTGGTTTCCTCGCTCATTTAGAATTCCTGTTTTTCTTTACTTCATATCTAAGAAAGCCAATTTAACGAAATATGTAAATAGAAAACCACCCTAGAAATCACATTCATGACCCAAGCTCTGCTGTGAGATTGTAAAAACTTTTGTATCGAGAAATTCATTGCATAAGCAAACAATTGAGGGACAACCAATGTTGAGTTAGCGATGAGGGGGAGTGTTGAAAATCATCACTAATTAGCTCAAATGTTTAAAGTCTAAAGTCCAAAAATTAAAGCTCAAACCCATTATCTAGAAGATCCATCAAGAATGAATATTCTCTAGATGGTTCAATGTCTGGAGAATTCTACACATTTGTAATACTCTAGACATTTGAGAGAGTTCTAGAGAAGCAAAGATGTGTAGTTGAGATTGTTTCTCTAGAATCCTCTCACATCCTTAGAGCTTCTATAAATAGGGGAGAGGTTGTGAAGTGTAGACATCAAGGAGCAAATAAGCTCAAGTGTAGCAGTGAGTGTTGTAAGCTTAGTAAAGGTGTAAATTTATAAAAAAAAATTTAAAAGATTAATAAAATTAGTCTTTCTCAAATTCTAGTTCTTCCCAAATTTTTCAGAGGCACTGTTGAGCATAGTCATGTTTCTAATTGCATCATTGGCAATATTGGCATGTACCTGAATGCAAAATACAAACCATAAACTTCACAACTTAACTAAGAGCTCAAAAGTCACAAAAAATGATAATATATTTATAACTTCTAACAACGCAAATACTTAAGCTATGTAACTAACAGCAAGATGAGTACATTGAAAAACTAACCTTTTGCTTTTTATTTACCCGGTCATAAAACTTGAGCGTGTTAGTGGTTTTTACTTGTAAATCAAATTTTCTTCATAAATATAGTATGAACTCATGTTAGCCTCCAGATGTATGATGTCGCTTATTTTGAAGCAAATGGGTAATCTCACCCATTTCCTTCATTCCCTCCCTCCTCCCTCGACCCCTAGAATTTTCGTTTAAGTTATGTTAGTATTTTGTTAAAGGCGATGCCTTGCTAGCAAGGCGGCTCATGAAGAAAAATCAAATTTGATTTCTCCTTTTGATTAATAAAAAATGAGGGCGGCGTCCATCACCAAAAAAAAGAAAAAAAACTCTTTCTTCAATTTAAGGTTCACTATCATAGCCCCTTTTTATTGACTTTTTAACATAAAAATTATAAGATAGTGAAGACAAGGAGTAATTCTAGTTGGTTGGGTTAGGTATCAATGGATTAGATTTGGAAGCTTTGCATATAAAGAAGAAAAAGAAAAAGAAAAGCAAAAGAGAAAGAGAAAATGTCAAGGGAACTTTTGGAATGAGAAATGAGAATATTGTTGTTTTCTAAAATAAAGATAGAGAGGTAATCACTCAACCATTTTATTCTGTGTCTTTAACATTTCTAATTCAAACGAAAGAAACTCCCGAGATAAAGCAATGGCAGAGAGTGTTGTGAGCTTTGTGATTGAAAGACTTGCATCAGTTGTTGAGCAAGAAGTTGCGTTGATGAAAAATGTTCGCAAAGAAGTTATATGCATCAGGTTTGAATTCGAGAGCATCAAAGCTCGTTTGAATGATGCAGAAAGACAAGGAGAAATGGAGCAAGGAGATGTGGTCAAAGTTTGGTTGAAAGAGCTAAGGCACGTAGCTTTTGAAATCGAGGATATCCTTAATGCTTACGTGCTTCGACATCAAAGACGACAACTCCATCCTCATAGGCATGGTACCTGTGGATACTTGAAAAATGTGAAGTTCTTCTTCAAGATCTGGTCCGAGCAACATGAATTGGCTACTCAAATCGGAGATATCAAAATACGACTTGAGGACATTTCCAAGACGAAGGATAGATACATTCCTATTGGCTCCAGTCAAGTCTCAACAAAAGTGACAACACGCGATCCACGGCGTGATGCACTTTTCATAGAAGATGCTCGTGTTGTGGGAATCAACACCCAGCGAAACATAATTATCAAGTGGCTGCTAGATCAAGATACGAGGCTTGTTGTAGTCTCTATGTTTGGTATGGGCGGCCTTGGAAAGACAACTCTTGTAAAGAAAGTGTACGAGAGCACCACTGTGAAAGAACACTTTCCTTGCCGTCTTTGGATCACTGTATCCCTCCAAATTGATCGTCTTCTGCGAGATTTGATCTTGCAATTGGTTGATGAAGAGGAGAAGGCAGCATTGTTTACACAGTTGGAGAGGAAGGATAACACCCAATTAATGGAGATGCTCCGTAACCGCCTCTCGAACACCAAGTATGTCGTGGTTTTAGACGATATATGGGACATAGGTGCATGGAGAGACCTGAAGTGCGCATTGCCTGATAGCAGACTTGGTAGTCGAATTTTAGTGACGACTCGTTCGGAAAATATAGCTAAAGCTTGCCTAGAAAATTCGGCAGGCTACTCCTATTCAGTCCAACCGCTGGAAGAAGATGCTGCGTGGAGACTTTTTCAAATGGTTGCGTTCAAATCAGAAAGTGATGATCACCCCCACCCAGATGATTTAAGCCAAAAGTTCTTGAACAAGTGCAAGGGTGTTCCGCTTGCAATTGTTTCCTTAGCTGGCCTTTTGTCAACCAAGGATACAATGGAATGGGAGCAAATATACGAAGGCCCTCGTTCATTGTTTCATCACCCCAGTCTGGATGATGTAAACATCATATTGTCTCTAAGCTATGATGATTTACCACACCACCTGAAGTCTTGCCTCTTGTACCTCTGCATTTTTCCCGAGGATTACTTCATCAAATGTTCGATTTTACTTCGTTTATGGGCAGCGGAAGGGTTTGCTGACCTTGGAATAAAGGTTAGCATGAGTGTTACAATGACGAAAGAGGATATGGCAAAACATTACCTTGAAGAGCTCATTGCAAGAAGCCTGATTCAAGTGGGAGAAATTGATTCAAGTGGAAGGGTGAGAACATGTGGAATTCATGACCTCCTGCATGAGTTCCTTCGAGCAAGAGCTCGTGATCAGGAGTTTGCTGAATTCTCTTGCCAGTCTGACATTGGATCATATAGTCGACGCCTATCCATTTGCAATACAAGAAGTGGCGACGCCCGAGAGAATACTCTGCCCACGACTGAGAATTTGAGTTTGCATATTCGGTCGTTGTTTGTGTTTGGTGGATCCTCATCATTCAGCTCGTCTTATGTTAATTTTTTTAACAAAGTTAAACTGTTGAAAGTGTTGGACTTGGAAGGTGCCAATCTCCGCCAAGACTTCCAAGTTGAAGCTGTGACTGATCTATTCTTTTTGAGGTATTTGAGCCTCAGAGGTAATAATAATATAACTTCTCTTCCAGATTCTCTGGAAAAGCTTATAAAACTGGAGACCTTAGACCTCAAATTCACAAGCATATGTGAGCTCCCACTTGGGATCGTCAAGCTAAAATGTCTTCGTCATCTCCTTCATGATTCTAAAATGAGACTGCCGGTAGGGATTGGTTGCTTGACCACCTTAGAAAAGCTTCGTGGAGGTATTGGTTACAAAGGCATAAGTAAGGAGCTAGATATGTTAACACGATTGAGATCATTGGAAGTTTATGAGTTGGATGGAGATGAAGGAAGGAATGTGGTTGCTACAATTGAGAAGATGAAATTTCTGCATGCTTTCAATATGGGATTAATGGATCCAGCAAGCACAATTCCAGATGTGCAAAGTTTAACCTGTCCTCATCCATCGCTTCAACGTCTCCGCCTAATTGGGCCGATGGACAAGTCTCCCATGTGGATTCTCAAACTTGCAAATCTTGTAAAGTTACATCTCGTAAGAACAAGACTGAAGGACTTCACATCTTTTTTTGACGGGCTTCAGTTTCAGATGCCAAAGTTGGCTGTATTAAAGCTAAGGGGCGCATTTGATGGAATGGAATCATTATGGTTTAAGAAAGGAGGGTTTCCTAGACTTCGGCATCTGGGACTTTGGGATCATTATGATTTGAAGCTTATACAAATAGAAGAAGGAGCAATGCATGTTATTCAACACATGGCCTTAGCAAGTTCCCCCCTACTAGAGGTGCCAATGGGAATTGAACGCCTCACTAATCTCAAAAAGATAATTGTGGCGCGAGTGCCGACTCAATTGAGGGATGCAATGAGAAATCATAGGAAGAACACTCAGACTTCTCCATTCATTTTCAAAGTTGATTACTCAGCATTCTTGGAGATGTGGGCTAGCATGTGACTGAGAAAAACTCAAGGGTACTAGTTGTAGCACTTCAACTCATGATACAGGTAAATGCTTGTGCTTAGTTTTATATGCTTATTTCTGTAAGGTGAAGAGAAAAAATAGGAGAGGCATTAGGAACTGAGGGAAACTATTTCTATTTTTTTTTTTTTTTTTGGTTGTTTCTTAAGCATGCTAACCCACCATTTTACATGTTTGGTGAAGGAATTATGAAAGTGAAACTCATAAAAGGAAAATGCATTTGGAGAATGGATGAGCCACGCTGGGTTCTGAATGATACGTGTTTTTTGAAGACATGCAGACTTGGGACTTCTTGAAATGTTTGGAAGAGGTTCATTGCATTGTGATAAAATTTATGTATGCTTTGATAAATTATTCTCTTTTTTTCAAACCTATCCCACTGGGACAAAGAGATGTGTGACATTTTTTTTTTTTTGTGTGTTTTCTAGATCAATCTTCTCGAGATCTGTATTTAATATTTCTGGAGATGCCCGTTTTAATTTTCAAAGATAACAGCCCCATGTTTCGGATCTTGTAAAGTTACAACTCAGAGAGTCAAGAGAGTCAAGATTGAAGGACTACACATCTTTTTTTGACGGGCTACAGGTTCAGCTGCCAAAGATGGTTTGTATTGAAGCTAGAGAGAGCATTTGATGGACTGGAATCATTATGGTTTGAGAAAGGAGGGTTTCCTAGACTTCGACATCTAGGATTTTATGAGTATCCTGAATTGAAACTTATTCAAATAGAAGAACGAGCAATGCTGCTGTTATTCAAGAGATGGCCTTTGCATTTTGTCCTAGACTAGAGGTGCCAATTGGAATCGAACACCTTACTACTCTCAAAAACATAAAGTGTTGGGGATGTGGTGACTCAATGGGAGGATGCAATGAGAAATCATAGGCAGAACACTGAGAATTCTCCATTTATTATCACAAATAATCTCTTAGCATACGATGAGATGTGAAACCAAACTAAATCTGTTGTTTGGGCACGAGTTGCATTGCTTTGCATTCAATCGTTTTTAAATCTCTTATTGCTCATCAGTTGCTTTGTAACCCTATCTCACTGTTTCTGATGTCTTTTCGATCAATTTTGGTTATAGGGTTTTCACAGTTATTGGATATATTTGATTTTCTCTTTGTTAGTTTGGCTTATTTTGAATTTTACTCTGTTTTTATGTGGTTGTGGTACATTGATTGATTAATAAAGAAAATCTCTTTATTTAGCTTGTGGCACTCATTCAAGTTTCTTCAAAATTTGTCTTAAAATGCTAAAACTGATGTACACTAATTCACATGTTACTTCAAAATATACTCAAACCAGCAAAAAGGCATAGTAATATTTTGCACTACATTCCATATTAATGTCTGCTCTGAAACTTGGATGATACTGAGTAGTCTGCTTTTTATTTATCAATGTCAACTCCTTCTGTAGCATTTGGAGTTAGGCTCGCATGATTACTTCATATAGTTTTAAGCTTATGTTATACCATACTCTTTTTTTTTTTTTTTTTAAATTAAACCACCAGTGGGGAGGAGCAACTATGGGATGCCAAACATTTATTACTTATCAAAAAAAATTGATTTACAGACTAAACGGGGGTACATTACGACTTTACCAGTATTAAAAACCAAGCAATAAAACCAAGACCAACTTACCTGTCCAAAAAACAGGCTACATATTTCAAACATAAATCTAACAAGATGCTTCAAAACACATCAAAACTCTCTACAAAAACTTGCAGCAAAGACCCACTAGTAAATTAAATATAAACCAATTGATAGCAACGATCCTCGCCTTGCACACCCACCACCTACAGAGTTGTACCCAGCATCACCCACATTCTGCGCCATGCTCTTCCACACCTATCCACCTGCAGACTTGCAAACTTGCAATCCAATGTGTGCACAAAGATCCGCTCGAGCCGACTGATCACCAAAACAGCAGCACATTTAGCATATACATACGCTGCCGAAGCAGCAGCAGCGAGCACTCTGTCCAACGAGACAGGGTACTCTGTTCAGCATCACGGCACTATAGCAGGGCACTCTGTCCATAACCATGCAAAACTCAGAATCCTGCAAGACCTCATAGTCTTGCCACCGCCACAACGTGCAAGCAAAGCCACAAGTTCGGCACCCCAAAACCATGACATATCCTGCATTATCGCCCCAACTACAATACCATAACCACTCTGCCAAGCTGCCGCAAACAGGACCCAAACCACACCCCAAAACTGATTGTTACAACATGACATTTGTAAAACTAATTCCAGGCTATAATATTTCCAGTTTCCAGCAAGTTCGATTTCACCATGACGGCCAGCAAAGTAATTACTCCCCTGTTTTGCCTGGAAGTTTTTACACCATTTCTTCGCAGCAACTTTGATCCATTCATCAGGTTGATCACTGCGAATCTCAACCTGTTGCAATGACATTGAACCATAAAAGAATCCACCTAGTCCAAGATCACAAACGCCTACCTGATCCTCGCCATAAACCTTTTGATGGAACCAAATATGGATGATTGAATGATATAATCATTTAATAACCGGAAGCCTTAAGTACGCCGTCTTATTCTTATCAAGAATGATTAGAGATTTGATTTTTTTAGGAAGTGAGCCCCAAGAATAAGTCCGAGACATACTCTCCACTTATGCCAACTCTCCACTTGATTTTGGAATGGGGATGTCATTCCATTGAAGGGTTGAATAATTTTTATTTTTTAGATGAGAGAAAATATTTTCAAATGGAAATCAATTTTCAAAGAATAACACATCTCGTGAAAGAAAGTTTTTTGAGGAACGAGGGTCAAAACATTGATGGCTGTTATATGTTAGAGAGAAACCAATGTAGACACATGGTTTTGACTTTGGATCTAATTTATTTGTTGTATATGGCTTGAGCCACGGGTAACATAGGCAACCAAAGGTTTGAATGGAAGTGTAGTTAGGGGTTTCTCCAAATAGTAGTTGGTAGGGAGACTTGTTTTGCAAGTGTGGAGTTGGAAGTCGATTAATGAGATACGTGGCATGTTGACAGACATAGGACCAAAAAGTGGGTGGGAGAGAGGCTTGATGCAAAAGAGTTTTGGTTGTTACTATAATTTGTTTGTGTCGTCGTTCAGCCATGGCAACTCTTTGAGGTGTGTATGGGGGTGAGACAAGGTGTTCAATCCCATGTTTATGGAGATAAGGTTTTAAGCTTACAAACTCACCACCACCATCAGTGTACAAAGAGATGATTTTTTATTGAAATAATTTTCAACTAAGGGATGAAATTTGGAAAAAATGTTGTGGACCTCATTTTTATTTTTTAGTGTATGTAGCCAAATGTATTTTGTATATTGATCAACAAAAATTACGTAATATAATTTTTTATCAATAGACAAAATGGGAGATGGTCCCCATAGGTCACTGAAAATGACTTGAAATGGTTTGGTGCTCAAGAGAGAACTTTTAAAAAATGGCAGCCTGTGGCTCTTATTACAGGAACATGAATTACAAAAATCAAAGTGTTCAGAATTTGAAAATGGTAAAGAAAATGTATTTAATATAGTTTGAAGAACTCGTTGATTGGGGTGACCCAATCTCTGGTGCCATAGGGATTTGGGAGGATTTTTTGTCACAGGATATGATTGATATGAGGATTGTGTGGGACTTTTACAAGGCCATTCGTAAAGTCCGTTCATATTCTGGCCGCATACCAGCAACGCCCCCATACTCAGATCCTTCACAAAAATTCAATTGAGGTTAGATTTTCATGGCAAATTTGAGAAACAAAGATAAGTTTTCTTTTAATATCAGGTGCATAAAGAGTATTAGAAAGCTGAAAGTTATAATGTGATGCACTTAATTGAATAGTACCAGTATGAGTAATAGGCAGTTTATTACCATCACCCATGGAGATCTCTTCTGGTCCTTGATAATCTTGAGGATGGTGAAGACCTTGAGAGTCTGTTGTCACGTGGTGTGAAGCTCCCAAGTCTAAGATCCATGGAGAAGCTGCATTGTTGGATCTAGATGCAAAGTTTGCTTTTGCTTCAAGGTGATTGTGTGATTGGGATCTACAGACATGAGCAAGATGACCAAATTGTCACAGAGTTGACATTGGACACGTGGTGCTTGGTTGGCATGGACGGGTGGGCACCATTGAGGTTGTGGATTGGAGGAGGGGTTGGGATTATTTTTGTTGGCTGGTGGACGCCAAGGTTGAGTAGTCCAACGTCGATTATTGCGGTTTGTGTTGTTGGAAGAGTTGGTCTTTTGGGCTACGGCTGCAGTAATTGGTGATGATGATTTTTTTTCTTCGTGTTTGAGAAAGAGTTCATGATCGAGAAGCTTATCAAACAACTCTTCGTACGAGATGGGAAATTCTCGTGCACGAACGGCTGCCGATATTTCTCGAAATTCAGGTCCTAGGCCACATAAGATTTTGATGATCAATTCTGCATTGGAGATTGGTGACTCGGTTGTTGCGAGTTCATCAGCAAGGGACCGTATCTCACAAAGATAATCAGCAACAGATTTTGCATCTTTGGAGACCTTGTTTAGTTGATCTCGTAGACTAAAGATGCGTGTTTGACTTTTGTTGGCAAAAAAAGTATGCAACAGATCCCAAGCCTTTTTGGAGTTAGAAGCTGAAGCTACTGTAGGTGCTATGGTTGGGTCGACAGATGCCATAAGGGCATTCTGGATTAGTTGATCTTGGCGGAACCAGAGTTTGTACTCTTGGTTGTCAATTTCTGTGTTGTTTTATGTTATTGTGCGAGATGGAGCTGGATTTGTGCCATCTAGATGACCATACAAGTCGTGACCATGCATTAACATGGCAATTGTGTTTTCCACGTTGGGAAATTGTGGCTGCCAAGGAGTTTGATTGGGAGTTGAGAAGCTGGGTTGAACTGGATTAATTGGGATGGATTATTGGTGGGAATGGTTGTGGCATCAGGAGTGGTAACTAGAGATGGTTGAGAATTTGTAGGCATTGTCAAGTGACGGAGCAATAGGAGATGAGCATAGTAGTAAAAAAGATGAAATACTCGTATGAGTTTATTTATGTTCTCATAACAATGAACAGAGTTTGTGTTGAAGATGATATTTTGTATTCACTAAGAGAGTGAAATTTATACATCTTGTATCATCCGTGAGTATCCTATATCTATACTATATCTCCTGGAAATAAGGAGATCTATTTAACAAAGTTTGAATAACTAAAAGAAACTACAAAGTAGGCAGCAGACTTGCTCAAGATGAGTAGTTATGGGATTGCAGCTGACTTATCGCTAATATGTACTCCCTCTCTTTTGTTTCTTAGTATAATGTTTTTGTTATCAATCGATGTTTGTTTCAGATTATACCTTTGCAGGATGTCAATTCTTAAAGTTTTTTGTTTTAGTGCTTGCTGGGTGCATGAATTTTTTCAGAATACACTCCCAAAATTCCATTTATTCTTGTTTTACAGATGATTTATGAGCTAAGCTTTCAACGCGCAAGTAAGTGGATAATTGCCTGTTGAAATGGATGCTATGGGTTCAAATGATGCGATAACTAAAGAATATTTACTGAACAGGTAAGAATCCTGTGCATTACATTTCTAGAGTTTATTATTATGCATGAAACCAAATAGAAGAGAAATTTTTTTGCTCTGTTGCAGTGGCCTACTGTCAAGTGCAGTCTTTCTCATATCATTGTGATTGAGTTATATTTTGAGCAAAATGAACTTTGATTAACATGGTTTGACAAGAACAAGGAAATGTAAATTACTCAAACCTTTAATGATTATCTATTTATTTAATGTTGTGTATTTGATTTTCCATTTCTAAACAAACATTGCTTTTCGTATAAATTTTATACCAGACACATAAGTCTACATTCGAACCTTTGCAGCTTTACTTTCATACAAAAATTGGAAATTTACATCTGTCATTCATCCGCAATTGTACAAGTGAGCGATAAGAAAGTTCAAATCTTCTCAAAAAGCTTCTAGTTTCATTCTTCATTCTATTGGCAATGGTGAGAGAACAAAATTTTGGAAAGAGCTTTGGCACCCTCTTGGAGTGCTCATGGACAGATTCCCGCAAGAGCTTTTGTATGACTCCCACTTGCATCAAGATGCAATTGTGAAAAGTATAATCAGAAATGGTGCCTGGTCTGTGCCACAGCATATAGTGCCTTCTATATCTGAAATCTTCAGTTACCTGCAAGATGTTGAGATCGATTGTAGCTAAGAATATGAAGTCATTTGGTGCCCAAGCAATGATGGGCACTACAGCATGAAGGCCACCTATGAAGCTCTCAGAGCTAGTGTGAAATAGGAAACATGTTTGAAACAAGAAAGTGTTTGGACTCCTATTTGAAACAGAAAACTGTTTGGACTTCTGGAAATTGTTTTCTGAACAGGAAATAAATTCTAGGAAACAGGAAACTGTTGTGAAACAGGAAACTACTGTGAAACAGGAAACTGCTGCCAAAAAGAAAACTGTTGTCCCTATATATACTAGGAACTATAGGTGTTTTTATTATGATGATTGCACGTAGAAAAACTGTGATGCACAAGGAGTAGAGAAAGATAATTCCTTGAATTGTTTCATCTCTTGTTAAGAGATTGTGTGAGAATTGTCATCTTCTTGTACCTTGTTCTTGAATATAGTGGAATCACCTCACTGTGGACGTAGGCAATTGTTGAACCACGTAAACCTTGTGTCTCTTGTGGTATGTTCTTAATTTTCTCTAATTTCTTTCATTGCTAGTTGCTCTATTTAATTGATTGGATCCTTGTGGTACTTGTGTGCAATTGTTGGTGTCTACCCGCTTCCGCAATAAGACGCAACAATTGTCCAAATCAAGGTAAGAGTAATCATGATAACAGTTGGAAGGGCAAGAAAAAACAAGATAAGGGTGATACTAGTGAAGCAAGTTATGCATCTAGTACGGAAAAGGATGAAGAATGTTATTCAGTTGTGGGTGAAAACACAAAAATCTCTGGGAGATGGCTCCTTGACTCTGGGTGTTCTTACCATATGTGCCCAAACAGGGAGTGGTTCACTACCTATGAGCACATTAATGGTGGTACTGTTCTGATGGGTAATGATTACGCTTGTCAGACAGTTGGAATTGGAACAATGAGGATTAAGATGTATGATGGTGTTGTGAGAACCTTAACTGATGTGAGGCATGTCCCAGCCTTGAAAAAGAACCTTATCTCACTTGGTGTTTTAGACTCCAATGGTTGTAAGTTTACAGCGGTAGGTGGAGTTTTAAAGGTTGTCCGTGGGTCTTTGGTTGTCATGAAAGGGATCAAACAAGGTAACTTGTACACCTTGATGGGTAACATGATAATAGGAAATGTGGCAGTGGGAACTTCTTCATCGGAAAGCACTAGGTTATGGCACATGCGACTTGGGCATATGACAGAAAAAGGATTGTCTCTACTGAGCAAGCAAGGGTTACTGAAGGGTATGCAAAAATCGACTATGGAGTTTTGCGAGCATTGTGTATATGGAAAACAATGCAGGGTAAAATTCAGTACAAGCAAGCACAGGAGCAGAGGTATTCTAGACTATGTGCATACAGATGTGTGGGGACCAGCGAAGGTCGCCTCTAAGGGAGGTTCCAGGTACTTTGTCTCCTTCATTGATGATTATTCCCGTTACACATGGGTATATTTTTTGAAGTCCAAGAATGAAGTATTTGAGACATTTAAAAGGTGGAGAGCAATGGTTGAAAATAGAACTGGAAGAAAGGTGAAGACTTTGAGGTCTGATAATGGTACCCGAGTATACTGAGGGTACTTTCAAACAGTTTTGTGATCAGGAATGAATTGTTCGACATTGGACTGTTAGAAACACGCCACAACAAAATGGAGTTGCTGAGAGATTGAACCGTACTATGCTTGAAAGAGCTAGGTGTATGCGCTCCAATGCTTGTCTTGGCAGAGAATGGTTGGCTGAATCAATAGCCACCGTGTGTTTCTTGATTAATAGATCGCCACATTCTACATTAGACTGCAAAACACCTTATGAGGTGTGGTCAGGTGAACATGCTGATTACAGTGTACTGAAAGTTTTCAGTTGTATTGCCTATTACCATGTGAAAGAAAATAAGCTTGATGCTAGGGCTAAGAAGGTCATTTTCTTGGGGTATGCAAAAGGCGTTAAGGGTTATCGTCTATGGTGTTTAAAGGATAATAAATTTGTGATCAGTCGAGATGTTACATTTGATGAGAATTCCTTGTTAGCTTGTACTAAAGCTAAGGAGTTGGTTGATAGTGGTGGTGAATCTAATAACACTCAGAAAGTGGAAGTTGAAGCGTTTGTGGATGCAGCAGATGAACAAGTGGTTGAAGCAGGCACACATGATCTGAATTATGAGCCTGAAGACCATGAGGAACAACAACCAGTTGAAGATAATCAATCCCAGCAGCAACCTTTGGCCTTAACTAGGTCAAAACGATCGGTTAAGCAAGTTCAAAATTTTGGCTTTGAAGAACCGTTGAAGCACTATGGTCAGTTGAATACAGTTGATTTGGTTGCATATGCACTCTCTGTGGAAGATGATGAGCCAACTACTTACAAGCAGGTTACTCGTCATTCAGATAGTCATAGTTGGTTAGTAGCTATGCAGGGTGAGATGGAGTCTCTCCAGAAGAACCATACTTGGGATCTAGTGTCGTTGCCTAATGGAAGGAAAGCAATTGGCTGCAAGTGGGTGTTTAAGAAGAAACAAACTACTCTAGAGTCTGGTACTCAGTTCAAGGCAAGATTAGTAGCTAAGGGTTTTGTTCAGAGGGAAGGCGTTGACTACAATGAGATATTTTCGACTGTGGTAAAACACACTTCTATACGTGTGTTGTTGAGCTTGGTAGCTCATGGTAACCTTGAGCATGGTAGCTCATGGTGACCTTGAGCTTGGTAGCTCATGGTGACCTTGAGCTTGAACAACTTGATGTGAAAACAGCTTTCTTGCATGAAGACTTAGAGGAGGAAATTTATATGCATCAGCCGGAAGGTTTTAAGGTTGTTGGAAAAGAAGACCATGTTTGTCGTTTGAGGAGATCACTTTATGGGTTAAAGCAGTCACCTAGGCAATGGTACAAACGGTTTGACACTTTTATGTTGAAACATGGGTTCACACGAAGTAAGTATGATTGTTGTGTTTACTTGAAAAAACTTCGTAGTGGCGATTTTATTTATCTTTTGCTCTATGTTGACGATATACTCATTGCCTGTAAGAGTATGGTGGAGATAAATAAATTGAAGTCTCAACTTGCTTCTGAGTTTGAGATGAAGGATATGGGTGCTGCAAAGAAGATACTTGGTATGGAGATAAGAAGAGAAAGGGAGAATGAAAAATTATTTCTTTCACAGAAGGGGTACCTTGAGAAGGTTATATCACGGTTTGGCATGGAAAACGCAAAGTCGGTTATTACTCCTTTGGCTTCACATTTTAGACTTTCTCAAAAGTTATCTCCAGTCACAGTGGAAGAAAAGGAATACATGTCGCATGTTCCTTATGCTAGTGCAGTTGGCAGTTTAATGTATGCTATGGTGTGTACACGCCCTGACATTTCACAGGCTATTAGTGTTGTGAGCAGGTATATGGAAAACCCTGGGAAAGAACATTGGGAGGCAGTGAAATGGATGCTTAGGTACTTAAAAGGTACCTTGGATGTGGGTTTGGACTTCGGTGGAGATTCATGTCAGGTTCGTGGGTTTGTTGATTCTGATTATTCTGGTGATCTAGATAGACGAAGATCTACTACTGGTTACGTATTTCAGATATACGGTGCTCCGGTTAGTTGGAGATCTATGCTTCAGGATACAGCGGCTCTCTCTACTACAGAGGCAGAGTATATGGCATTGACAGAAGGTGTAAAAGAAGCATTGTGACTTCAAGGTCTTGTAAATGACTTGGGTGTGGAACAAGATAGTGTTGAGGTTCTCTGTGACAGTCAGAGTGCCATCCACTTGGCTAAAA
The DNA here is from genome assembly GCA_003290165.1 of Berberis thunbergii. Taxonomy (NCBI): domain Eukaryota; kingdom Viridiplantae; phylum Streptophyta; class Magnoliopsida; order Ranunculales; family Berberidaceae; genus Berberis; species Berberis thunbergii. The sequence continues at coordinate 301,733 of QNQO01001199.1, read as the reverse complement.
ATCAGGTTCATCACGCAAGGACTAAGCATATTGACGTCCGATATCACTTTGTTCGAGATGTAATTGAGGATGGTGATGTGTCTTTGGTGAAAGTACACACAAAAGACAACCCTGCTGATATGTTGACAAAGGTTGTTCCTGGAGTTTAAGTTCCAACATTGTTTGGACTTACTCCACATTGACTCATGTTGATTGAGGGCCCTTTGGGGCGTTGCCCTTCGGGGCGGTTTTGTGAGGTGACAAAGCTATGATGGAGTGTTGATCAGTTTATTCTCATACCTTGTTTCGGCTCATTTTTTCCTTATAAAAATTCGCCGAGGTGGAGAATTGTGAAATAGGAAACATGTTTGAAACAGGAAAGTGTTTGGACTCCTATTTGAAACAGAAAACTGTTTGGACTTCTGGAAATTGTTTTTTGAACAGGAAATAAATTCTAGGAAACAGGAAACTGTTGTGAAACAGGAAACTACTGTGAAACAGAAAACTGCTGCCAAACAGAAAACTGTTGTCCCTATATATACTAGGAACTATAGGTGTTTTTATTATGATGATTGCACGTAGAAAAACTGTGATGCACAAGGAGTAGAGAAAGATAATTCCTTGAATTGTTTCATCTCTTGTTAAGAGATTGTGTCAGAATTGTCATCTTCTTGTACCTTGTTCTTGAATATAGTGGAATCACCTCACTGTGGACGTAGGCAATTGTTGAACCACGTAAACCTTGTGTCTCTTGTGGTATGTTCTTAATTTTCTCTAATTTCTTTCATTGCTAGTTGCTCTATTTAATTGATTGGATCCTTGTGGCACTTGTGTGCAATTGTTGGTGTCTACCCGCTTCCACAATAAAGCGCAACAGCTAGAGCTACTCCGGTTGCTTGGGCTTGAATGATATGGTTCAAGGGAATATAACCAGGCACAGCTTCATAACATGGTTAGTAGTGAATTTAGCTATGAAAACTGTTGCGCCTTATTGCGGAAGCGGGTAGACACCAACAATTGCACACAAGTACCGCAATGATCTAATCAATTAAATAGAGCAACTAGCAATGAAAGAAATTAGAGAAAATTAAGAACATACCACAAGAGACACAAGGTTTACGTGGTTCAGCAATTGCCTACGTCCACAATGAGGTGATTCCACTATATTCAAGAACAAAGTACAAGAAGATGACAATTCTCACACAATCTCTCAACAAGAGATGAAACAATTCAAGGAATTATCTTTCTCTACTCCCTGTGCACCACAGTTTTTCTACGTTCAATCAACATAATAAAAACACCTATAGTTCCTAGTATATATAGGGACAACAGTTTTCTGTTTGGCAGCAGTTTCCTGTTTCACAGTAGTTTCCTGTTTCACAACAGTTTCCTAGAATTTATTTCCTTTTCAAAAAACAATTTCTAGAAGTCCAAACAGTTTCCTGTTTCAAATAGGAGTCCAAACACTTTTCTATTTCAAGCATGTTTCCTATTTCACAATTCTCCACCTTGGCGAATTTTTATAAGGAAAAAATGAGCCGAAACAAGGCATGAGAATAAACTGATCAACACTCCATCATAGCTTTGTCACCTCACGAAACCGCCCCGAAGGGCAACGCCCCAAAGAGCCCTCAATCAACATGAGTCAATGTGGAGTAAGTCCAAACAATGTTGGAACTTAACTCCAGGAACAACCTTTGTCAACATATCAGCAGGGTTGTCTTTTGTGTGTACTTTCACCAAAGACACATCACCATCCTCAATTACATCTCGAACAAAGTGATATCGGACGTCAATATGCTTAGTCCTTGCGTGATGAACCTGATTTTTAGCCAAGTGGATGGCACTCTGACTGTCACAGAGAACCTCAACACTATCTTGTTCCACACCCAAGTCATTTACAAGACCTTGAAGCCACAATGCTTCTTTTACGCCTTCTGTCAGTGCCATATACTCTGCCTCTGTAGTAGAGAGAGCCACTGTATCCTGAAGCATAGATCTCCAACTAACCGGAGCACCGTATATCTGAAATACGTAACTAGTAGTAGATCTTCGTCTATCTAGATCACCAGCATAATCAGAATCAACAAACCCACGAACCTGACATGAATCTCCACCGAAGTCCAAACCCACATCCAAGGTACCTTTTAAGTACCTAAGCATCCATTTCACTGCCTCCCAATGTTTCTTCCCAGGGTTTTCCATATACCTGCTCACAACACTAACAGCCTGTGAAATGTCAGGGCGTGTACACACCATAGCATACATTAAACTGCCAACTGCACTAGCATAAGGAACATGCGACATGTATTCCTTTTCTTCCACTGTGACTGGAGATAACTTTCGAGAAAGTCTAAAATGTGAAGCCAAAGGAGTAATAACCGGCTTTGCGTTTTCCATGCCAAACCGTGATATAACCTTCTCAAGGTACCCCTTCTGTGAAAGAAATAATTTTTATTCTCCCTTTCTCTTCGTATCTCCATACCAAGTATCTTCCTTGCAGCACCCATATCCTTCATCTCAAACTCAGAAGCAAGTTGAGACTTCAATTTATTTATCTCCACCATACTCTTACAGGCTATGAGCATATCGTCAACATAGAGCAAAAGATAAATAAAATCGCCACTACGAAGGTTTTTCAAGTAAACACAACAATCATACTTACTTCGTGTGAACCCATGTTTCAACATAAAAGTGTCAAACCGTTCGTACCACTGCCTAGGTGACTGCTTTAACCCATAAAGTGATCTCCTCAAACGACAAACATGGTCTTCTTTTCCAACAACCTTAAAACCTTCCGGCTGATGCATATAAATTTCCTCCTCTAAGTCTCCATGCAAGAAAGCTGTTTTCACATCAAGTTGTTCAAGCTCAAGGTCACCATGAGCTACCAAGCTCAACAACACACGAATAGAAGTGTGTTTTACCACAGGCGAAAATATCTCATTGTAGTCAACGCCTTCCCTCTGAGCAAAACCCTTAGCTACTAATCTTGCCTTGAACTGAGTCCCAGACTCTAGAGTAGTCTGTTTCTTCTTAAACACCCACTTGCAGCCAATTGCTTTCCTTCCATTAGGCAACGACACTAGATCCCAAGTATGGTTCTTCTGGAGAGACTCCATCTCACCCTGCATAGCTACTAACCAACTCTGACTATCTGAATGACGCGCGGCCTGCTTGTAAGTAGTTGGCTCATCATCTTCCACAGAGAGTGCATATACAACCAAATCAACTGTATTCAACTGACCATAGTGCTTCAACGGTTCTTCAAAGCCAAATTTTTGAACTTGCTTAACCGATCGTTTTGACCTAGTTAAGGCCAAAGGTTGCTGCTGGGATTGATTATCTTCAACTGGTTGTTGTTCCTCATTGTCTTCAGGCTCATAATTCAGATCATGTGTGCCTGCTTCAACCACTTGTTCATCTGCTGCATCCACAGACGCTTCAACTTCCACTTTCTGAGTGTTACTAGATTCACCACCACTATCAACCAACTCCTTAGCTTTAGTACAAGCTAACAAGGAATTCTCATCAAATGTAACATCTCGACTGATCACAAATTTATTATCCTCTAAACACCATAGACGATAACCCTTCACGCCTTTTGCATACCCCAAGAAAATGGCCTTCTTAGCCCTAGCATCAAGCTTATTTTCTTTCACATGGTAGTAGGCAATACAACCGAAAACTTTCAGTACACTGTAATCAGCATGTTCACCTGACCACACCTCATAAGGTGTTTTGCAGTCTAATGTAGAATGCGGCGATCTATTAATCAAGAAACACGCGGTGGCTATTGATTCAGCCCACCATTCTCTGCCAAGACAAGCATTGGAGCGCATACACCTAGCTCTTTCAAGCATAGTACGGTTCAATCTCTCAGCAACTCCATTTTGTTGTGGCGTGTTTCTAACAGTCCAATGTCGAACAATTCCTTCCTGATCACAAAACTGTTTGAAAGTACCCTCAGTATACTCAGTACCATTATCAGACCTCAAAGTCTTCACCTTTCTTCCAGTTCTATTCTCAACCATTGCTCTCCACCTTTTAAATGTCTCAAATACTTCATTCTTGGACTTTAAAAAATATACCCATGTATAACGGGAATAATCATCAATGAAGGAGACAAAGTACCTGGAACCTCCCTTAGAGGCGACCTTCGCTGGTCCCCACACATCTGTATGCACATAGTCTAGAATACCTCTGCTCCTGTGCTTGCTTGTACTGAATTTTACCCTGCATTGTTTTCCATATACACAATGCTCGCAAAACTCCATAGTTGGTTTCTGCATACCCTTCAGTAACCCTTGCTTGCTCAGTAGAGACAATCCTTTTTCTGTCATATGCCCAAGTCGCATGTGCCATAACCTAGTGCTTTCCGATGAAGAAGTTCCCACTGCCACATTTCCTGTTACCGTGTTACCCATCAAGGTGTACAAGTTACCTTGTTTGATCCCTTTCATGACAACCAAAGACCCACGGACAACCTTTAAAACTCCACCTATCGCTGTAAACTTACAACCATTGGAGTCTAAAACACCAAGCGAGATAAGATTCTTTTTCAAGGCTGGGACATGCCGCACATCAGTTAAGGTTCTCACAACACCATCATACATCTTAATCCTCATTGTTCCAATGCCAACTGTCTTGCAAGCGTAATCATTACCCATTAGAATAGTACCACCATCAATGTGCTCATAGGTAGTGAACCACTTTCTGTTTGGGCACATATGGTAAGAACACCAGAGTCAAGGAGCCATCTCCCAGAGATTTTTGTGTTTTCACCCGCAACTGAATAACATTCTTCATCCTTTTCCATACTAGATGCATAACTTGCTTCACTAGTATCACCCTTATCTTGCTTTTTCTTGCCCTTCCAACTGTTATCATGATTACTTTTACCTTGATTTGGACAATTTTTCCTAATATGCCCCCACTCTCTACATTTGTGACATTGTGGACCTCTAGACTTTGATCTAGATTTTCCACTATTTGAAGATGATTTCACTTGAGACCTTCCTCTAACAATCAACCCTTCAGCCTTGATCTTTCCCATTACCATTTGATGAAGTTTTCTTCCGAATCTCATTGGACAAGAGTGCACCGGTAGTTTCATCAAATGTAAGTTCATCTTTCCCAAACAAAATTGTTTGTACAAGATTTTCATATGACTGCGGCAAGGAGTAAAGCAATATAATTGCTTGGTCTTCATCCTCAATCTTCACATCCACATCTCTCAAATTTGAGATAATCCGTGTAAACTTGGCGATATGATCACCAATTGGAGTGCCCTCATCCATTGCTAGTCTGTACAATTGGGTTTTCAAGTATAACCTGTTTGATAATGTCTTAGTCATAAACTGTGACTCAAGCTTCAACCAAACATCAGCTGTCGTAGTCTCTTCATTAACTAAAAAAACTATGTCTCTATCCAGACACAAGCAAATAGCAGCACGCGCCTCCAAATCCAATTCTTCCCATTCATCATCTGACATGGTTTCAGCCTTTTTATCCTTCCCTAGTAATGCCTTGTGTAATTTCTGAGAAATAAGCAAATTCTTCATTTGTATTCTCCAATATCCGAAATCGTTCTTACCATTAAATTTCTAGATTTCATATTTCCCCACATGTGCCTTGCTCACCTTGGATGCCATTGCAAACAAAACCTGTGACTTTCTAGACAAGAAATTTCACTACGATTTTTCTTCAAACAACTTGTGCACAAACAAATCCTAGCACTTTTGAATCTTCACAATCTTGAGTAGAACAATTCAAGATCAATTTCCCTTAGTGCTCTGATACCAATTGTTGCGCCTTATTGCGGAAGCGGGTAGACACCAACAATTGCACACAAGTACCGCAATGATCTAATCAATTAAATAGAGCAACTAGCAATGAAAGAAATTAGAGAAAATTAAGAACATACCACAAGAGACACAAGGTTTACGTGGTTCAGCAATTGCCTACGTCCACAATGAGGTGATTCCACTATATTCAAGAACAAAGTACAAGAAGATGACAATTCTCACACAATCTCTCAACAAGAGATGAAACAATTCAAGGAATTATCTTTCTCTACTCCCTGTGCACCACAGTTTTTCTACGTGCAATCAACATAATAAAAACACCTATAGTTCCTAGTATATATAGGGACAACAGTTTTCTGTTTGGCAGCAGTTTCCTGTTTCACAGTAGTTTCCTGTTTCACAACAGTTTCCTAGAATTTATTTCCTTTTCAAAAAACAATTTCTAGAAGTCCAAACAGTTTCCTGTTTCAAATAGGAGTCCAAACACTTTCCTATTTCAAGCATGTTTCCTATTTCACAAAAACAATGTCCAAATTGCTGCGACGGGGAAAATCTGGAAATAGTATGGTGCATGCAAGCTTTCAGCGGAAACAGTCCAGCTGCAATGTTGAAGAAGATGTATCTTTGAACGAAACAGTGTCACATTTGGGCAGAAAGAAATAAAAGAGCTTATGCGCATGCCCGTTTGCTAGGCATACAGCTGGTCCAGAGGATTTATCAAGAGACCAGAATCAAAATTGTTGGCCTGGAGCTTGAAATGGAAGACTCTGTAGACAATACAGAACTGTTTGGCAGATGGAATTTAAGCATTCACTATTATCACAAACAGCCAGTTAAGTGCAAATCGGATGGTTCCCTACAACGTGTGCAAGGGGGTTACGGTGCCATTATTATGGACAAGCCAGGTGATCCAATTGCAGCCTACACAGTTGCTACAACAGGTCATTCTGTCATCAAGCACAAACTCCAGGGAGTAGAAGCTGGATTGAAGTTAGCTACTATTCATGCTATCTCCAGCCCACAATTTGATGCGTTCCTCAGCTTGCAAAACCTGAATCAGGTAAGTCAAATGCCCATCATTATCTTGAATTATTTTTCTGGAATTACCAATGAATTTATATCAACTTATTATTTTAGTATCATCTACACCTCATCCCAGATATAATTCATTGTAACTGGATGGCAACATGAACTCCATTTTGGTATTTGCCTAAAACTAATTTTACTGTTGAAAATTTTCACGATATGTATCATCATCTTTATCGGCCTTGGTAACAGGTCAAGTAGCATTAATATATTTCAATAGTCAGTCCAAATTTAATGAGCTTTGATCCATGCTGAGGGATACTTCATTATTACACACTGGTAGTGTGCGACTTTTTAATTTATATTGTTATATCACAATAAATTAGACCAAACATACCATCCAGCATCACAATTGTCAGATGCGGTCAAATTTAGAACTAGTTGATATATTTCTGGTACCAGTTTGTTATGTACAAAACATACGCTAGAATGGCTGCTTGTAACACACCAACCCCCCCCCCCCCCCCCCCCCTGCCCCACTAACATTCCTGACCAGATGCCCTGAACAAATATAGAGAAACAAGTAAGAAATTGTGATTTGCAGAGTTAACCAATACGTGTGGAGAGGGGGGATTGGGTGTGTTACCTTAACACCTAGATTGAACTTGTAACCAAGTAAGGCACCAAAATATAGTAAGTCCCGATGTTTATAAAAGCAGCTAGGACTTGCCACCCTGCACCAACTGCTACCCCTGCAAATTCAAGAAGAGTTATTTCTTAGTCGAATGTTGGCATTTGATATGTAATAAATTTAGTTGGAGTGGAGAGGTACCTTGAAGAACAGGTAGGATGATATAGAGGAGAATAGTTCCAGCTAGTAGATAAGCAAACTTCGATGTCTCTCCTACAACTTCTAGCTTTGTGGTGAACAATTTGGGGAAATGACTCTTTGAGGCTAAAATTGCAGCAGTGTAAATGGAGCCTAATAGAAGGATGTAGGCACTGCCACTATGACCGAGAACTTTGCATCTTTGGCTCGTCCACCTCAAAGTTCATTTGAGACCTCACACTGGTTTAGTAAAAAAAAAAAAGTGTAACCGGAATTAGGGAAGTGTTTTATGGAAGCAACTGTAAATAGAATTGGCTAGGTTTTCCAAAGAGAGAGAGATGTGTTGCGCCTTATTGCGGAAGCGGGTAGACACCAACAATTGCACACAAGTACCACAAGGATCCAATCAATTAAATAGAGCAACTAGCAATGAAAGAAATTAGAGAAAATTAAGAACATACCACAAGAGACACAAGGTTTACGTGGTTTAGCAATTGCCTACGTCCACAGTGAGGTGATTACACTATATTCAAGAACAAGGTACAAGAAGATGACAATTCTCACACAATCTCTCAACAAGAGATGAAACAATTCAAGGAATTATCTTTCTCTACTCCCTGTGCATCACAGTTTTTCTACGTGCAATCATCATGATAAAAACACCTATAGTTCCTAGTATATATAGGGACAACAGTTTTCTGTTTGGCAGCAGTTTCCTGTTTCACAGTAGTTTCCTGTTTCACAACAGTTTCCTGTTTCCTAGAATTTATTTCCTGTTCAAAAAACAATTTCCAGAAGTCCAAACAGTTTCCTGTTTCAAATAGGAGTCCAAACACTTTCCTGTTTCAAACATGTTTCCTATTTCACAATTCTCCACCTCGGCGAATTTTTATAAGGAAAAAATGAGCCGAAACAAGGCATGAGAATAAACTGATCAACACTCCATCATAGCTTTGTCACCTCACGAAACCGCCCCAAAGGGCCCTCAATCAACATGAGTCAATGTGGAGTAAGTCCAAATAATGTTGGAACTTAACTTCAGGAACAACCTTTGTCAACATATCAGCAGGGTTGTCTTTTGTGTGTACTTTCACCAAAGACACATCACCATCCTTAATTACATCTCGAACAAAGTGATATCGGACGTCAATATGCTTAGTCCTTGCGTGATGAACCTGATTTTTAGCCAAGTGGATGGCACTCTGACTGTCACAGAGAACCTCAACACTATCTTGTTTCACACCCAAGTCATTTACAAGACCTTGAAGCCACAATGCTTCTTTTACACGTTCTGTCAATGCCATATACTCTGCCTTTGTAGTAGAGAGAGCCACTGTATCCTGAAGCATAGATCTCCAACTAACCGGAGCACCGTATATCTGAAATACGTAACCAGTAGTAGATCTTCGTCTATCTAGATCACCAGCATAATCAGAATCAACAAACCCACGAACCTGACATGAATCTCCACCGAAGTCCAAACCCACATCCAAGGTAACTTTTAAGTACCTAAGCATCCATTTCACTGCCTCCCAATGTTTCTTCCCAGGGTTTTCCATATACCTGCTCACAACACTAACAGCCTGTGAAATGTCAGGGCGTGTACACACCATAGCATACATTAAACTGCCAACTGCACTAGCATAAGGAACATGCGACATGTATTCCTTTTCTTCCACTGTGACTGGAGATAACTTTCGAGAAAGTCTAAAATGTGAAGCCAAAGGAGTAATAACCGGCTTTGCGTTTTCCATGCCAAACCATGATATAACCTTCTCAAGGTACCCCTTCTGTGAAAGAAATAATTTTTTATTCTCCCTTTCTCTTCTTATCTCCATACCAAGTATCTTCCTTGCAGCACCCATGTCCTTCATCTCAAACTCAGAAGCAAGTTGAGACTTCAATTTATTTATCTCCACCATACTCTTACAGGCAATGAGCATATCGTCAACGTAGAGCAAAAGATAAATAAAATCGCCACTACGAAGTTTTTTCAAGTAAACACAACAATCATACTTACTTCGTGTGAACCCATGTTTCAACATAAAAGTGTCAAACCGTTTGTACCACTGCCTAGGTGACTGCTTTAATCCATAAAGTGATCTCCTCAAACGACAAACATGGTCTTCTTTTCCAACAACCTTAAAACCTTCCGGCTGATGCATATAAATTTCCTCCTCTAACTCTCCATGCAAGAAAGTTGTTTTCACATCAAGTTGTTCAAGCTCAAGGTCACCATGAGCTACCAAGCTCAACAACACACGAATAGAAGTGTGTTTTACCACAGGCGAAAATATCTCATTGTAGTCAACGCCTTCCCTCTGAGCAAAACCTTTAGCTACTAATCTTGCCTTGAACTGAGTACCAGACTCTAGAGTAGTCTGTTTCTTCTTAAACATCCACTTGTAGCCAATTGCTTTCCTTCCATTAGGCAACGACACTAGATCCCAAGTATGGTTCTTTTGGAGAGACTCCATCTCACCCTGCATAGCTACTAACCAACTCTGACTATCTGAATGACGCGCAGCCTGCTTGTAAGTAGTTGGCACATCATCTTCCACAGAGAGTGCATATGCAACCAAATCAACTGTATTCAACTGACCATAGTGCTTCAACGGTTCTTCAAAGCCAAAATTTTGAACTTGCTTAACCGATCGTTTTGACCTAGTAAAGGCCAAAGGTTGCTGCTGGGATTGATTATCTTCAACTGGTTGTTGTTCCTCATGGTCTTCAGGCTCATAATTCAGATCATGTGTGCCTGCTTCAACCACTTGTTCATCTGTTGCATCCACAGACGCTTCAACTTCACTTTCTGAGTGTTACTAGATTCACCACCACTATCAACCAACTCCTTAGCTTTAGTACAAGCTAACAAGGAATTCTCATCAAATGTAACATCTCGACTGATCACAAATTTATTATCCTCTAAATACCATAGACGATAACCTTCACGCCTTTTGCATACCCCAAGAAAATGACCTTCTTAGCCCTAGCATCAAGCTTATTTTCTTTCACATGGTAGTAGGCAATACAACCGAAAACTTTCAGTACACTGTAATCAGCATGTTCACCTGACCACACCTCATAAGGTGTTTTGCAGTCTAATGTAGAATGCGGCGATCTATTAATCAAGAAACACGCGGTGGCTATTGATTCAGCCCACCATTCTCTGCCAAGACAAGCATTGGAGCGCATACACCTAGCTCTTTCAAGCATAGTACGGTTCAATCTCTCAGCAACTCCATTTTGTTGTGGCGTGTTTCTAACAGTCCAATGTCGAACAATCCCTTCCTGATCACAAAACTGTTTAAAAGTACCCTCAGTATACTCGGTACCATTATCAGACCTCAAAGTCTTCACCTTTCTTCCAGTTCTATTCTCAACCATTGCTCTCCACCTTTTAAATGTCTCAAATACTTCATTCTTGGACTTCAAAAGATATACCCATGTGTAACGGGAATAATCATCAATGAAGGACACAAAGTACCTGGAACCTCCCTTAGAGGCGACCTTCGTTGGTCCCCACACATCTGTATGCACATAGTCTAGAATACCTCTGCTCCTGTGCTTGCTTGTACTGAATTTTACCCTGCATTGTTTTCCATATACACAATGCTCGCAAAACTCCATAGTTGGTTTCTGCGTACCCTTCAGTAACCCTTGCTTGCTCAGTAGAGACAATCCTTTTTCTGTCATATGCCCAAGTCGCATGTGCCATAACCTAGTGTTTTCCGATGAATAGGTTCCCACTGCCACATTTCCTGTTACCGTGTTACCCATCAAAGTGTAAAAGTTACCTTGTTTGATCCCTTTCATGACAACCAAAGACCCACGGACAACCTTTAAAACTCCACCTATCGCTGTAAACTTACAACCATTGGAGTCTAAAACACCAAGTGAGATAAGGTTCTTTTTCAAGGCTGGGACATGCCTCACATCAGTTAAGGTTCTCACAACACCATCATACATCTTAATCCTCATTGTTCCAATTCCAACTGTCTTACAAGCGTAATCATTACCCATTAGAACAGTACCACCATCAATGTGCTCATAGGTAGTGAACCACTCCCTGTTTGGGCACATATGGTAAGAACACCCAGAGTCAAGGAGCCATCTCCTAGAGATTTTTGTGTTTTCACCCGCAACTGAATAACATTCTTCATCTTTTTTCATACTAGATGCATAACTTGCTTCACTAGTATCACCCTTATCTTGCTTTTCTTGCCCTTCCAACTGTTATCATGATTACTCTTACCTTGATTTGGACAATTTTTCCTAATATGCCCCCACTCTCTACATTTGTGACATTGTGGACCTCTAGACTTTGATCTAGATTTTCCACTATTTGAAGATGATTTCACTTGAGACCTTCCTCTAACAACCAATCATTCAGCTTGATCTTTCCCATTACCATTTGATGAAGTTTTCTTCCGAATCTCATTGGACAAGAGTGCACCGGTAGTTTCATCAAATGTAAGTTCATCTTTCCCAAACAAAATTGTTTGTACAAGATTTTCATATGACTGCGGCAAGGAGTAAAGCAATATAATTGTTTGGTCTTCATCCTCAATATTCACATCCACATCTCTCAAATTTGAGATAATCCGTGTAAACTTGGCGATATGATCACCAATTGGAGTGCCCTCATCCATTGCTAGTCTGTACAATTGGGTTTTCAAGTATAACCTGTTTGATAATGTCTTAGTCATAAACTGTGACTCAAGCTTCAACCAAACATCAGCTGCCGTAGTCTCTTCATTAACTGAAAAAACTATGTCTCTATCCAGACACAAGCAAATAGCAGCACACGCCTCCAAATCCAATTCTTCCCATTCATCATCTGACATGGTTTCAGCCTTTTTATCCTTCCCTAGTAATGCCTTGTGTAATTTCTGAGAAATAAGCAAATTCCTCATTTGTATTCTCTAATATCCGAAATCGTTCTTACCATTAAATTTCTCGATTTCATACTTCCCCACATGTGCCTTGCTCACCTTGGATGCCATTGCAAACAAAACCTGTGACTTTCTAGACAAGAAGCTTCACTAAGGTTTTTTTTTTTTTTTTTTTCAAACAACTTGTGCACAAACAAATCCTATCACTTTTGAATCTTCACAATCTTGAGTAGAACAATTCAAGATCAATTTCTCTTAGTGCTCTGATACCAATTGTTGCGCCTTATTGCGGAAGCAGGTAGACACCAACAATTGCACACAAGTACCACAAGGATCCAATCAATTAAATAGAGCAACTAGCAATGAAAGAAATTAGAGAAAATTAAGAACATACCACAAGAGACACAAGGTTTACGTGGTTCAGCAATTGCCTACGTCCACAGTGAGGTGATTACACTATATTCAAGAACAAGGTACAAGAAGATGACAATTCTCACACAATCTCTCAACAAAAGATGAAACAATTCAAGGAATTATCTTTCTCTACTCCCTGTGCATCACAGTTTTTCTACGTGCAATCATCATGATAAAAACACCTATAGTTCCTAGTATATATAGGGACAACAGTTTTCTATTTGGCAGCAGTTTCCTGTTTCACAGTAGTTTCCTGTTTCACAACAGTTTCCTGTTTCCTAGAATTTATTTCCTGTTCAAAAAACAATTTCCAGAAGTCCAAACAGTTTCCTGTTTCAAATAGGAGTCCAAACACTTTCCTGTTTCAAACATGTTTCCTATTTCACAAGATGATACATCTAATCTGACAGCTACTTGGAAACCGAAAGAAACTGAATTGCTTTAAGAGACTCACTAGAAGAATTATTGTTGTGTAATACCATAGCTTCCAAGCTATCATTAAAAGATACCTTTTTTTTTAGCAAAAACGGATTCGTTAAACTGAATGTCAAATTGGTTTCATAAACCTTATAGACAAGTGCTAACCATATCATTATAGCCGAGGCAAGGGAAAGCTTCATGAACCAAAAGCTTGTGTGGAAAAGCCAGTCCATGCTTCAGGAAAGTATCCCAAAGTGATGCAGAACATATAAGACAGTACTAGAAGCGACCATGAAAGGTTCCCAGCTAGTGCAGCCCCAGCCATGCTGGAGCTTCACCACTAGCACCCAATACATCAAGATCTGAAAATGCAGTACAATCACAGAATCAGGGTCATCACCCGAACTCTGCTCTGAGATTGCAAGAACTTTTGTATGGGAAAATTCATGGCGTAAGCAAACAACTGAGGGATCACCAATGGTGTGTACTTCCCTGCAAGCTCTGATATGTCATTGCTCTGATGAAGGAGCTTTAGTATCGGTGAGGCAAAGATGTCAATAGGTGTTAGAATCAATGCTGTGATACCACAAATGATACATGGCCACATAGAGTCTCCAAAGCACTCCCCATCCCGAGCTATACTACACAAGAATAGTGATGCCCAGTTGACAATTTCCCGTTTTTAAGCTAAATCTCAAAATAGGAAGTCACTTGCCGATTGGTAGGAATGAGGACTAGTATTTATGTAATAGGCCCAGCCAATAGTAGTAATCTTTTCTTTTTTAGTGGACAGAGTTGTTGAAGTTTATAAGAAGAGATTTCAGAGAGTAAATTAAGGATTTGAAATACAAAACCCTGGATTGAGTGGTTGAATGAACACTGACAAGAATAACAACAACAAAAAAAACCTGAAAATTGAATCCAAGTTTCTTACAATGATCCCATAGGCAAAACCTTCCATAACATTCTGAACAATGGCGATAGCAGCAGGCTGGATGCCACCCAAGTGCCAACAAAAGCAACAGTGACAATCCCAATAGAGTCTCGAGCAAGACCAGTCAGTATTGCTGGCCCTGCTATATGCCACAACTTCTTTGTTTCATCCCATAATTTATCCTCACCCTTGGACATTCTCTCAATCTCAGACTGTTTTTTCATTATTGTGAAGTCTTACCGATCTCCCTTGCAAATAAATGTGTGTAGACAAAAGCCAAAGTGAAACTTAAATATTCGGTTGCCTTGGATTTCTATAATAGAGAAAAACGTAGTCTTCTGTACTTTTTATAATGTATAAATGTGATAATTCCCTTCACTGGGTATGAAATGTTGGTATTAATTGGTAGAAAGTGTGGAAATGGGGGCTATTGCAGTTGACGATGTTGGAGTTATGTTTTTCTCCTTTTCTCTCTGGATAACAGATCACATATCTTAAATACTACTCATTACTATGTGAGATGGTTTTTGCATATCTGGACTATATTAAGCATTAAAAACTTTGATAATAACGAGTGTGAGGGGTGTAAGATATAGAGAGGTCTAATAATCTACAACTGTAAAGAGTTGTGGTCATCCAAATCGTCTTGTGTACTCTTCAATGGCTGATAGATTCAAGGCAATACTGGTTTGATTGTAGTCCTTACCATTATTCAATATCATTAGGAGGCCAACTGGACATATATATGTTGGGTAATATGTTCGATAGATTTGTTTAATACTTGAGAAACTAAAATTTTGATAATAACAAGTGTGTGGAAGTGTATAGAGTTCTGATCTATCACATCCAAAAGTATAAAGAGTAGTAATCATCCAAGGTCTAAAATTGGACAATTGCATCCGACAACTTTGCACAATGTTGTGTCCAGTAAGAATTTGATTGGTTCAAATGGCACAAATGGTATACTTGTAATCTTTCACTGATACAAAAATGTAAAATCCGTAACCAACTCAGTGCCAAAAACCTGAGAACTTAAAACAATTTATCAAATCCATAAAATGGGATCTATAATATATAGTGCTTCTTGATTTGCTTAGAACTTGGAAGAGTTTTACACATGGTCACAATGATGCTTGAATATGATAGATTCTGAAATTTGCAGTTACCGATCCACCAGAACAGTGGATAAATCAGTATAGGCACTTGATATTAAGATCACTTCCACTACACTTATAGGAACAACAGATGACAAAAGTATGGAGCTTCTTTTTGTTCATGTGCCATTTATTTTTATTAGGATCACTTCCGACTGGTTGACAAGAACAAGCTAGTATAAAATGCAAATTACTCAGTTCTATGAGAACGCAAACCAAGAGAAGAATTATCTCTTCCTTTGTTATACTTGTGTTCATGCTAGATCTAGGTTCTAGTTGTTGGTTTACCAAGTTGATTCTCTCCTTGTTCAAGATATGTGCTGTAGTATAAGCTCAATTGCAATGTAGAAGAACGGGCTTCAAGTCATCTCAAAAAGGCGATCACTTCCTGCTTGATTTCCAAAATAATAATTATAATTATAATGATAATTGTAACAAAAGAAGGAAATCAATTCACTCCTTCCTTGTTAGTGCTAGGGGATTGACTCTTAGCTAGCCTTGATAACTCTCTCTCTCGAATTCTGCTTTACATTACTTGATTTGTCAGCACGCTCCTCACATTTTTGTTGTAAATCAGATGTACCGCCCCAGACTTTGACGCGCTTCTCAGCTTCCAAAACCTGTGTCAAGTAAGTCAAATTTCCATTATTAACTTCTCTGAAATTACTCATTACTATTTGGTGCAGCTTCTATCATATTTACATTTAGTCATCTACAACTTCATCCCTGATACGGTTAAATATAGAACTAGTTGATATATTTCCCAATACCTCTTTGTTCCAATTTGTTTTATACAACACGAACAATAGAATAGCTGTTTGCAACAGCCCCCCGGCTAACATTCCTGACCAGATACCCTGACCAAATATAGAGAAACAATTGAGAGATTTTGATTGGATGAACTAACGGTAATACTTGGAAACAAGAGAATTTCTTTATTACCTTAACACCAAGATTGTACTTGTAGCCAAGGCAGGCACCCAAAGGTAGTCCGAAAATATAGTAGGTTCCCACGTTTATAAACGCAGCTTGGAGTTGCCACCCTGCACCAACTGCTACCCCTGCAAATTCAAGAAGGGTTCTTTCTTAGTTGAACCTTGGCACTTGATGTAACAAATTTATTTGGATTGTGGGAGTACCTTGAAGAACAGGTTGGACGCTGTAGAGGAGAACAGTTGCAGCTAATAAGTACCCAAGTTTG
Source organism: Berberis thunbergii (assembly GCA_003290165.1). NCBI lineage: Eukaryota > Viridiplantae > Streptophyta > Magnoliopsida > Ranunculales > Berberidaceae > Berberis > Berberis thunbergii. The sequence goes on along the minus strand of QNQO01001199.1, from coordinate 285,074 downwards.
ATTGTCTCTCCTATAACTGCTGGCTTTCCGGTGAACAATTTCGGGAAATTTTTCCTGGAGGCTAGAATTGCAGCAGCGAAAATGAAACCTAACAGTAATGATGTAGAAACGGCTACCACTACTGCAAACTTTGCTTGTTTAGGGCGTCCACCTCCAAGTTCATTTGAGACCCTCACACTGTGGTTCAAAAAACTGAAATGAGCAAAGTGTTTCATGCATGGAAGCAACTAGGATTCTTTGAAAAAAGATGGCTAGAATTTTCACGTCATTTCTAACTATTAGAGCTTTGAAATCTCTCCAACCTGATGGCTACTTGGAAACCCAAAGAAATCAGCAATCCCCATAGTTGCAAATTCATACTGCCAAGTTGTAAAGAACCAGAGTTGTGATTGTGTTTAACGAAGATCCATAGTGTTGTATGATGAAACCAAAATAGAATGGAGAACGCTACTTACCATATTGAAACAGCATTTACTGCAATTTCTGGATGCTGTAAGAGGCTCACCAGAAGAATTATTGCCGTGTAATACCATAACTCCAAGCTGTCATCAAAACAATCTAATTCAGTCAGCAAAAACTATACCTGATGTGTTTATTTTCTAATCGTCGCATAAAAGTACTAACCATATCATTACAGCAGAGGCAAGTGAAAGCTTTAAGAACCCAACCAGAGATTTGAAAGCTAAGCAGGAAAAGCCATTCCATGCTTCTGAGAAGTGCCCTGAAGTGACATAGAAGAACTGAAGCACTACTAGAAGCCACCATGAAATGTTGCCAGCTATTGCAGCCCCAACCATTCCACGCTGATGCTTCGTCACAAGCACCCAATTCAACAAGACATGAAAAGGCAAAACAGCTAGTGAAATCAGAGTCATGACCCAAACTCTGCTCTGAGATTGCATGAACTTTTGCAGCGGAAAATTCACTGCATAAGCAAACAATTGAGGGATCACCAAAGGTGCGTACTTCCCTGCAAGGTCTGATATGGCATCGGTCTGATGAAGGTGTGTTAGTATCGTTGAGGTGAAGATGTACATAGGTGATAGAATCAATGCTGTGATACAACAAATGATCCATGACCTTTGCATGTAGATTCCAAGCATGTTTGTCTGTTCTGCGCCAACTGATTGACCACATAGAGTCTCCAGGGCACTTCCCATCCCGAGCTACTACACATGAATGTATCAATGCTCAGTAACAACAAAAACAACCAAAAGACCATGACTGAAAATAGAACAGGAGTTGCTTACCATGATCCCGTAAGCAAAACCTTCAATGACATTCTGAACAATAGCAACTGCAGCAAACTCGACCGCACCTAAATGCCCAACAAAGGCAATAGTGACAATCCCAATAGAGTCTTGAGCAAGTCCGGTCAGTATTGCAGGCCCTGCTATGTACCACAACTTCTTTGATTCATCCCACAACGTCGTCCTGTCCTCAATCTGAGAAATTTTCTTAGTCGCTAACTGCTTTTCCATCATCCAAAAATCTTATCAACCAACCTTAGCCTCCTCAACTTGTATATTATATAGTTTGTTTTGGTCGCAGAAAAACCTAAGTTGTTAAAGACAAGTGAAAACCGCATAAAAGATAACACATAACAGTGATTGAATTTTCAAGGTCTGAATTTGATTCAGAAAAAAATGGGAAATCTTTGACAAAACAACAGCAACAATGCAATAAATATACCCGAAAAATGATCATTCCAATGTGGATGACAATGAATATGCTATTGTGCACTTGATCATTCCAATGTTAGCCATTTACGTGCATATGATGTAATTAGACTTTGTTTATTTCAAAGCTTATTTGCCTGTTGTTATGCTTCTTGAATTCTTCTGTTTGTCAGATTGGCGTGAAATTACACTTCATTTCTTGTTTTATTTTAGTTACAAGAATCTTGTGCTCTCTACTTAGAGCAACAACAGTATTCAGCTGAAACTCTGTGTTTAAGAGAGTCGACAGTCAGAGCAGGAATGGCAATACGTAAATATGGAAAACTTATCTACACTTACTACTATGTTACGTAGACAGCTAGTAACTTGTAATTTCGATAAGAAAGAGTGTAATAGCTGTAGTGTATAGAGTTTTGATGGTGTAAAAGTGTGTAATAGAGAGTTTTGTGATCATCCCAATTCATACTGTCTGAAATTTGGACTTTACCGTCGAAATTGTTCAAACAATACAAAATTGTTCCATGAAAACCCATTCAGTGACAAAAAAAACTCTGAACTTAAAAGTACATGTGGAATCCATATGATTCCTAGCAGTTGACATTATCTTTAGGACTGAACAAAAGTCAAAAATAAAAAGTAAAAAAATACAAATAATTGAAATGGTATTTGGAGTTTGATTCTTTGATTAAAGAAAAGTGGAACTCATTGCTGGACTCTGATATGTAATTTTCAGTGTAACTCACAATCGTCAGGTGTGAATTTCTAGCAGTGAGCATCTTTAATCCTGCATCAAATCTTATCGTATCCTAGTTTGTGTTGAAAATATTCTCAAATCATCTTTGAGAAAATTTGATATACCTATCATAAATTTTGTTTGTTGCTCAAGTCATCAATGGATTTTATCCAATTAACTCCTCGGTGCAAGTTTCAGAGCATCTTCAGTCCGGCGCCAAATTCATCATATCCTAGTTTGGGTCAGAGATATTCTAGGCATCTTCGATTAACAATGGATTTGATCCAACTTCCTCTCTGGGAAAGGTGAGATCAAAGTTATGATGGTATTCTTGACAATAATGCGAAAATTCCTTTCTAATTTTCGCTCTATCAGATCAGCGGAAAACAATAATCCAAAAAAGTTATAAACAATACATGTGCAAGACCATAAACATAACAAACTGCTCAAACATATCAAAAATGTGTAATATTAAGAACTGAGTTTGATACATTAAAATTTATTTTATCATATAGGAAAGCTAAACAACTAAATCTGTCGATAGTACATCAAATTTCTTTTGTACACTATTTGCACTTATCAGACTTCATCCATGTATCTCAATATCTTGTGGCAAAAGTGCAGCTTGAAAGGAATCACCAGGCTGTCGAACAATGCTTTTGTAGATCCCTTACTTAGCAGCACATGCTTAATTCCCGTGTTTCGAACACAAATACTTTGATAACTGCCTACATAATGTATCCATCACTAGCTACTAGTGATTTCAGATTTCTCCAGAGATGAATTTACAATTTCTGGGACTAAATTGAGCAACCGATCCATCTCTTGAGGAAACTCAAGCTTTGCTCTGTTCGTTCTTCCTCCAATGACCACTGTTGTCCCGTCTTGCAATGCCCAGATCTTTATAAAAAGAAAACTATATTACAAATCAGAAGCTGGATAATAATAGGACAGTACTGAATCCATAGGGAGTGCTTCACCTGTGAATGAGATAAATAGCTGATGCAAGTTGTGAGCATCAGAAATCCAAATCCAGCATACACAATTGGTACTCCTGGATCAGTCTGATACAAGGGAAGATATTAGTTCTATGTAACTGTGAAATAAAGCTGACGATTTGAAGGAACCAACATCACCTTTAGGTCGAGGCCACTACTGCCGATGGCATCAACAACAACAATTTTTATCCCGTCAATGTCAATTGGAAGGTTCGAGTTAGGCCTCCTAACTCCTGCGAATTTCCCCTCTTGATCATACAAGACAATGGACTGTAGATCACGAGCAAGCATTGATCTGAATCTCTCAAAAACGGAACAAGAAACACGAGTTCAAGGCAATGCTTGCTATTATGACATCTTAGGAAACAAAAGCAAGGTAGAATAAAGAAATAACTTACATTCCTTTAACATTAGAAGAATTAGTATCTCCTACTGGTAGGAAGGTCCCATAGAGCTTCTTGTCTCCATTCACCTTCAGAGGTGCCATGGCCAAATTAAAAGGACCTTCACCGTCTTTAAGTACTTGGAGAGCTGAGATACTCCAATCAGTCTGGTATATCGTGATCCCTTGATACCTTAATGGATCATTCACGCTAATAGTTTTTCTCATCACTTCTTTTCCGTCGAGATCGTATAGTGAAAGATCAGTGTGAAACTGTGAGACCTGAACATATAAATAAACGAATGTTTCAGCAGATTCTACATTGGAAAATTTTGATTGTGTATTCAAGAAAGGTGTTCAGTGCAAGTGTCGAGCTAAACGAGTTATGGATATTGACATGTATTGCCTACCTCCCCACTCTCATAGTAGTCCATGTAGAATTTGTTGACATGAACTTCAGTACTAAAGGCAGCTGTAGGAGCAGACAGAAACCCATACGGATTCAGTACATCCCCCATAACAAGTTCAGTCCCTGTGGGACGTTTACCGAGCCTTTGAAGCTTCCGACAGAACTGTAGGTCCCTCCTGCCATTATCAATAGCATCGCCAAATGTACTCCTATTGGAGCAAATCGACCAGCCAAACCCTTGAATGCATATAGCGACGGTCCTTTCCTGAATACCTACCGTAGTCAAGCAAAATATCATAGAGAATTGTGACAATGCAATAACAATCACAAAAAGTAAATTGCAATATATTCACCAATATATACAACAGATAAACCACATTAGTAGCCCACAACCGCAAGCATGCAATGGCAGTGACTGTGTACCTCATATCCAGCACCCATAAGAATAACACCTAAGTCGGTGAGTGAGGCTTGTGGTAGAGAATCTGCAAAATCCTGTTTGCGAATAGCATCAGCTGACTGCATGAAATTCCATCTGCATGTACCCATTCATTTCGTTAACTAAAAGCTTCTCCAACTCACTTCCAGCTGAAGGAAACGAGATAAAATTGGCAGAGGAAATCAGACCTTCGTGCAACCTTGACAATGGGAATTTGAGTCGTGTAAGTGCATGCCATGAGTGATGCAGCCAAGAGAACCAACATTCCTAGGAAAACAGGAGACAAGAACATATGGTCGAACCCTAAGAAGAGAATCACTCTCCAACTGAACAATCCATATACAGGATTACTGTCAGGGTACTTGTCAAAATAGTAACTTGGGGCCTCTCCTTGATCAATTACAGTCCCTGCCAAAACACATTGAACAAAACCAGTGTTTAATGACTACTCAATCGCTTATAAAAGTTCACAAAACTACGACTTAAGGATTAGTTTGTAAAATCTATGAGTCTCTTCCATAATCACATCCTAATTTCATCAATTCCACATATATTTTAGAACTAGAAAGGTGGCATATTAATGCAAAATTTATGCATGTTAGTTTGTAAAATTTCCGTTGTCACATTAATTTTACCAAATTGTAGAACTAAAAGTGTGGCATATGAATGCAGAATCAATCTCGAAATGAGAATTCTACTTCAAGTCACTGTATTTTCTTATATTATTGTTGCATATAATGTTACTAAACTGAATTCCTGAATCATTCAAAACTGTTGGGTGCGGGGATGAAGTTCGCAAAGCCCCCGAAACGACCTCAGAGAGCCCGGGTGTGGGGTTTTTACTAATTGAGCTCGACCGCCCATAAATAAATAAATAAAAAGCCCCATCGCTATTGAGTACATGTCCAATCCTTTATTAACTTCACACAGCCAATATCTCCAACAAAACTTGGTGTTGATAACCTAATATCTTAAGTTCAAAACAACTTACAAAATTTCAACTAATAATTCATTAATTCTCATAACATACAATCCAATTATAATTAATGCAAATGAGAGGAAACAAAAAACATACCCAAAGCCATTAGAGATGCAATGGTGAACATTTCACCAATAGCCAAAGGCAGATTAGACAGCAAAGACAGAACCTTTCTGGGCACCTTCTTGACGAACCCAATCATGGAAAACTCACCCAAACTCCTTGAATTGCTCGGAATTTCTTTGTCTTCGTCGACATTATTCTCTGACGACAAGGATGGCGCTCCCTCGGAAAGTATAATCTTTCTAGAAATGGGTTTGTTGTTTTTGTTATTCTGTGAAGATTTCAGCTCACATATGACTGTACAAGATTGGTTTCTCTTGTTGTGGAAATTGTGAAGATGGGTTTTGAAGGTTTTTGAATGAAGAATTGAGGAAGCTAGTAGGAGGGCTTGTGGTGAGTGGGAAGTGTGGGTTCTTGAAGGGGTTAAAGGGTTCATTGTTAGAGGGTATAAGAGCATTGTTGAATATGAGTTGAAGCTCTCAATACCAAGTAGACAGAACTTTTGAGTATTTGCAAAGTTTATAGATTTTTTGGAAAGAAATGTTGGATAAGGTGGTTAGTTTGAGCAGAATTGGATGGAAGAGAGAGTGAAAGAAAAGAGATTTTTTTTTGTTTTTTGGGTTGAGAAGACCATATTGAGCTTTTGGGTTGAGATATTTTAAACTGACAAACATAGGTTGTTTTGGGCTTGGATGAAGTCCAAATGAGGTTAATTTGACATGGTTGAGGTTAATCTAACGGGTCCGATAGACATTTTGATATGTCAACAAGTTTTTAGTATGGCAACCACTACCTCGCACTAGGGGTGGGCGCGGGACGGGATGGGACGAGATATACTCATCCCTATCCCATCCCGTTCATACGGGATCGAGACAGGACGGGATGGAAAAAACCTCATCCCAACCGAGTTCGGGATGGGATCCCAAACGGGTTCGGATGGGATCAGCATGCTGCCTGTGACTACTGCGAAGATTATCATCATATAAGATCGTGAAAAATAACTTTCTTATAATTAGATATAGATGTGGCATGTAAATATAAGGGTAGCCACTAAATCCCCTAACAATGAAATCAAGTGGGCTGACTTTTAGAAAATGACATGATAAATGGGATTCACTAAGAGTATTGTTTCATTGTGATGGCCTCCCAACTGATTTTACAATTTCATTACTGTGGGAAACAAAATTCATGGTTCCTTGGCAAAATGACATTTCATCTTTTGTTAGGGAATAAATATAGATATATTGGTAATGCTCTAACATATTCAAAATGGTTTACCATCAATACATATATCGTAATTAAAAAAAATTATTTTTACAGCCCGAGATATCTCAAATTCTTGACTCCGCCCCTAAATGTTCTCTTATGAATATGTATTACTCAGTTAATTGTTATTTTTCATCTTCACCTGGGTATTATCAATATTTGAAAGTTAAATAATTGGAGCCACTTTTATTGGGAATCCAAGCAACAGTCTGCTATCTTTCTTTTGTTTAATGAATATTTATTTCTTGAAGTAACATTTTTGTTACCACTGCAAATACCATGAGTTTTTGTCAGTCATTTGTAAGTTTATATGAATAAAACTAATAAATAAATAATAAATATTAAAAATTAGCTCGGGACGGGACAGGATTAGCGGGATTGAAAATCTTCATCCCATCCCATTCTAGATCGGGACGGGATCGGGATCGCGGGATGGGATGCCCACCCCTACATCAATTCCTCTATCTCACATCATTCTCCTCTCTCACACCATCTATTTACTTTCTCACACCATCGTACTCTCTCACACCACCTATATAAATCAAAATCATTCTCTTTTTTTTCCCTCACCATTCAAATCGACAATGGTTCATTCATCCCCCATTCAAAATTTCATCTTCCAAATCTCTCCCCACGCTCAAATCTCTTGCAAATTTTCTCTCTCTCTCCCTCAAAAACTCTCAAAATTCCCTTAAAGTTGAAACTCTTAAACCCAACTCAATAAATATACATAACTTAACATAACAAACAAACCCAAACTCAAAACGAAAAAATGAAAAATATTATAATTTTTGAATCAATTTAAACCCTCAATTGAGATTGATTCTCAAACTCATCAAAACACAAAAGTTGTAGTACTCTGAGTTATCTAATAAGCACAACTTGAATCAATTGAAAATGTTTTAAAATGAGCAAGTTATGGTCATTTACTAAAGTCGCGCAAAATTGTCCGAAAAATGAAAACGGATAGTGTTCCTGACTTTCATTTTTGTCAAAAGTCAGGAACACTATCGCGTTTTCATTTTTCAGACAAATAAAAAATAAAAAAGTTGTTGAATCTATGGTCCAGATGGTTTTTGGTATCAATTACTTAATCATCTTGAAGATAAGCTTTTTTTTTCCCTTCCCTAACAAATACAAAAGTTTGAAATCTTAAACTACAAGGATTCCAAATTAAAGAGGAAAACATTAGCAATTTTGATTTAATAATATGTTTACTTTTCTCTAGCTGTCCATGTCTAAAAATTCATGATGTTTAAATTCAATTGTCTTTGACATGGGAATCCTAGTGTATAAATAATGTCTACAATAAATTAATCAAAGTTGTGTATTTTTTATAGACAATACTCATTTTATTGTAAACGAATGGTCGACCAAATTTCTATTGTGATAAATGTTTCTACAATATATTAACCATGCTAATTTTTTATTTAAAAAAAAACGTTAATGGTAGTTGAAAAAATGCAAGAAGTCGATTTATTTATACACAACATCAAAATTTGCAAAAAAAAAAAAAATTAGGTGGATGAGATTATTAATTGGTTGTTGAGTCTTTGATGAGAACGTTTGATAAAGAAAAATATTTGAAAGTTTAGACACTCGTAAAACAACATCTAAGTTATTTATCCAAATAATTAAAAAAAAAATGTTATGCATTTGGATAGACATTTGTTCACCAGAATTTAGCGCAGATTTTTGTGCATGAAATTTTATTGATTTTTTGCAATGGACTAAATCGTAATAACATCAAAGAAATGTTAATCATTTGAATAGATAATTTGTTAAAAATATGTAGGAAATATATTTTATTGGAACAAAGTTTTCATTAAATAAATTGTCCAATTGCCTAACATTCAATCTTATATTGCAAATAGTTGCCTACAATTTTGAGAATGAAACACTAAATGCCTTTTTAGTGTCCTTGTAGGGTTGTTCAGAGTTTGGTTTGGTCCGGTTTCAATTTGAAACTGCAAATCGAAACATATCGACAAGTTTCACGGAAATTCAAACTAAACTGAATGTGCAATGAAACTGAAAACCGAAACAAATCGACAAAAACTATGTTAAATCGAGTTAAACCGTATCAAAGTGATGTTTTGGAATGAAATATTGGATAAGGGGGTCAGCTTGAGAGTTGGATGGAAGTGACACGGAAGGAAGAAAAAAAATTTCTTTGGCAGTGACTAAATGACACCATTATTTTTGCTGAAGAACTTCACCACCCCTCATCTTCTCTTTTCTTTCACATGAGCAGCATCACCGCTGCCATCGGCCGCACCTCTCCCTCTCTCCCTCTCTTCCTCCTTTTCTTATTTTCTCATATCTTTCTCTTATTCTCATCTCCTGAGGTGGGGTGGTGTTTGATGGAGGACAGAGGTGGTGGTGGGGGGGGGGGGGGGGGTGCTTGATGGAAAAGAAAGGAATAACGGAGAAGAGAGGTGATAAGGTTTTTTGTTGTATTGGTTAGGGGTGGGCAAAAACTGATTTAAATTCGGTTAACCGACCGAACCGAAATATGAGTAGAAAGAAAATAATTTAAACCGAACCGAACCGATTATAAATGGTTCGAAATCGGTTTACGGCTTTGAACCGGCAGATTTATAATCGAACCGACCGATTAATTAGATAGATATATATAAATAACTAAATAACAGGTAGGTGTCAATACCTGATTAGTGCAACAAATGCACTGCAGTACATCCTGTTGCACTGAATCGCCCCCCTTCTCTCAAAGTTTTCAATTTTATGCTAAAAATTGGGTCTATAAAAAAAATTGGGCCTGTAAAAAAATTGGGCATATTTTAATGAAATTCTTTCAAGTGCTTGAGCCCGAAATTTCAGCCCAACTAAACCAAACTGATCGAAAATTCGGTTCAACCGAATTCATCGATTTACAAATACAAAATTCGATTTCGGTTTGGGGCTCAAAATTGAACCGACATTGCCCACCCCTAATATTGGTGATGTCTTTCATAAATGTGGTGTTGTCCGAGCAATGGTGGTGTTCTTCAATAAAATTGGTGGTGTCATTTAGCCAATCCCATTCCCTCTTGTCTACTAATTCCATCTCAGATTCCATTCTCAAAAAAAATAAAAAAAAAATCATGCACATGTATTTAGCAGAAATTAGAAATTTTCATACATATCTGACCATGGGTGTATTAGAAATTTTCAGCATGGAACATTGAACACAGTGACAGAGCCATGATTTTTGTTGGGGGGCCACGGAGTGATGTCATAATTAATTAAATATAATATAAAAATTAGTTACTTTAACATGAAATTTTTTTAATACAGTAAAAAGGGGAGTACAACAAAGACAGTCATTGAAGATGAATACTACTATATTCATTGAAGATTATTACTACTTCTAGAAACACGACACAAGAGAAGGGTTTGAATAGTTGATTGCTACTATATGAAGAAAAGGAGGAGGAGATTGGGTTGCTTACGATTTTTTGTAGAGATGACCAACACAGTGATTAATGAAGGCGTCTGGTACCTAGAAGAAGAAGAATAGGTAGTTTGGACCCTGCTGGATCTTGTGAAGATGAGCTCAAATAACTCAATAGTTATAGATCTTTGAAGATGATAAAATATGGGGGTTTCCCTCATCTTGTCCAATCGATGAAGTGTGAAGAAGAACCTATGGATTTTGGTTTCTTAGAGAGATTTGAGAGATTTAACCTCTATCTCTAACTTTAAAAGTAGAGTTTGGATTTGATATGTACATGATTTGAATGATGAAGTCCTGGTTGAAGTGAAAAGTGAGAATAGAAGGGCAAATAAAAAAAAAACTAATTGGAGGATAAATAATTAAAAAATTCTCAAAAGTCGGTGAGGGCAATCTGAAATTGAGCATGTGTTAAGATAGTTTAAATTGATTTGCAATGTTTTTTTTTAATCGAGCATGTATGCATTCAATTAAATAACCTGATTACAATAACGGTGTCTAGCCATATTAGCCAAATCATGGGTCTCATGGTTGAGGTCCCGAGGAATAAACTTACATACCATTCTAAATTAAAAAAAATGAGAGATTTAATATTACAGGTAACCGGACCACATCCAACAAAAGTTTGTCAGTGTCTCTTCTGTAATAACCTTATCATCTTCTAGATCAGTCTGCAATATAGAATGTAGAGCTTCAGAGCCCCTCAGCAGAACACGTGTCTTCTAGTTACGGGCCTGAATGAGAAAAAGAGTTGTTTCTGCTGCCAAACACTCTGTCATGGTATTATCATATACCCTACTTGAAAAAGTATCAGCTATCCGTTCCTGAATCTCACCCTGAGCATCCATTGCAAAAATATTGAAAGCACCTTGTTGAGAATATGCATAAAAGCTTGCATCATAAGAAACTATGAACATGTCAGGGGCCAACATGCACGAAGGAAGGAGTAGGACATCTAGATAATAAGTTAAGTCTATGGTGATTGATGGCTTGGAATCGAGACTGGAGGAGATGAAGTCTAGAAGCATGACTATCAGAAAGAGAGGCTAGAAAGGCGTTTGGAACAATTGGGTTGGGAGTATGATGATTTCGGATATCAACTACCGCTTTGTCCACAATGTGATGTAAGGATGTTGGCTCCAATGTATGATTAACAGAGTAAGGGGTTTGGAACCATTGTTTGTGCCACTCTGACCAAGTGAGTCGGGTAGTATTGAGGAAGGACTGCATTGAGAATTTGACTCTATTAATAATGATTTTTGTTACGCCAAGGCTAAATGAAGTGAATAACCACTGTGAATTGTGAAATCATTTCTTCCTTGAGAGTCGGGTGGGAGGACGTTGTGTCTCACATAAAATGAAAAAATGCTATGGGGTAATTGAGTTGCAGTATTGGTTTTGGGCCAATGGATTGAGATAGGGGATAGGACCCAGAGTTTCTCAATGACTGGACAGAAAAAAAAAAAAAAAAAAAAAAAAAAAAAAAAAAAAAGATGTGTGACATCTTCTGTGCTGTCCGCAAAAGAGTGAAAGACACAATAATCATCAATAGGAACGTGAAGCCTAGACAAGTTGGTCATGGTGGGTAGGAGGTTTGGGGAGACCTTCCAAATAAGAAATAAAGCATTGGCGGGAGCTTTTATTTTCCAAAGTTCCCGAGCAATCTTGATATGGAGTGATGAGAAAGTGTGATTCCTGGACGAGGACGATTCCAGGTTCTCCATGACAAAGGCTTTTGTAGCACTTTTGACAAAAAAAAAGCCCATTTTGTTGAAGTTCCAGATAAGATAATCAGGGGAGCTGAAAGGTCTGATGACAATATCATCCTTTTTTTTTCATTTCTAAGGTTCAGGGATCCTAAATAACCCCGCTCACTTTCCAAAAAAAAAAAAACAAAGGATCTCATTGACAACAAGAAGAGGTATCATGAATTTTTAGCAGATAAGTGTTGGTGGCAAGACTGGGTAAACTGTTGAAATTGGAATAATTTTTCCATTTTGATATTGTTTGTAAACTTTTGGCACAATCTATTTAAACACTTATAATAATTAATGATACAACCAAGTTGTTAGCTCTGTCCAACTACTTTGAGGTTAAGAAAAAGATTACGAGTCAAAATACATATTATTAAAAGGGACGAAAGTCTAAAAAACACTAAGAAAAATAATGAGAACAAGGACAACCATTGCGCATGTCATACTGATATTTTTGGTAGGCACACAATTTGCTAATGTCCTAACTGAAAAAATATTGAGAACAGAACAAAGGCAATTCACAACACGATTTCTGAAGAATTAACCTAGATTTTAGGGTGACCACTATCATTGGCTCTAAGCAAGTTTTTTTCAAAGATCATGAGATGAGATATACATCCATCCAAACAACTAAGCTAGTAGATTTTTTTCTTTTTTCTATTAACATATAAATGATACAAAGAAACAAAGAAAAACAAACAGCATAAAATTTTGATACTAAAAAACCTTCATTAGTTGCATCGTTTTGTTGAAACATCTTGATTATCGACATTGATAAAGCTACGCATGTGTGTTATTATCCTATTTTACAGTTGATGCTTGTAAACGGGCTCACAAAATGTTCTCTTACGCCATCTGACATATTTCGGTCCTTGCTCTACTAATAATTTTTTAACTAAGATCAAAAAAATAGTAATTCTGTCACAAGTTACACGGTCATCATAACCTTTGTGACAGTCCAAGGAATACAGTAGCAGATGAGATTTGTACCTTCAGATCGGCAATATCAACATCATGACCACCTTCAACTAGTCCCCATCTGTCAACCTGCATCAGGCACGAGTGATTGTTTAGTCGAGGAATAATACAGATGCACGAAATGACCAAAGATGAACAAGCAATAACCACCTGCAAATCTTCTTCGAGTCTAATCAACTCAGTGGCTTCCTCAATTTGCAGCCTCCCACAGTAAATCCCAATAGCAATGATCAATGAGTGTGCTGATGCAGCCATTGCATCAATAGCAGCCAATTCGGTGTCATTTGTTTTCTTTAGAAGGCTTTCAATGGCATTGGTGAGACCAGCCTCTTGTTTGCCACCAAAAAAGCTAGAGTACATAGCAGGCTTAAAACCAAATTCGGACTCTACCCAATTAAGTAGTGGGTCAATTTTCTCAACCTGCCGTTCTGTGGATCCAAGTAGATCATTAGAGCATGAAGACACAAAGCATTTTCTACCAAAAATACTACATTTCAAATCCAGTCTCATGGTTAGCATGGAGAGCATAGTATATCAGTAAATATCTGGAAGACAAGTTGGAAGTCCCTACCCCTTGGCTTTCAAAAACTGCCACATCCAGTAATATAATGGTGATAGCAAACACTTGGAGATTTTTGTTTGAGAATCATTGAACGCTGTACAAACGGCACTCATAGAAGCTTAACCTCAAACTCATATCAATGTCTATCACAAATTATTTCATGATTTAATTTGATCACAATGTCAGGAATCAGGATTGCACCACTCAAAATTGCTTGTACAATTTTTTTTTTTGAAAAATTCAAATCGCAATTTATCCTGACACTTGGAAATGGATACAACATAGGTTTCCTGTAGATAATTACATTTAATTATCCAATAATATTGTTCCAAATTGTCTTCTAAGCAACAATAAGACAAATTAAAATCACTTCCAGATAGAATCTTATTCAAGCTAACTACTACAGCATCAAGGAAATGAACAAAAAAAAGAAGATCCAAAAGGACATTGTTAAGAAAGGGGGGAGGCCGAAAATCACATACCATACACGCCTCTTGTTAACTCGTTGTCCCCTGGAGAACGGCAAAATACCAAATCTTGATGGAATTTTTTCATCAAATTCTCAATAATTTTTGCCCTCGTGAGTGGAACCCTCTCCAAAGCAGTACAGGCAAGTTTCATGAGAGGCATCATAAAAGGTCTGATCCCATCATCTTGCTACCAGAAAGAACCACTTCATTAGAATCACAAAGGTGCTTAGTTGATGGAGAACAAAACATATTTTTTCTAGACATAAGGTAACCATACCTGGTATTCCCACTCAGCTGCAATGGCCTTAGCAAGAGAGTGAGTAGGGAGCTTGAGGGGCCTTTTGCCAGGGGTCTTGAGGGTTCTATAATCAAGCATAACGTTCCATCCATTTCCATCATCAGCCTCCCTCGTGGTGACATTCTGGTAGAATCGTTTGCCTACAACTGACCCTGTCATGAATGATATTGGCATTGTGACTGATGATGGATCTCGTGTACTTGACTTGTGCGTCTTAACATAGATGCTATCTTCTGTCTTTATTTTCTCCTCTTCCCTCACTTCACCAGAAGAAAATGTGAAAGATGACAAATCACTTTCTGGTTCGGATTTCTCAACCACAGTCGCAAAGCTGAAGTCACATGTGACACAAATCAAATAGTGAGAGAGGGCATAATCAGTGAAAAGTGAAAACTACCATGTAGATGATAATTTATCAAGTTTTCCACCCAACAAACTCCAAGTAGAGGAGTTCTAAGTATAGCACAAAGTTTTGATACCCTCTCCCAAAAATGCCAGATTGATACGAAACCTACTCTTCGACAGAAATATTTATCCACAAACTACACGACCCTTAGCATATTCAACATGTAAAACTTTCAATGTACCCATAAAAATTATAAACAAAAACACTGTATTTGAAGGTACCATTCACGGATAACGGACCATTCGCGGTCCATGACCGATTTAACATTAGGTGAACTAATCGGGGATTAATCGGATTTAATGGGTCTACATTTTCAAAGTTTCATTTTTATACTCTTACTAATATAAATTAGAATAAATAACATATCTTGACAATAAATATTAATAAGACAAGTATCATAGAGCAACGAAAGTCATATTATAGAGCAAATTATGTAATCATATCCAAAACATACACATTATAGAGCAACAACCACCACTACCACCCAACAGGACGACAACCACCATCGAACAGAACAATCCCGATATCACCGATTTTTGGTGACTCATCGAATAATCGGTGACCACTAAATCCAACAGCTAAATACCTAGTTTGGATCGGTCTATCCTTGGTTTACACTAAATCGCTGATTAATCGGTGATAAATCACTGCATTAATAACCTAGCCTGCCAGCAAACAAAACAAGCACAAAAAGGAAAAACTCCCTTCAGCAAACAAGACAAGCACAAAAAGGGGAAACACCCTACACTGTTGCTTACCACCTACTAAACAAGGACTAAACCCAGGTCCTCCAATACTGCCTCCGAGCTAGCCTTGCGTTCAACCTCAACATCAAAGCCTAGACCTCTGAAATTGAGCACATCAAATAATCTAGACTGTCTTTTAAGCTACACTTGTGGTTCGACTCCCCTTGAACAACTGCCCAATGGGCTATATCCGTCTTCTTGGCGCTTGTAAGGTTACCATCAATCAAACAATCAATCTAAATCAGGTGAGATTAAAACCCTATTTCCCCACTCCTTGCTCCAAACCCCTAAAGTTTTAACTTTCATCATTCGCCACCCAAAGCAATATTTCATCCCTAAAGGACATTATTTTTTTTTTCACAACCAACATGCCTAATCGGGAGCTCATCCCCGGGATTTGCTCCAACTAAATTATCTCAAAATTCATTGCTTCCTCTAAGCTCGGAAAAATCCCACCGATCTATCTTCTTTTCATGCACCATTTGATTTCCACCCCTACTCAACAATTGATTTTTTTCCTTCTTCAAGAAACTATATTTCTGATTTTCTAATTGCTTGCACATTCTTTGCCTTTCTGGAAGTGTGCACTACACTGGTTCTGAGATCTCACTTTCCCTTTGGATCTACTTAATTCATACATGTTTTGAGTCTCTGATAAAATTGTGCTCAGGTTTTCATGCCCATGTTGCCATGCAATGCTCTCTGGACCAGGACCAGCCTACTGTCTCCTTCCATGGCACAAAAAGGGTGCACATCATGGTCTATAATATTACTCCAAATAAATAAAAAATTATGAGATGAGATTTTCATATATAATTGTGAGAACAGGCATCCACCTTCACCTATCTCCACCTCTGGCATCTTCTTCCTTCAGCCATTGGGGGTAAGACTTCAGCGAGCCAAAAGGGTTGATAGTTTTCCTTCAAAACTTTAATTCTCATGTAACATCTGGATTAAGATAAAAGCAAATCAGCTGATCCTCACTTCGCCACTGAGTTCTTCTTGTTCTCCACATCCTGGTTTTTTTTTTTTTTTTTTTTTTTTCATTGTTTATCCCAAACTACGAAAGAATCTCGCAAGGAAATTGGGAAGTTCTAAAACAAAAGTACGTAGTTGTTGGTTGTGGTCCAACTTCAATTTCCAACCATCTCCTTTGTTGTTGAGTTCTATCATGCTCAACTTCCCTATAAACTTATAAACTTATCCACTCTGTCCATTTCCAATCAAACAAGGCTACCTATGATGCAAGTTCCACACTACCCTTTTCTTCTCATTAGCCAAACTAAATACTATGTCCTATTTTCCCATTGCATAGAGCATAAATCTAAGAAATGTGACCAGTCAATCTCCTTTCCAATCATTTTTTCACATCTTGACTCTCGACTCCTCGGGTTACTTGAATAATGTCCCATTCCAAAACTCTTCTTGTACGTTTACACACTTTTTTTAAAAGAAAAAAATGTGTATTAGAAACCCTAAAGACTAACAAAATACAACTGAGTGAGAAGCTCAAATAAAAAAAAGAGTCGGGAATTACAACAAAGAAATAAAAAAAGACAAAAAACTAAAAAAAAAAAACTCATTGCTTGCAACCATGCTATCCCACTTTTGCAAGAGCTCTAAAACAGCCTGAGAAGGAGCCACATCCCGAAGCAATGGCTCATTTAATGGACATCGTCATAATCACGATCCACAAGATAGCCGACTTCAAGTGTTTACCACCATAAACTCTGCTCTTTTTTTTCTAATAACCCAAAGAATGCTATTTTTTTTTTTTTTTGGATAACCCAAAGAATGATAAACAGATGTCTGTCCCATATCCACTGTTGACGGGGAAAGGGACCTTGATTTTCATTTGGGAAACCATTGCATGAGATTACCATTTGGAAGGAATAACACTGCATTTTATCTTCGAATCACGGTCCAAATAAAGGTGGCAAAGGAGCAATGCAAAAATAAATGATCAATGCTCTCCGATTAAGTTGCACAAATGATATATCTGTTAGGAAGATTAGGGCTTGCTTGGCCAAGTTGTCAATGGTGAGGATCTTGCCATGGGCAACGGTCCAAAGAAAGCAATTGTGGCGGGGAGATGTTTCCTTTTTCCAGAAAAAAAAAACTCATCGGAAAAGGGAAGGCAAGAGTGTGGGCTACCTTGCACAGTGGAAGGGGCTAGAGACAGCTTCCTGTAAGTCCTTGAAAACTTACTAGTTTTATAGTCCCACAACCTCTTGTCGTCTCTCCATATAAACCAACTTGCTCAAGGAGAGTTAGCTACTCAATCATGCTTCTAACCTCTTGATCTCTCAGGCCACAGCAAAGTGCAAGAGCCCAAGAAACCAAGTTGTTGATGTAGTAAAACTCAAAAATAGGACCCATTCATATACAAATGATGACGTAGATATCATGAAACTTATCTTTGAGAGATAGGGATTGAAGCCAGTTATCTGTCCAAAACTCCACCCTGCTAACTTGGAAAGAAAGGTGAAGTTGGAAAAACTCCACCCTGCTAACTTGGAAAGAAAGGTGAAGTTGGAAGGCACATCTAAGTTTGAAATTGCCCTCCAAAGGGCACAACCATACGGGAGCTTGGGCTCCTCGGTAGACTCAATGCCATATTTTTCCGCGATGATCATCTTCGACAATGCCTGAGATTCAGTTCCGAAACTCCACAACCACTAAACAAGCAAGGCTTTGTTGGTGTCCCAAACTCTGCATATGCCTAAACCACCTTGACCTTTTGGCTAACAAACAGTTTTCCCATTGATAAGGTGGTTCTCATGGCCAATTGAGACAGTCACAACCAATTTTTTATAGCCTTAGCCACCAACACTAGAATGGTAACCAAAGAGAGTGAAGACTGTAATTAACCATCATACTTTGATTTAAGGCGACGCACTTCAGATAAGTATTTGCCTCTCCATACTGCCAATTTAGAACGTTCTATAACCTGATCCGATATGGATCGACTTTTGAATTTGTGACCGAGATGAAGGCTGAGGTATCGCATAGCTAGAGCAGCATGATTGCAGCCTAAAATAGAAGCAAGGGAGCCAACGTTGTCAACTGTTCCAAAACGGGGTGGATGACCGTTTTGGAGAAATTAATTCTTAGTCTAGACACAACCTCAAACCAAATACGAAGGGATTTGAGGTTTGAGAGGTCATCCCTCTTAGCATCAAGAAAGGAGTATATCGTCTGCAAACTAATAATGGGAACTTGAGTACCTCCTTCCTTAACTTGGAAACCTTTGAAGAAGTGATTCTCCGTAGCCTTAAGCACCATCCTCGTACGGGCTTCTCTAACTAAATATTTCTAAGAGTATTTCATTGTGTATTCCACTTACTTCATACATGATTTGGGTTTCTGATAAGATTTGTGCTAAGGTTCTCATGCTCATGTTCTCACGGCTTCTTGTCTCCTTTCTCCTTTCTCCTTTCTCCTTTCTCCTTTCTCCTTTCTCCTTTCTCCTTTCTCCTTTCTCCTTTCTATGGCTCCAAAAGGGCGTATAACATGGTCTACTATTATTACTTCAAAAAAAGACCAAAATTTCTGGGAATATTTGTTTATGTTTGTGAAAAACTATGTTGTCTGGGTCTTTACCAAGGCTCTAGTTTTCTTTAAAGTGTCTCGTCTCAGGCTCCCAGCCATTAAGCGCCACAGAGTATGCATTAGTCCAACTGAAGGTCACCACACCAAAATCTCTACCTTTTACCGCACAACAGCACCTTGGCTCACCAACGGTCTAGTGGTGTGCCTTAATGCCTCACGCCATGCCTTGCATCTCCTAGCAACATAAGTGAGAGCTTCAACAATCATCGGCCTTCACCCATTTCTCCGCCTCGTGCATCCCTTCATTCAACCATTGAAAGTAAGACTTCAGCCAGCCAAAAGGGTTGCTAGTTTTCCTTCTAAACTTTAATTCTCATGTACAATTTGGATTAAGATAAAACCAAATTAGATAATCCACTCGCATTCTCCACGGATAATACTTTCCTCTTGATCTTCATTTCTGTTTCATCCCTAACTACAAAAGGATTTTGCAAGAAAATTAGGAAGTTCAAAATCAGAAGCATTTGTTGGTTGTTATCCCACTTTCATTTCCAACCATCTCCTTTGTTGTGAAGTTTCCACTTTGCTCATTTCTAGTCAAACATGGCCGCCTACGATGCAAGTTCCACACCACAACCTTTCTCCTCATTAACCAAACTCAATATCATGTCCTATTTTCATATTGCAAAAGAATTCAATCTATAAATTGTAACAGTGACAGGTTAATAATCTCCTTTCCAAACATTTTTTCCCAATATTGATTTTTTACGTCCTTGGCATAACTGAATGATGTCCCCGCTTCCAAAACTCTTATTGTGTGTTTACATACTTGAACCAAAAAGCTTTCTTGGGCACCTTAGGAACCACTCTTCTCCCACATCATATTTAAAAAAAAAAAATTGTATTAATAATTATTCTCTGGATATTATCATACTTCCTTAAGACCATGAGAGCCTTATCATAATGGAATGATTTTGTGCGAAACCTGAATTGTTTTAGTCAACAAAAAAAAAATTAATCATTCAAATTATTCTAACTAATAACTAACTTAACTAGACATTTTCTAATCTTAATCAAGCTATCATTCAACTTAAAAAGAACGCGAAGAGGTGTGCACTAATAAACCAATCTTCAAGATTAAGCTATAGGACGAGTATGAATATAAACGCAAATGAATCAAACCCTAAATAAGAAACAACAATCAAAATAGAATTACAATGTTGCGCAACTGACCTTCTCAACAAAGGGTTAGATCGCAGAAGTGGAGTTGTAAGTGTAGGAGACAGAAAAACCGAGTTCCGAGGGCCAAAAGATGAGCTCGACCCATCACCACAATCAAATCAAAGGAGCTGAAAACATAAGAAATGAAAAATGTTAGAAAGAAACCGAATTATTACAAAGATGAGTTTCTTCTTTAAAACCCTAATATGTTTCTACTACACGAATCAACATCCCTAATCAAATAATGGACCGATCGAGATATTTTATTTACCTCTCTAAGGAAATGGCGGGAACAAGTCGGGAGACGCGATGGGGTTTCTACGAGGAGACCGATTCCTTGTGAGGTTTTGGGGGCTGAACAGAGAGAGAAAGCTAAAAGTTACGACGGCTTTTTTGTAGACAAGTTATATAGAGACATAATCAAGTTTGGGGCTTTGTTCAAAGAAAAGAACATAGCTAAACATTCGGTTTGTCTAACTGTTGAGGAAAACAGCGAGGAAATTGGCGAGGGAGGCTCATCATGCTTGTATTGTTGAGGAAAACTTCCATAAAAATGCTTTCTACCTTCTATGAACCCCCATGGCTACTTGATCAAAGCATTCCATATACATGTATTCTTTTCCCTCAAATGACTGAAAACCTCCATAGCAATTACGATGTTGAGGAGGAAGGCCAACAATTTATATAATATGTTTAAGTTCTTGGCATATACCAACTTGGTATATGGAATGTCTTACCAATCTGCTTGGTTTCTGTGAATTATGATGTTGAGGAGGAAGGCCAACAATTTATTGGAATGATCAACTTGGTATGTGAGATCGATCCTGATAATCCCAGTTCTGAAAAATACAAAAGAAACATTCAAAGGTAAGGTTAAGAAAATAGTAATTGAATTAACATGCAAACCGTCACATGGTTACAAATTATGTGCAGAAGATAGTAACTGAGGGAGAGACAAAACAAAATATAATCTTTTGAACATATCATCTGAGTTTTACTGTTTAATTAGAAAACTTAACTCGAAAGTTTCATCAGACCAAACTGAGTTTTTTCTGCAAATTGCATTTCTAAAGGATTCTTTTACACTTGAATTGGACCATTTTTATTTTCTTTGTATACGCTCTAGAAACACGGGAGATATTTCAGAATGAAATACTTGTCATTCTGAATGTCTTGCTATGAAGTTTACATACCAATTTAATGCATTTTTGCAGATTGTTGAAGAGTTCCTGTCATCTTAATACATTTTGAATCCCTCTTCTTCTTATACAAATTTGTCAGATTATCTAACTGTTATGTTGGGAATTGCTTTTGTTTTGTTTCTTTAATCCCTTGGAACCATCAAGTAAGAATCTTAACAACGATTGCTTTGTTCTTTGTAAATGCTTTATTTATTACATAGGTCCTACTTGGAACAAAGTAAAAGATTGCACCTGACTGTGTGAGAATGTGTTTTTCAACTATTCGAACTCCATGGTAAGATTTAAAAGGCTATTTATCAGCAAAAATAAAATTACAAGAGGAACATATAAAGTTTATCAGTCACTTTTGTCAATGAAAAATTAAGAATTTCTAGGTCTCTAATTATTTGTATTGGATAGTTTTATCATATTCTCTGTTTTGGTTAGTCAACTACTTTTCTATGGTTTCTGCGGTATTTTTCTGTTTCTCTATCAGTACTTCCATGATTTTGTTATTTTGACAAGAGCACATTCGATATAATTTGAAAGCAATGCCAAACTATAAGTCTAACAAATAAGGCAAGAATGGTTGTAATCTTAAACTAAAATTAAAGGGCTTAAGAAGTCATGATAGGACACTAGCATAATCCTGTAGAACAACACAAACAACAACAGTATACTAGTTTATGCAAATTTCAACAAAAATTAGCAAACCCTAGTTCATAATCTTACAACCTTCAACACACACTAATGGGTACACCTAAATCATGGCTTCGTTATCAAACAACGTTATGAAATTTCAAACCAAAAAATCGAAAGAAAAAAAAATAATACACTCACTTCACTTCAATTAGGGTAACATGATCACACTGTTCTTAACATTTTTAGCCCTAGCTCTAGTAGAAACCCTAGATTTTATAAATCCCCAACATGAATCAGCCACAAAGAGGGAGAGAATGAGAGGGAAAATACAGTTAGACAAAGGTAGCAGCTTTACCTTTTGGGAGAGGGTGGCGATTCGTCTCCCACTTCTCTTCTCTGTCGAGCTTCGTTGGGGGAGATTGAGGGGGCTTCTCTGTCGAGCTTCGTTTGGGGAGAGGGAGGGCTTTGGCGGTCAGGCTTCGTTTGGGGAGAGGGAGGGAATGTGATGTCTTCTCTGTCTCTGTCTGTCGAGATGGAAATGGGGAGAGGGAGAGGTTCCTCCTTTTTCCCCCAAATTTCGATTCCCTCCATATTTTTTTTTTTTCGAAACGATGCTCCTGCACGTGCGCAGGAGCCTCCCTCGCCAATTTCATCGTTGTTTTTCTCGACAGTTAGACAAGAGTGATTCTATGTGTCGAGGGAAAGGGCGAGGAAATCAGCGAGGTAAACGAGGTGGCGGGGGGTGAACCGTTCACCCCTTCGAGATGCGTGCATAGAAAACATCTCGAAGGGGGTGAACGGTTCACCCCCACCACCTCGTTTACCTCGCTGGTTTCCTCGCTCTTTCCCTCGACATTTAGAATTTACCGTTAGACAAACCGCCACACTCTTAATATTTACAAGAGTAAGGCTACATGGCGCGAAGATGAGCGAGGAAACCAGCGAGGGGAGTGAAGATGGCTGCATTGACTTTTCTTACGCATGTCTCAAAGGAAATGAATGGTTTTCCTCCCTCCACCTCACTCTCCTCGCTGGTTTCCTCGCTCATTTCCTCAACATTTAAAATTCCCTTATTTACAATCACAAATTACATCGGCACAATCAAGAAATGAGGAATCAGCTGACGTAAATTAATGATTTCATTAACGCAATCAATTTAGTTTATTTTCCAACTTAGTCAAAAGCAGTAATTCTATAATCAACCATACAGATAAAGCTTGCATCTTTCATAAATAAATAAAAATCACACCCATAATTGATTGATTTAATATTAACTTCCTGCAAAGTTGTTCTTTTATGTAGGGAATGGCTAACACTTTGTCAAACATGCCGGAGGAGAAGGGCCAAGTGGAAGAGGCGATGAATGTTAAGAAAAGACCGGTGTTGCAGTGATTGAGAGTTGAGAACGAGAGAGAGAATCGCGAGTTTCATACAAGGTTGAGGAAGGGAGAGTATGTGTCGCGTGAGTTTGTATGTCTAAGTCTTAATTTTATTTTTTCGAACTGGAAATCCAAAAACTTACACAAGCCCAACTGCTTACTCCCTGCCCAATTGCCACATGCCCTTGGTTGATTATTTTCTCAACTACTCATGAGTTTGGATGTTTCCCAACTGACTAGCGCCTAAGCCGATTTTTAAGACATAATACAAAATATGTAAGAAATGTCTTTTATTGGAGCAGATTTTTCATAAATAAATAGTCAAACTGTCTAACATTCATTCTTATTGCAAATAGTTGCCTACAATTTTAAGAACAAAATGCTAAATGCCTTTTTAGTCTTTGTAGGGTTGTTTATGGTTCGGTTTGGCTTGGTTTCGACTTGAAACTACAAACCCGAACCATATCAATAGGTTTGACAAAAATTCAACCGAATCGAATGTGCAATGAAAACTGAAAATCAAATCGACAAAAACTTTGCTAAATCGATTAAAACCGAATTGAATTGGAAAAAATTATGTATTATCTATTAACTCTTTATTTAATACATACACAATTTAAAAATAAACATATGTATTGGGTTCGGTTATGCTTTTCTAGGTTTTTTCAACCTAGATTTAAAAATCAAATCGAAACAAAACTAAACCAAATTAACCAGTTTGATTCGATTCGAGTGCCTTGATCAGTTCATTCGATTTTTTGTTCAACCCTAGATGTTTGGTTTGTTGTAGTAAACGATGTAGCCACATATGAGACTTCATATAGTTATGTCAATACCCAAATAAGCTAAAGCAATTATGTTATTTATCCCTTTAAGTTAACATAACTTGGCACATAAGAATACGAGTTTTATTTAAAACGATGCTTACAAAATCATAAT
Organism: Berberis thunbergii; assembly: GCA_003290165.1. Taxonomy (NCBI): domain Eukaryota; kingdom Viridiplantae; phylum Streptophyta; class Magnoliopsida; order Ranunculales; family Berberidaceae; genus Berberis; species Berberis thunbergii. The sequence goes on along the minus strand of QNQO01001199.1, from coordinate 260,544 downwards.
TATCTTGACCTCAAAAAAAAGGCAAACCATCTTCATCTTATGATTAAAAGAAAATTGCCTTCATCTCCACTGGTCTCATTCCACCCCCAATCCCTACAATTGAACCCACGCAACCACTCCTTCTTCTTCTCAAATCCACAACCCCATCATCACAGTCCCATCCACATTGAAAACTACCCTAAACTAAAATTTCCACCATTTAGGTTGATTGTGATATTTTAGACCTCATACCGAAATAGTTTATAAATGGACTCCAAAATCAATTACGATAAATCAAATAGACTAAAAAATCAAGTAATACAACAAAAAATCTCATAAATGACATGGATATTATACAAATTAGTTTTTTTTTATTTTATTTGGCACTTGTTTGGAAATCTATTTGAGTTTAACCATCGCTTTCTGACAAAACCGTTAATCATGTCATTGACCGGTCAAGATTAATTTTTGGATCATTTGCCGTACTCTAGGTTAAACTAACAAATGAAATTTCGCTTAAATCACAAAACCATTTTTCAGAACCTCATTCTCAATTTGTAATTCATGATCTCCCTACACACAGAAGCAACATTGATTGTGGACAAGAACCTGTTTTGTATTCGGTTCCTTTAGTCGAGGTGCGAAAATACTTAATGTTGGTGTTCTGAACATTTTTTTCTCAACTTTGAATTAATATGAATTTTGTATTACATGTTTATATGTAATTCTGCACGAAAGTTGACATTTCCCATTCTTTTATACTCCAGGATCATGTATTAGCAACTCAACATATGGGGTGTCAGCTAAAACCACAAACACTATCTATATAAGGGGTAAAAGTGTAAAAATCTAAAAATGACAAGAAAATGCTAACAAATAAGGCTGGCTAGAATTGTTGATCTTATCATGCTCATGTCAGTGCGGAAGATCTAAAGATGATCGCAGCAGGGAGAAGGGAGATCATTGTGAGGAGAAAAAAGGAGGTGTACGTTGTAGGAGAAGAGGTTCCGAAAATGGTTTTGTGATTTAGGCGAAATCACATTCATTGGTTTTATTAGGTATGGGCAAAAGGGTCCTAAATTTAGTTTTAACCAATCAATGATGTGAACTTAACGGTTCCGTCAGAAAAAAAATGTTAACTCAAATAGTTTTTAAACTTGTTAAACTCTAATAAGTATAAACTAATGGGTATCAAACTAAAACACAACCTACAAATTATTTAAATAAAGTATAAATTTAGACAACGGGTCAGGTTGGTCGGACGAACCAAACATTAAACCAACCGCGGAGGCATAATCTGTGTTTATAATTGCCCTAAGCCATAATTTGGATTTAAAATGTTCAGGCTTAATACTGGCGTGGGTTTGGGTTAACCTAACCAAGTATATGAAGTTCTTCGTGAAGTGGCTGGCCCACAAGATATTGGGCTTGTGCTTTTCCAATTTGGGCAAATATTGGGCTTATAGGTTTGGCTCATAAGTCACATCAGAGGGTGCTTGTTTCTGGTTTAATCTTATGTATTTTTATTTTTATTTTTGTTAATGTTTTATAAGAGTTTAATCTTTAGTGGTATGGGTTCTTAGTAGTTTGATATATGTTTTTTTTTGCTTAATACATATATTCTTTTGTTTGATTTATTATTGGAAGGTTTACACGTATCTTGAGAAATCATAATCCTCCAATATCATGCCTCGTCACTCTTGTTGTAAAAACTGGTTACAAAATGTAGTTTTACAAGTATTTTCGAAATCGTTATATAGTAATAATTCTCGGTTACATAATATTTTTTGCCCAATCCTAACTTGGGATAATGTACCAAATTAATAATTCGTTGAATTTATAAGATAATACATTATTAAAAAATCATATAGGGTCTTGTTAATACATAAATTAATAAGTTTCTAGAAGCAGAAATTCTAGGAGCGAGCCTACCCCCTCGAGAATAAGCGAAATTGCATCGAGATGCACGACAACGTTTATCTCGAGAGGGAAGGGTCGCCCCTTACTCTCGCTTCCTGGAAGGGCTTTTCTAAGAATTTCATCGTTGTATGCATTATGTATTGTGTTATTAGGGTTTTTATTTTCTATTTAAAAAGAGTTTTGTTTTGTTAAATGTTCATAAAATGAAATAATATATAAATTGAACAATTTAAAATTATTTGTTGGAAAATAAGTAAATTTTAGTGAATTTTACTTGGATAAACAAAAATAGAATGTTAATTCTCCAAACGAGAACTAAATACATGTAAAATATTGAAAAAAAAATTACTTTGATAATTTAATAAGTTATTCATTAATTATAAATCAATAATTTATTAATTTATCGATTATTTTAGATTAATAGATTTTTCCTGGTCCAAGGCTATCTATTTATAGAAATGGTTTATTTTAATGTTTGATTAATCTCTAATCATCAGTCACTTGCAATTTATGTCTTGTAAAAATAATTTAAATAACTAGTTACTTGGTTTTTGTCAAGTCAATTATTATTACAATGGGCATTTAAATATGGAATTCAAGATAATATATTAAAAATGGAGTTCCGAAAACATACAACTTTACCCTAAAAGAAATGAAAAAACAAAACCTTTACAAAGATTATGGTGGTTAAATGTCAATGGGGGAGCCTACATGTTTAGCCTCTTTTAGTATTACTTACATGTTAAGAAACACGATGAAGTAAATAAATAATTTTTTTAATAAAAAAAAAAATCTACTCAGCCTAGGCCTTATATCTGGTTAGTTGTATGAGGAGGGTATTCAGTACGTGAGTGTCAACTTCACCCTCTCTCTTCGTAGATTTGGAAAAGATTGAGAAATGTCTAAAATTGACACTCGTGTACTGGACACTCTGCCCAACTACTAATTAATTCGCTCTCCCCATGTGTTGTGTAGAAAGGTTCAAAAAATAATTAGTTTAAAACTTGTTTTGAGCTCATGGGTTTACATTATTTACGGTGATATCTAAGTAATACAATTAGTTTACACTAATAATATATTATTATGAGTGAAAGTGATTGCTTGATGTACTAGTTTAGAGCACGTCTATGGTGCCTGGTCTCCGGTGCCTGGCATGCAAATATTTTCTTTTTTAGGTTCAAATCAGATCCTTTTTTTTTTCTTTTTCAAGCAACCTCACGTGTTTGGTACCATCCAGGCACACACCAGCCATGAAATATCAGGCATCGTAGAATTGGTGACTAGTTTAATCTTCTAAAAACAAAAAATCTAGAGAGCCAGGACAGCGACAGAGATTCTCTGTTTGTGTGATTTTGTTCAATTGGGTCATTTCCAACATCTTTAAGATGATGGATGGTATTGGGACTTGGCCTGGCGCGAATCTGATTTACTTGACCTAGCTGTCTAGAAAGTTCCTTTCTAAAAATCTCTTATAAATATGACCTAGGTCTTCTCTTAAGATGGACAAAGTCATATTTTATATAGTTTTTGGTACAAAATATAATGAATAATTAATTAAAACCAAGATCCAAGATAACCTCCAAACCCCACAAACTTGGATTAATTAAAGGTTTGTTGCAGTATCAGTGATTAAGCCATCCTTGACTTGAGCAAGTCTAATGTATGTAACTCTAAAGTCAAGTTTTTATTTTATATAATTACATGAACAAATTAATTGTAAACTATGTGTGATTAAAAAAGACTAACGAATATATTATGCCCTATATTTCCAATGAATTATGGAATTTTGCATCAAACGATCTAATCGTAAACTATAGAACATTGTTTCAATTGGTTTTGGAACTGCTACTATAGCCTTCAGATGAGAAATAATAGATAAAAATAAACTAATTACAAAACTGGTCACTGTCCAATTTGAATTAGTGCATCATTACGTATTTCATTTGAGAAGTGGTACAACATTATTAGATACCAATGACATTAATTGAAAATTTATTACTTTGATTTTTAAACTTGTTATACTAATATATACCTAGTTGATTGGTTCTACTCTTTTTTTATTTTTATTTTTCATTTTTGTTTAATAAACTTGCTTGCAAGCTAAGTAATTATACTTAATTTATTCAAGACATGGACACTACATTCCTGATTTCCAACCACTCAAGATCTAACATTGAGAATATAAGTACTAATATATAAGACTCGGTCAATATAAACCCTTCTACGCGGCGGAGAGAGAGAGCACTGATTAGGGCTTGAGGAGGCGTTCCAGTATGTGAGTGTTAACTTTATCCCTCTTTCAATGCTAGATGCCCTTTTCAGACACTAAATAGGCACAAAGATCAAGCTGGATAGATTTTTTTTTCAAAACATTACTTATAAGTAATTCATCATCAAATTTGCAAAAAAATGAGATGTTTTGTGTCATACATTATTATGATCAATTGTGGAAGCTAAAGGAGTTCTATCAAAACATGGTGAAAAACACCCATCAAATAGTTCTTTCACTTGAGCAATCCTGAGGTTGACACTGTAAAATAATACCAAGAAAGGTCTATTTCATCTCACTTGACATAACTAGTGACTTGAAATTTCAAGCAAATTAGGTTTCCAAATGACAAAAAAGAACCAAAGTGATGTAACTATAGAATAAATACTGAAATTTAAGTTAGAATTCTTCTACCATAATTAATATCATAAGACTTATAAATTTAAAATGCAAATCAATCGAAGAAGCCACCATGTGGTTTTCATTGATTTGGTTTGAAATTAAGGGAGGGTTAACTTACAAGAACTTCTTGATGGGAACATTATAACATTGATTTGTTGAAAGTTAAATTTATTTAAATGATATCAAATAACATACGTCGTGGTGACACGCTATCTCGATCAAGGGAGTTAAAACAATAAAACTAACCAATTAAACGTAGAATTTCGCTTGATTATATAAGAAGAATAGGAGTAGCCGAAGGCGAAGGAAGTTCATGTTTAAGGATATTTTCCACGGTCATTCCTTTACCAAACATGTGTAATTCTTCTTAATCGCGTAATCTTATTTTATAAACTCTTCTTGGGAGAGGTCGCGGATTCGAGACTCGTCAATTAAGATTTTGTGAGTTTTTGCGCTGCTTAGATGGACAACACCGGAGTGAAGCGAGTCTCTATGCAAGATGGAGGCGACAAAGATATTAAGTGGCAACAATATTGTAGCCTTCAGACCTGGTTTGGTAAATCCTATAAGGTCAATCGTGGGTTCGAGACTCACCAGTTAGGATTTGTGAGTCTCTATGCGAGATGGAGGCGACAAGGATTTAAGTGGCAACAATATTGTAGCCTTCAGGCCTGATTTGGTTAATCCTATAAGGTCAGTCGCGGGTTCGAGAATCACCAATTAGGATTTTGTGAGTTTTTCGCGCTGCTTAGATGGACTATACCGAAGCGAAGCAAGTCTCTATGCGAGATAGAGACGATGAGGATATTAAGTGGCAACAATATTGTAGCCTTCAGACCTGATTTGGTTAACCCTATAAGGTCAGTTATATAGTCTTCAAACATAGATTAATAAATAAATAAAAATAATCAATGACTGAATTTATAAAAAATAAAAATAAAAACTCTGATAATTATAATTGAAATATTATATGTCGATTAAAAGTCGGTTTATTGTCATTCTCATGTACTTTAGCTTAATTTACAGGGGGTATTCAATTATGAATTTTAATAGAGTCTGAAAGACTTTAAATCTCATGAATTTTAAAATATTTCAAAGGAGTTTACAGAATCCACTGAACTTTGATGTATTTTAAGTAACTGGATTTTGATGGATTTTTATTATTGGATTTTCTGAATTTTATAAATGATTGTTATGTATTTCTATTATTCTTATTGGCAAAAGAAAGTGCTTTGAACAACTTCCCATGCTACTTGCTACATTGTTTTCCCAGTAATATTACTCCTAAACTATCCTAAAGGATAATCATGTTTAAGCTACAGTGGCCACACCCCTCCCTAAAAACTTAAATAATTTAGACTTAAAAGAACCAACTCCATATCACCCCAAAACTAGTTTTCTTTGTGTTTTAATCTATAAGAAGCTCCATGTAGCTAATACAATCCTACTTGACCTTGCACGGATAGTTAAATTGAGGACATGCTGACTTGATCAGAGTGGTCTTACTGCTAAAACTTGAAGGATGTTATATCAGTGTAACAGTGATAATAGTGTCAATTGTCAGAAAATAAAAACTTTTAGGAGCAAGCTTATGGTTGATAATAAATTTTGTATCTCAGACTCTTCAATTTAGACTATCCACCAAAGCATGTTTCTTTTCTCTTCAAAATTTACTATGGTAACAATAAGCCTAAGGTCCACCATCAACATTGCGATCATGTTAAATAAGTGTATTCTGAGATTAAACCAACTGAGTCTAACCACTGAGATTAAAATAAAGTTTGGGAAAAATGGGGTGAATCAAAGATCTAACCACTGAGTCTCTACATGGGTGAATTTGTGCAAAAAAAAAAAAGTAAAAACTAAACAAAACCCATTTTAAGAAACTGAAATCAAACAAAACCCCTTTGAAGAACATTAAGACGAACCATACAAATTTGCCAAAAAAATAAGATATAGTGGTTGGTAAGAACAGTGCACCCATTATATGAAACTCAAATCAGACCAAAAAACTAAAACTTACCCTATCTTGAGACCTAACCCAAGTTCCATCAACCCACTCCAAGTTACTCAACTCAGACTGTCCAAACTCCATCTCCTCTTTAGTAGGAGAGAAATACACAGCATATCTACAACCATCAAGAACTTTGATAATCACTCCTTGCCACCACCCATCATTGTAGTATGCATCAACCTCCTCATTCAACTGAAAAAATGGAGTGATCTCTGAAGGAGGTCTGGGTCTGATGTCAGACCCAGGAACAAAATCTCTCAGTGAGGTTAACCCATTTTTCTCCTCTTTCAGTGTATGGTACTCAACCAAGAAACTCTTTTTCTTTGTTCGTTCAGAAGGGCGGATAATGGTCCCAATGTACCATGACCCAATGAACCCCTCTTCTTGGCTTGTGACTTCAACTTCATCTCCTTCATTGAAGTGTAAGCTACACTCTATTGATGGATCAAAGGGGTTTTAGATAAAACACAGCTTGTGAGGGTCAAAGGGGTGGTAAAGGTTGAAACTTTGGAGAGTTCTGAGTAATGGGGTTTTGATGGATTTTGAGAAGTGTTGATACCATCAGACCCAACAATTTCCCATCATCACTTTGTTGTTGCTGCATCTTTTGCTTCCGCTTCGCTTTGCTTTGCTGTCTGCCTGTGTCGAAAAGAGCGAGTGTGAGAGAGAGACGAAAAAAGGGTTTCCAGAGTTTCAGATCGATTAGGAGGGAGAATTCGGAGATTGAAGCCTTAGCAGTAAAGGGTACGCACAGTGTTGGTGGGAGAGAGGGAGGAGAGAAATTGAAATCCGAGGGTAAGAGGCTGGATTTGAAAATGGTTTTAATATTTATACTTTCACACAAATCCTTTAAGTCAACAAATCCATTAAAATCCACCACTGTTTGAATACCCCTTAATTTTGATAGATTTTTGAAAATCATAAATTGAATACCCCATGATTTTAATGGATTATAAAACTATCATTTAAAATCTATATTTGAATACCCCTAGATTTCATTGTATTGTTTTAAATCCTTAATTGAATACCCCTATATTTTAATGGACTTTAAAATCTTTCAAACTCTATTAAAATCCATGATTGAATACCCCCCTATTAATATCTGATTGTTTTATAATACTTCAGTTAAGGTATACCTTAATGATCAAAGCTGATGACGGAACCAAAAGTGGCTGAAACTAAAATAAGAATAACAAAAGACTAATCCCTAAAGAATCTATAACAAATATCTCCACAATTATGGTTACTAATGATAATTGTCAATTCTCTAGAGACTGGAACAGACGTGAATTCACGACCTTCGATAATCAATGCATTGATATGATGATAAATTATCAATTCTCTAAAAGTTTAAATTTGTAGAGAATGCGAATCCAATCATATATCAAACAAAATCGAGAAAGAAATTGTGAGGCTACAACATATATCGGTAGGGTACTAATCATACAATTATACCGAAAATTTATAAGGTACTATCCTAAATAAGCATGAGAGAATTTTCGTAATTGTATTTGAAACACGTGCTGGTAATTGACTAATTGGCGTGTGAACAGTTGAAGAGCGAAAGGTGGAAGCTGGACTGCAAGCTGAGGCACGCGTTTTTGCAGATACTGAGGGCAGCATTTTTAAATTACTCACCGACACTTTTTCTGTTTGGGACTTTTCAAAAAAATGTCAAAGTTTAGGTTAATCTATGTATCTTATTTGACTTTTAATTGTCAAACAAAGAAGACATAATTATGTAAATCATTCTTATGATACTCATCTGCATCATGTTGAAGGTCTGAACCTTGGAAAAAAATCTAGTCCGTCTGGTTTTTGTGTTTGGTTAGTGTTCGGGAAGGGTCTGAAAGAAGATGGAGAAGGATAGAGTTGACACTCACATTTTTGAATTGCATTAAAAGAAATAGATGACTAGAGCATCTACAATAAGTAATGACATGTTTGTAAAACTGACTTATGGTAACCGAAAATTACTCGTGCTCTTTCAAATGGCATGACTTGTTTAAATGACACATAATACTTTCAAATTGCAAGTAACTGTTTATCAATCAATCATAATAAGTGTCACGACTCGATCCACAAAGTACTATATTGTTCGCTTTGGGTTAAGGTTGGCACAGTTTTAAAACATGTATGACTTTGTAGATCCAACTTCGTACATATATAACACATCACATTCACTCACTTAGGCGATATGGGACTATAATATTTCCTTAGTAGCTCGTCCAACCTCTCTTGGAATCCACATGTCTATTGGGTTTCGTCATCACGAGCCTCTTCCACACCCTCTCCTTCATGTCCCTCCATATAAGGGTATCACAGTCCACGCCCCTAAGGGAGTCCAACGTCCTCGTTGACACACTTTCGACTAGGTCCGGCTCTAATACTATTTTGTCACGACCCAATTCACAAAGTATTATATTATCCGCTTTGGGCCTAAGGCTCGCACGACTTTAAAACACGTAGGACTTTGTAATTTCAACTTCGTACATATATAGCACATCCTCTTCCCTCATTTAGGCGATGTGAGATTATAATTTTCTTTGATAGCTTGCCCAATCCCTCTTGAGATTCACGAGTTTATTGGATTTCACCATCACGAACTTCTTCCTATTGAATTTCGCCATTACAAACCTCTTCCGCACCCTTCGCTTAAGGTCTGTCCACACAAAGGTATCGAAGTAAGTTAACAAATTATTGATCAAATATCAATAATTAACAAGTTTATTAACTTTAGAGGCTCTGTTTTTGTTTTCTTAATGTTGACAAGGGGTGACGAATTAATTCTAACACTTGTTTATGGATGCTCTAAAATTTGAGGGGAAAAATAAAACTTACTAAGAACAAAGGAATCAGGTTCCATTCCTGCCAGCTCTAAAGATTGACACCCTTGTATTGATAAAATTCAATTTTTTTTTTTTTTGAAATTCCTTCTAGATAAAAGAAAAAAGTAAATCTCACTTGAAAAGGTCTGATTGCCAACTCTGAAATCTGAAGAAATAGTTGGCAGAAACTTAAATAATACCAAAAATAAAATTTAGGAAATGAGTGGGAAGGGTCTCTTTTAGTGGATGGCAAAAGTACTCCCCTTCCTTTCTAAAGTCCATAATGACAACATGTCCGGAATTTTTTTTTTAATTCATTTAACCCTTTCCATCTCAAATGCCGTCGGTAGGGTTCAAATTCTATTTACGCTTATAGAAAAGAGATAATGATTCCAGAACATCGTTCGGCACTGGGATTTAAGCGGTCCTCTAGCAAGGGAATATCGCGGAAGGTCATATGTTTTTCTTATATAAGTCGACAGGGTCTGAGATTTAATTATTCAAACAAAGTGGTTTATTAGTTGGCAGGAGAGCAATTGGGTTGATATCTTCTCTATGAATTTAAATAATTTGCCCAAGTTGCATTAAACATGCCTAAACTTCACCTTACTGTTAACACCATTTTTTACGCTGCAATGCATGTCTTATAATTCATAAAAAAACCAAAAAAAGGATGATAAAATCTTTGAAATTTCTTAATGGCGGCACTCTCGCTCTCAATGCATCAATCGATGTGATCGATGGTTTGCGACAAGTCCTCCTCCGGCCTCCTTGTTCATGCAGTAGTAGACTACAAGTTTTATTCCTTGACACATGTAATCGTAATCAGTATTCTCAATCTGAATTAAGCTATAATCAATATCATTAATACCACCATCCTATGAATCACAAACCCCAAATAATTCATGTTCTCAGTACTCTTTAATGAACCCCAATTCTTGCTGTTGACGTAGTAACACAAATGGCCTAAAAGAAAGAAAAATGAAAATGAAAAATTTTGCAAACATGTAACAAAAAACCAAAGAAGAAAAGTTTCAGAGCCTTCTTAAATTCTCCATTATTGCTTTTGACGTTTGTATTCTGTAAATCCTCTGTTCACACAGAACCCAAAAAAAAAAAAAATAGAGCACAACTTTAAATTTCACTTTTTCATGTTTTTTGTTTCTGTAAAATCTCCTCCGTATAATCTACAGTTACAAGAGAGAACACAGAAATGTACAATGCTTCATCTCTATACACCAATTCAATCTAACCAACAGGCACTAGTGTGTATATCGCTCAAACAAAAAGCAAGAAACAGAGCATGCTCTGTTTCAGATTCAAGAATCCAAAGTGAATGGAGTCTGTAAAAGATCATAAGGAGCCCATAGGGCATCTAATGGGCACGGTCGATTCGCGTCGAGTCGTGCCCAAGGTTTGCCCTTTCCGCTCCAATGCAGCAGACTCACCGGACCTGGATGCAGGTTCCGGCAGAGTCCGCTGAAATTATCACCCCCGAGACCATGCTGGTTCCATCTATGATCAACAGGGGCAATATTTCCGGCGAATACTAATAGAAATGGAGGTAAAGAACCGAGTTCGTAGATTCGCATGCGCTTTTGAAGCTCCATCCATTCCACTATCTTGGTGGTGTAGTCTCCGAGCCTCCATCTTTCTAAGTCTATCACCATGACCCCTGTATTGAAATAGCATGCCTTGCGACCGGCAAAAATGAGTGAGAGTGACGGATTAGACCAGAAGGTCGGGGTGAAGTACGCAGTGAAATTTGCGTTGCAGTATTCTGGAGCAGCGAGGACAGTATTATCTGGAATGGTTGTAGATGCAAGTTTTGATATATCGTCGACTAGGATGAGGTCGGAGTCTAGGTAAACAACGCGGGTAACACAGCTTGGCAGTAGGTCGGCTAGATAGTTTCTGGCGTAGTTTAGAGGGCAGTCAAGTGCGGAACGAATAGAAGTGGAGATGAGACCGGAGACAGTGGAAGGATTGAAATGGTAGATTTGGAAACGAAGGTATGGGAAGGAGGAGGAGAGGGTGTGGTGGAGAGTGGTGGTGGAGGTGGTGGCGACGAAATGGAAAGCTACGTTTTGCGGACATGAAGAGTGTTGGAGGACTGACAGGATTGCTGCCATAGAGCCTCGGAGGTAAGTGGCATCTAGTGTCATTGCCACATGCACGGTTTGGGAGGAGCAAATGGTGGTGGGGATTGGTGGGCAGTCCAGGGAGTTGTAGAATTGTGGGGCTTCTCTGAAGGTGGTGGTTGTCGCATTTGCGGTCGCGATCAGGATGAACAGGAGGAGGAGCTGGAGGTGGTGGTGGTGATGGTGATGGTGATGGTGGAAGGAAAAGGCCATGATATCAGTGGTGGTACAGAGAGGAAATGAAGGTGAGTATAGAATGGAGAGAGTGAGAGAGTTTCTATTGTTTGTTTGTGATGTCTGCTCTCTCTGAAAGAGGAATAGAGAGAGAGAGAGAGAGAGGGGGTTAAAAGGGATGCACAAGAAAGTTTGAGCAAGAAGTCAAGGTTGCACTAAAGCTGCCTTCACATTGGAGGTACCTAAATTTTTGGAGATGTTTTGGCTATGGAAGTGTAGCACTAAGTTTGGATGTACCATTATGAATAATATTACATCGAGCGTAATGAATCAGATCAAAGGTGTAATGATTCGGTGGTTGAGCATAAATAAATAAATTAAAAGCTAAAGAATCAAGTTCATGAGTCAAATGACGCGATATCATTAGAAGACGATATATCACTTTGATCTTGATTGCAAAACTTGATTTTCTAGTATTTTTTATTTCCGTATTATTTCTAAAAGAGTCAAAAGAGGATGATGAACAAGGAAGCTCATTTAAGGTATCAATAAGTTTGACACTGATATATGGATGGATGGGAGTCATTTAATGTTTTTGGGTGTGTGATTGTTACGGTATTTATCATAACAATTTTTATTGGTTTATATAAAGGTTTTGGGTCCTTAAAACCCAGTTCAATTTTTTAAAAATAAAAAAACAATTTTTATTGGTTAATGTTTTAGTGGTGGACATCTACTCTTGAAAACCTTTCTGTGTAGTTGTAAGAATTTAGAGAGTCCTTGTAGGGGTTGAGGGAAGGAGCGAGGGATGTTTTTTCTCGTTCGTTCTTTTCCTCGATCTCTAAAATTTTCATTTTGAGAATATGTCAAACGTATATAAATATGTGTAAAAATAAAATACAAGTAAATTAATCTAAAATATTAATTAAAGCATAAGTATATGGGTAATCCTACAAATATAATAAGAAATATTTTGGATAAAAAAATGTAATTTGGTTCATAATTTTTTGAGTTTACGCAAAAATTTATGAAAAACACGAAATATTTCAAAAACAACTCGTCAAAATAATGCATTTTTCGATTTTGGTACTATAAATTTTGAGATCTAAAAGAAAAGAAGAAATATTTCACTAATTTAGTAAAATTAGTTGGCACACTAACAAGTCAATTATTCATGAATTCGTGTTCTTATGGAGTACATCAATCTCTGCATCCATGTTTAGATGATCTGAAATGCTCATTATTGTTGATTGATCTAAACGTTTTTCTTTCGCGAAAATTTCCATTTCTATGAAAATGGTGTAAGAACAAAGAAACAATAATTTTTTGTAAATTATAGCATCCAATTGAGTGCTTTGAAGTCAATCAAACACTTTAAATTTTCCAGACTTACAAATACCAAAAGAAGGTACCTCAACTCAATATTTAATTTTCCTTGTGGAAAAAATTTCCTACGTTTTACTCCAACCAATTTCCCTCCTCCTTCCCTACTGCGTTGAGATATCCTTGTCGATGAAAGCTATAACTCAACTTCATCACCATGATTTCCGAGTAAATGATACCACAATCTACACACGGAAAATCTCCGTGTAAAATTCTTAAATAACCCCTACAAACCACGTTACTTTAAACATGTTTTGGAACAAATTTTCACAAACACCCATGACAAAGATGTCAATATGGAAAATTAGGTTTTCCTAGCTTTATTTACACACGGAAAACATTACCTACTTACATGTCTTATTCATCGATGTCTTTGTACAATCACAATGAAACTTGTACGTGGTGCTTTTTCACGTGGGACCTTAGATACGCTATGTGATAAACATCATAAATTTTTTTTTTCCATGTGATCTATCTAACTAACATTTTAATTGTATTCGGAGCAAAAAAAGCTATTAAAACATTTTCATAAATGAAGAAACGCGATATTTGGTTTAATTTTGGTTCAGTTCGGTTTGATTCATGCATCATTTTCTCCATGCGATATGTGAGGGAGATCAAACCCATCATACCCATGTTACCTAAACTATAATGCATGTATCATTAATATGGGTTTGGGGGCTCCCAAAATTTATGGTATAGTTATGGACTTGGGGACCTTCCGAAGCATGTGTCCATAAAAGTCACATACACGAACAATTTAAATGCTATAGAAAATGGATAAAGTGCGAATAAAAATGAGTCTGAATCGTCTGCACCATGGTTTGTAGATTTTTTTATTTCTATTTTTTTGAAAAACAAGCACGAAGGCTTATATGGACTCCCCAGACCACTGAAAAATCAATCGTGTTACATATTAAGACCTGATATATCATAGTGTGTAGAGTAGTCCCTTGCTACACCGTGCTTTTGCTTATGATGGAGTAAAATTAAGCTACATGATTATCGATGTTGATACAAAGTAGGGGATTTGCACCTAACACCATACACCATAGTGCAAGGCAATCCCAATTTAGGGCTAATTGTGCATCATAAGTTAAAAATAACTATGATAAGCAAGAGAAACACCATATCAAATTTGAACAAAAAAACCCTTTAGAGGTAAAGAAATTAGGTAAAAATAAAATCTTGTACATTGAAAATTTTCATTTAGAGAATACAAACAAAAACATTTGAATAATTAAACTTTTTTTTGTTGATTGAAAATTTACAAATAATTGAATTTGCATTATTGCACATGCACCTCACATGCTCTTAAATGAGTGTGTTCAATGATGCAAAACGGGAATATAATTCATCAAAAATGTGTTATTACAATGTGCAAAACCTTGTTATTTATAATCATGTGCAAATGGTGGGTTTGAGGAGTTTTCCAACACATGGAGTTGTGGTTTTATATTGTTTTCCCAAGGGACTAGACATAAAATAAAATTCATCCCTTAGTTATGCAACCATTTTTTTTTGTCGGGATGGGTCTTTTTACAATTTTATCGGTTATTTTTAAAACTCAATCACAAACATCATTTATAGAATGGATAAAATTGTTAAAAAGTTTAACCCTGACAAAAAAATAGCTTCCTAGAATTATTGTATTTAAAATTTTTAATTCGTCTAAAGAGCCAGGCTTGCATCAAGGAGCTTTAATGCATTCTATCATTCTAGAGACCCTGATAAATCCGCTAATCGAACATAAACACACACACAGAATATCTCTGGCGCTAAGGCCCGACTCTCTAAAATTGGGATAAAGTTTTTCTTAAGGATTCTCCATTAATCATGTGATTTGTTTTTTATGCTAATCATATGTTCAACTTTCTATAATTAAGTTTGAATTTCAGTGCACTTATAAACATCCAGAACTTACTCACAAATTATCAAATTTTTAGAATGTTTAAATATAATTTGTAATATTATTTTACACAAGTCTTATTAACTAAACTGGCAATCCGTTAACAAATTGACCCACCTTGCATTGAAGTTACAATTGACTTTCAATAATAGTCCCATCACGAGGCTTTCTATTTAGATTTTGACTCCAAGTATTATACATGAGTTGGTTTGATAGACACTTGGTAACAAATAAATGTACCTAGAATAAAGTATGGAGTATGGTCAGACAGATAAAATCAGTTTTTAAGTACGGATCAGTACTTAATAACCCCAATTTTGTTGGATCAATGAACTCCAAATTAGATGAGCCTTTTTTGGTCCATTTTTGTCCAACCTTTCTAGCACAGTGAATTGTGAGATTGCAACAGGGAGTGTGATCGTTTCTTTGTTTTCTTCCCTTCTTTTCCTTTCTCATTATCTGTCGGCAAATTCTGGTTCTTCGTCTTTCCTTTGAGTCTAAAGTTCTGATTCAATCGACAATGAAATGAGTGATTATTATTATTATTATTATTTAGTATTAGAACAAAATGTTAAAATAGTGTTATTGAAATAAGAAGAAAAAAGTTATATAAAAAACGGCCTTTATATCGGAACATGATACTAAAACGTGATAATGTCAAACGACTCACATCCGTTAAGTGTTATATCGAGGTTATATCAGCATTATAACGTCGTTTCAACTGCATAATTTTTAATGAAGGATGAAGCTTAGCATATTTGTCGCTGGTCATCATTAACATGTTTACATGACAACGATGTTAAGTAAATAGGTCATGTTTGGATTTGAGGGCTCAGTCCTTTTTTTTTACAGGCTCTGTTCGAGTTAATACTGTCTCAAGCACATTTGATATTCTATATCACATTATTAAGCATACACGAAAATCACACCATCTTCCAAGGCACTTCATAAGAATAAAATGATAGTATCTCTCTAACAAGTTTGAACTCTAGACCTGTGATACTGATCAAGACGTGCGTAATGTGTACGTAATAGGTGCATGGGAAGAATTACTTGACTCCTTTCGACTTTTGTCAACTTGGGTTTGAAAGTCGAAACCAGCCTATGCAATCATCTGTCATCCTGGAAAGAAAAAGAAGAAACAGTACTTTGGACCCATACCATTCGGATGGCTTTCAGCACACCAAATTGGTAAAGAAATGGAGAACAGCTAATTCAAACAGGATGACAGGATTCCATTTCAGTAGTGGAGATAAGCTAGAAATTGAGAAACGCGTTTTGGTCTAAATTTGGTTACATAGCCATTGACAACCAGGTCAAGAAAATTTGGTTGCATAAGCATTCAGAACTAGGTCAAGAAAATTTTGTTACATAGTCAATCACAACAAGGTCATCACGACGGTATCGACTTTTTTAGTTTAAGGTTGTGTTTGAAAATGACTGGAAGAAGGAAAAAGTTTGAGTTTTCGTTACTTGAAGTAGATGATTATATATTTTCCGAGACATGTGATTTCATCTGCCATAGGCATACCACTGAGTTGGTACTTCATTGACTTATTTGCACATAAGATCAAAATGATGAGCTTTGTTTCCTAGTATCCTAATTAACAACTTTGAGACGTATACATGAAGGTTGTGTGTGTTGGGTTCATGCTCATTTTCATGAAAACTAGATAAATAGCCGGGTTTTAAGGAAATCAAATGGATTTCCATTGTTTGGTTGGACAACCAAAAAGTAGGGAAATCGACTCATATGTGTGGTTTTTTAGGAACAAAAAATAAGTCCCTCAAAGAATTGTAATTCCTTCGAATCAGAGAACCATAGAAACTCATTAACTTCCCTACACCCCCTCAACCAAACACAGCCTACATCAATGTTCATCGAATCTTTGCATCTGCAAGGCAGAACCAACCTCTGCTAGTTCCATAGCAGCAACACATTTGCAAATGACTTGCAGTGCCTGCAAATCAGAAACTTATGACTCCTCAGAGAAGTAAATGAAGAACAAATTATTGTGGTATTTAATACCATCAATTTTAACAATACATCGCATCGTTGAGACGTACTCTACGGAGCTAGTCGTCAACGTACGATACAGACACTGCAACACCTTGACTTGTCTATTTTAAGAGTTATAGTGAGTGCCATGTATGATGAATTTCCAAATCCTTTATGCAAGTAGGATACCCCTTTGAGTGCTCAAAATATCTATCACAACCACACAACAACCACCTTTTGAATTCAGCTCAGTGTGTTTCAATTTCCAAGTCCACAAACAAGTGACAGTGCTAAAAGGTTTACTGCAGCTACTTGCTTCAATTGAAATTTGAAACATCGAAAATATACCATTAGAGAACCAATAAATTTGTTCTACCAGATTTCTGTAACTACGGGTTAAGGCTATGTAACAATAAATCCGTTTCCTTTCAAATAATAGCGCACAAAACTCAAGCAAATCGTAGAGCAGTAACAGTAGCACTAGCACTATCAGAGAAAAGAGCTAGTTATGCTGCCTGCCTAAACAAAGAGTCTAATACTGGAGACAACGCGCAAAAATCAAATACACACTCTCACTTCGTCTATATATCCAATAAAAAAGAAGTAAAAACTCCGTATCAGTTTGGTATGGTATGGTACGTAAAACGTATGATGAGTGGAACGAAATAATGCATGGAAAGGAATCACTGTCCATCCCTGTCAAATGGGGTCGAAAACCTCCACCCACCCACCCATGTAATCAATCATTCCTGAAAGGAAGAACAGTTCTTTGCTTTTGGTGTTTGGATGATATACCCATTTGGACAACAAATGCAGAACAGCTAGTCCAATTGGAAGGGATTCCCTTTCAGTAGTGGACACAAACTAAAAGTAGGATAAAGATAAACGCGTTTTCAGTCTGAACTAGGGGGTATCCATTGAAAAAACTTGGTCTTGCCTGTTTCTACCATGTAGGATTGTTTCCTTTTACAGAAAAAAAAAAGGCTCGGAAACAATGGCGAACAAAAAGGAGATAAAAGAAAGAGCGAAAGAGGTTCGATGTTGAAGTTTAATGTCCTTTTCAGCCTTTATGCCAAATATTTTTCTCACAAGAAACACGAGTCTAGAGGCCATCTTCAATGGCGAACAAAATATTGATTGTCTAATACAACATTGTAACTATTGTGCTTTTACTTGTAGTAAAGCAGACTGCAAATATACTAATTCGTAAATCGACATACTCACCAACCAGAAACCATTTTTACCTCTCTTAGAAATCAAAACAACAAAATGATAAAGAGTCAAATACCACCAAATTTTCATCGCGAAACGATGCAACCCCAACATGTAATCTAATGAGCTCATCCTTGACGTATGACAAGGTATCCTCAGTGTTTTTTATGTGGATGAAAACCTTGACAGCAATTGAAGTTTGTGTCCTTCAAGGTCTGTCACTGATGTTCAGAGTGTTATGTATGGATCTACATGTCTTTTATGCAAGTAGGCCACCCTTCAGAATTCAAAATATCATACAACCACATAACAACCACCTTTTCAATTCATGCAGGTTTCCATTCTCTGGTGTTCAAGTTCAGGACCATGAATGGGTTCCAAGTTCCAAGTTCCAACTCCCAAGTCCACAAAGAAGTGACAAAGTGCTTGCTATAGGTGCCTCAGTAGACCAAACACATCCTCATCAGGCCCCTCAAACCTAGACCTATTTGAGTAGTGGCTCTAAAACTCACCCAGAATGAGGGTTTTCGACACGAGTCCATGTAATCAGGAATTCTAGGGGGTGAGGGAAAGAGCTCGCTCCCTAGACATGTAATTGTTCAAACACTTCAAAGTTTTCAGACTACGAATGCAGCTACAAACAAACAAACCTATTTACATTTTACAGGTCTAGAGCAAGGAATATGGTTATTGTCACAATAACGACACCCAGAGATGCTTCATTATGCCCATTGTCCGGTTTATTGTGTCTGCGGCAATACGACACCTGTACACATACAGAAGATACTTCATCGCCACTTATATCTTACAAAATTTTCATATCCCTATGATATTAGTTTATTGGCAAGATTCAATATCAATACATCATTGATTCATAGCTATCACCATTGAGGCGCAATATTCCACGAGATCTGACCACAAGATTTTTAAACCCCAAATAAGATTACTAATAATGTTGTCTGTACTAGAAACTAATACGCTAATTCTTTGCTACTCTAGACAAACCCATCTTGCCCAAACGACCTCGAGTAGACTCCAAGATCCACAACCAAGTGCCCTCCTGACTAATCCACAAGAATGAATTTAGAACTAAAACACCTCATATTCAAAAAATTCAACCAATCTGAGAAGGTAGACTATGACTAGTCCATAATTTAGACACTTCCATGCAAACCAACCAATAACAGGAATGGACTGAACATAGTAGGATAAAACCCAATGGCATAGAAACTAAAGTAAAACGGAAATCAGATCCATTCATAACCCTAGTCTTCACTTAAAAACCAAGCCGAACCGACCCGTTCACACCCTTAGTCTTAAGGAAATTACAGTTTATCAAAATAAGGGTGTTTTGCTCAGATTCATTTATAACAAGCTCTAGTTGAACTAAGGGTGTTTCACACACTTCTCTTTTCTACTGTGAGTAGTGTGTGCCTTAAGGAGTCTTGAATCGAAAATTGACATAGGTTTCATCGGCCATCACATACTATCTTCTGGATAAGTCAAGTCTTCTATATTAACAATCAGTAACAAAGCAACTTGAATTCAAGCAAGCTCATCCCATTGAGTTTGGGGGTAACTCACTGGGAAAAGCAATTACAAAGTGAACTTGGAAGGATCAAACAATCTTCATGCTAGGTTGAAAGCAAAGTTTGATCAGAGGAAACACATTGGTTCCAGCACATGAGATCATGTAAAAAAGCAATGTATAAACAAGGAAAACCTCAAAGCCAGCCTCGAAGATCTCGGAAAAGAATCAGAGACCTTTGTTGAAATTTTAAGAAACCTAAATCCTAAAGAAGAAATTAACATAGACAGAGTGTATGCCTTCATTTGTATATGACTAGCTCTAGCTAATGACTGAAGAGTGTTCCACTTATAGAGGATTATGTTCTACTTTGTCGTGGTCAGGGTCTGACTTGGCCAGGTCCTTACTTGGGTATGCAATATAAATCTAACTGAAATGACACTGCATCCTGTTTTCGCGTTACGGCCCACTTGCTAAAAAATCGCACTTTACAAACAATGCATTCAGCAATTTATTTGAATCCCTCAGACAAGTCCCAATTTTGCAAAAACCCCTATCAACTCTCATCAACCAGCCAGAACACAAGGTCATCAATGAGAAAAATTTAGTATCAAAACTTCTATTGTTGTCTTAACCTATTGCTGGAAAAACCAAATAGTATTCACTGCTTAACCTCTTACATAAAACCAATTACAACTAGAGATAACTCAGTCACCTCCACATATTCAAACAAACCAGAGAACGCCATTATATATCCATAACACATTTTTTGCATCACCAAAAGGCCATAAGCATACTGCCTATTTTGTTTCCAGAATATACATTTAAGACATCACAGACCCAATGAACTCATTATCCCTAAAACTAAAACTCGTTAACCCAATGACCACCTCACAACCTCATGAACATGTCACCCTAAAAAATACTCTATATTGCATCAACATCTGTGGTACTTCCAACAATTAACTAAAAGAAGAATCTATTTTTTTTCCCATAAAAGTAAAATGTTAGAACTACAAGCATGAAAAGCATTATTAATCTTACAGCTTCAACCATACATATGGATTGCACATAATAAATATTTTGAAATCGTATAATTAGTACAAAATTTTCTACTTGGAAACATCTGCAGTTAGCCAGTTACTAAGAATAGCTTCCTTCCTATGACTAAACTTAGAAACATCAATCGTCCAATGCATATCTAAGAATAACTTCATCTATCTCCTTATTCTGCTATACATTCCACTGAATCGACTTAAACAGGAAAGATCCTTATCACAGCTTACTAAAGTAACTAGACTACATTGATCCTATGCTACACCATGCCTTGAAATGTAAACATTAAAAGAACCATATGAATTAACATTGCACATGCTACTAACTTGAGAGTGAAAACTGCATGGCAATATGATATGAACAATTTTTTCAACATTAAAAATTCAATTCAAATTGGAACTTACAAACATGTCATAAATGCAATCCGGTTTGTTCATCAGTGTTTTCAAGTTTAGGTAGCACATCTACGACCAACAAAGAGCAAGGATCACAAGGGCACCAATCAGAAGGAACAGCATTTTCAAATAGGAATCTGCCTGTTGTCCTTGAGTTGTTGGCTGAGGGAAACCATGTACATGACCTCCATGAAAAGAATTGGAAAATCCATGGGGAAAGCCAGCAGCTGCCCCATACATTGTAGCGTCCGGAAACCCATGCACCTGAAGATTAAACAATGATGGAATCAACCCACCAAAAGCCGCAGAGAGCGTAAAGTTCCCAAAACGCGCAGTTGCCATTGGTGGAAACCCTCCCATGAATCCAAACCCATGTTGAGGAAAATGATCTGCGCCTCGAGGTGGGGCAGTCTCAGGTCTTTGTCCAGCAGGGCGATTGGGAATATTAACACCAGGAATAGATTTTGATCTTGGATCCGTTGGTGTCTTTCCTCTTCCATAAAGCGGAACCAATTTTTCTTCCTGTATGAGAGCCTTACAAACAGGGCATTCCTGAGAATGTGAATGAATATGTAGCCACTTATACAAACACGGCCAACAAAAGAGGTGACCACATAGGGTAACAATTGGGTCTTGAGCTAATTCAAAGCAAATGTTGCATTCAAAATTACCAGCATCATTGCTACCACTCCCTGAACAAGAAGGACTTAGGGGTGGCTTGCTGGCTGACTCCCCAAAACCACTATCCATCTTAAGCCAATAGAACTTCAAAATCCTGTTAATCACATGTAAACAACAAATCAATACCAAATTCAAAACAAACGCTAACCCCTAATGTTTTACTTCAAACGTCAGGTCACGATCAAGTCTCTCCAACTGATAATGTATGAACCTAATCAACAAAACACCCATTGGCCACAAAAACATGGTGATTTCAATACAAACTGACTAATCGCTATTATCGGAATCATTGAATCTAAACACCAAATCAAAGAACACTAACAACCCATAATCACCAAATTGAAGCCCTATTTTTTTTTTTTTTTTACTAAAACGTAAATTGAACATCTAGTATTTGCAATTAAAAATCCAATCCCATTTGTACAAAAAGGCCATAAATTCAATAAGTACGCACTGAACACAAAAATATGAAACTAATAACTTCAAAACGAACAAACTAATCAAATTAAGATAACAGAATGAACCCAATCTCTATAACCACAGTCACCAAATCACAGCAAACTAACCCCCCCACAAAAAAAAAACCTAAAAACCCTAAAATCAATACCAAATAGAGGCCCTACTTTTAATTTAAATCTAAATTCAATATCAAATCTTTCGATCCAATAACTCAACATACCCAATCAACAAAAAAAATACCCATTGGCCACAAAACCATGATAAATCCAACACAACCCGCCTAATTCAACCCCAAACCCCAATGTCTAGTATCACAAACACCCAATCATCTAAACACCAAATCAGAGCAATTCACCGACCCCCAAACCTGAATTTTCCCCCATCCCTCACCAATTTAACAAAAACACCATTGGATATCAATCGAAGAAGAAATCAACAGCTACGATTCGCAACTCCCAATTCGATAACACAACAATAAAGATGAAAATTTTATGGCACATATATGCTTAAACGGATCTAATAGAAAAACCCATTAAACGAATTGTAAAAAGAAGGAGAGACGACTGACCTTCGATGAATCGATACGATGAAGAACCTGTTCAAGCAAATGATCGTTGTAGAACACGTGAATGATGGCTTCTGTGAATGAAAGAAATAGATTCACGGATGGAAGGTTCGAGGCGTTTTTAGTGTTCCTGTAGAACACGTTGTAGAGTAGGAAAACAGTCTCTCTTCTGGTGAAGATCGTTGGATGGAGTTTAGAGATTCTCATCAATCGGTAGAATTGTAAATCCAGCCAAAGTTGGTCTACGGTCAAAAGGAAAGGGTTGTATTTATAAGAAGCATTTCCTTTTTTTTTTTTTTGTTTTTTAACTCCCAGATGCCTTCGGCAGGGTTCAAAATCTTGGACCTTTGCCCATTTTATCCAAGAGTTCAGCATTTTCATTGAACACAGCGGCGTTTACATCAAGTGAACAAGTGATCAAAGATAATTTTCGATGTTGACGGTGGGTATAGATTCAAGATGTGAAGGTTAAACCACCACAATCTTAATCAGGTTAACTTCTAACATTCTTCTCAACATGCGTTTCTACCTAAGGTGGACATTGGGGCTTCAATACGGAGAGGATTTGCTGAAATTAACAGCATGACCAGAAGAATTACGATACTCCAGAGCAAAATCTAAATATTTTCTTATCAAATTCAACTTTTAAAAGAAAAGGTTATAGAGGATTACCTTGCCGAATCCCTTTAGTGGGTCCAAATCATTGTTGTCAATGGTGTTATGGTCTAGTGGTTAAGGCTGTGTGGGTTTGTTCTCACGTTTCAGATTCGAGTCTCACCTATGACATAGGTTATGGAATCCTTAAAAATCCAACTCGACTTCAAAAAAAAAAAAAAAAAATTGGTACTCTAGAATTGAAATACATTCTTCAATCAAATTAACCCAAGTTTGAAGAAAATTATATTCAAGTCTATCATAGACCTTACTCATGTCTAGTTTAGCGCTTTTGAATTTTTGACTCATCTGATAATCCACCTAGCGCATGTTCTTGTCAAGTGTTATATTAATCTAGATATCATATTTCTATAACAAAACTTAATTCTTATTATTCATTATTATTGTTTTCCTTTTTATGGAAGTTTGATAGGGATGGCAACGGGGCGGATTGGGGCAGATTTGTGCAAATTCATTCCCGCCTCGCTGGGGATTTTGGGTTCCTGAAACCGCTCCGCATATTCGTTTATCATTTTTTTTAAAACCATCCCCGCCCCATTTAACCCAAACAACAACCCAAAAAATTTTCTTCAACATACAAAAAATACAATCGAAAGATACATACAAAAAATAAAAATAAAACATACAATAAATTGCAAAAAAAAAAAAAAAATCGATATACAGAATCTTATCTCAGATCAGATCTAATTTTCTTCAACATACAAAAAATTCATACAAAAAATACAATCGAAAGATACATACACAAAATTTAAAAAAAAACATACAATAAATTGCCAAAAAAAAATCGATCTACAGAATCTGAGATCAGAATCGATCAGATTTGAGATCTACAGAATCTGAGATCATATCAGATTTGATCTGAGATCAAATCGATCAGATCTGAGATCATGGGGAGAGGAAGGCAGATGAGGTGGGAGCTTCGATTTAGACTTGCTGATCAGATCTGAGAGTTCGGAGAATCGGAGTTCGGCCTTCGCTGTGAGAGAGAAGAAGGGAGGGTCGGCCTCCGCCACCCTTCGCGACCTTCGCTTTTAGAGAGAAGAAGGGAGGTCGCTCGCGACCTTCGCTGTGAGAGAGAATAAGGGAGGTTGCTCGATGGGAGGTCGCTCGAAGGTAGGTCCCTCGCGGCCTTCGCTGTGAGAGAGAAGAAGTTGCTCGAAGGGAGGTTGCTCGAAGGGAGGTCGAGCGCTGTTTTGAGGGAGAAGAAGGGTCTGTTTTGAGGTTGAGGGAGAAGAAGGGTATGTTTTGAGGTTGAAGAAGGGCCTATTGAAGTCTGTTTTGAAGTGAAAGTGATTGAGAGAGAGGTGAGATATTGAAGGGTTGAGGGTTTTTTTTTAAAGCTTATAAAGGGATGAGGGTATTTTTGTAATATCAACACTTAAACGGATATCCGCAGGGCGGATATGGCTAAATTCGTATCCGCTCTGAATAGTGAACATATATTTTTGGATACCCGAAATCACCCGAAAACTCATTCAGCCATAACCAAAACCGCCCCAAACGAATTGGGTGGGACAGATATCCGTGAAAATTCGCCCCACTGCCATCCCTAAAGTTTGATTCTCATATTTGATCAAAATGGCAAAACTTTCACAAAGACGTGGTAGGTGTCACATATGCACCATTTTACGATTGATAAGAAATGCAAAATATACTAAATATGCAATATATTAATTATGTAGTAGAATCGTTTATTTATTTTATTCCAACCCCTTATTTTCATTAGATGGGAAGCTTAGAAATGAAATCAAACCAGTCATCCATCTTGCGAAGAAAAAATCAGACTAAGGAGACAAGGTCCATCGATTCGAAGTGGCAATCCTACGACTCAGACTAGCAAATCCACCTAATTTATGTACCAGACATCCTCAATTCTCCAATAAGCGTCATTCACTAATGATTTATTTATTTATTTTTACATAAGACTTCTTGTATGTTTTGTGACTTTAACATATTCTTCATTTATCAAACATTCCATGGAAGACTAAACAACCTGTTAACATCCCCGTACCGCCTAACTTTTTGCTAAGAAAATTTTGATGCACATATATTGACTTTGTTGGAATTCTTCAAACACTATCTACTATTTCTTTCTTTCTTGAAAGTCAAATGAATGAAAACTTTCATAATTTTTAGACATGGATGGGTTGGGAAAATAAAATGTACATATTAGACGTGTCAAGAATTAGCAATGACAATTGATCTGAAATGAGATGAAGAAAATGGAAAATCTACCTAATTTATGTACCAGACATCTTCAATTCACCGATAAGCCTCGTTCACTAATGATTTATTTATTTATTTATTTTTACATAAGACATATTGTATGTTTTGTGACTTTAACATATTCTTCATTTATCAAACATTACATGGAAGACTCAACAACCTGTTAACATTCCCCTACCACCTAACTTTTTGCTAAGAAAATTTTGATGCCCATAAATGGACTTTGTTGGAATTCTTCAAACACTATCTACCATTTCTTTCTTGATAGTCAAATGAATGAAAAGCTTTCATAATTTTTAGACATAGATGGGTTGGGAAAACAAAATCATGTCAAGAGTTAGCAATGACAATTGATCTGGAATGACGAAGAAAAAGGAAGAACAGAAACAAAATTTAGTTGAGTTGAACCGGGTACACTTGTTTTTCTTCCAAAGTTGAACTGAAAAATTAGAAACCCCAAACTATCCCCTGAATTTTATTCACATTTAAAATCAACCACTTTAAATATTATTTAATTATAATTAAATTTTAATATAATTTATTTTAAGTTTCAATTATATGTAAACTATAAATAAACCTATTGGTCATGTACACGTTTTTCTTCAAAGTTGCCTTCAACTGAAAATTAGAAACTCCAAACCATCCCTGTCTAATTCTATTTACATTTAAAATCAATCCATCTCTTATTTAATTGTAATTAGATCCTAATCTAATTTATTTATTTTTATATGAATTTTAACTAAAAACAACACTATGCTGGATTGTCAAATGACCATAAAATATGTCAGAAAATTATCCAAAACAACACAAATTTACATGCATACGTCAGTCAAACATGGTACTACAAGTTCTCCCAATTATTTTTTTTTGGAGGGGGTATAATGTGAGTTTTAAAATCTACCCATTCGTAATGTGAGTTTTAAAATCTACCCATTCGGCAAGATAAAAAGGAAAAGAAAATGAATATTATAAAGATTAGATTAAGTAAAAAAAAAAAGTGAAAAATAATCAACATCGTCTATTAAAACATGGCCGTGCTAAAAAAAAAAAAGGTTCAAACCTCAAAACTCTTTTCTTAACATGTTTATCTGAAACCATCGACATAATTGCTTACAAAAATTGAATAAATAAAATAAAATAAAAATACAATTCTAATATAACTTTGGTGGTGGCTGAAGGTGGTGTCAGTATGATAAAACAAACTTAATTGAAAAGCCCATATAAAACTTTTGTTCTGCCTTTTGTGCGATTTTGACTTAAATTTTACAAAAATAGAATTCAACAAGGTTACCTTTTTTTTTTTAAGGAGCCATTCTTGTTGTCGAGGGAATGGGTGAGGGAGAGGGATGGAGGGTTGTGCCCCCTCCCTCGCCCATTTCCTCGTCATTTAGAATTTCTATTTTTTAACACACCATCGTGGTATATAGCCATTATATTATTGATCATCTTTAATATGTTATATTATAATCACAATTTAGTTCTCCTTATTATTTAGATATCTAACTACCATCGATAATTCAATTTCGTTTTGCCTTTGGCAAGATAGATTTATGAATTTTATAAAAAAATATATTCAATAGAATTTTCATTTTTCATTTATAGTAACAGCCCTTCATAGTGTATAGTCATTATGTTATTGATCGCTTTTAACATGTGCTAAATTTATTATCCTACCTCCATACATACCTAACCGCAATTTAGAATTAAATAAAAGAGCAGTTCTACATGGCGAGGAAATGAGCGAGGAAACCAGCGAGGAGAGTGAGGTGGAGAGGGGGGAACCATTCAACCCCCTCGAGATGCACGCGCAAAAACAACAGCACACATCCCGAGAGGGGTGAACGGTTCCCCCCTCTCCACCTCACTCCCCTCGCTCATTTCCTCACCATTTAGAATTTCTCTAAATAAAATGTTGGTTATGGGTTTGTACCCCATGACATCTTATTGTGGTTGGCTGGAGTCTGGAATGTAGAGGCCAAGCTTTAAGTCTCAGCTGTTAGATCAAATAAATTCAAATCGGTGATTTTCATGTTTAAACTCGGCCCTCCTCCATCTCCACCACCACCATTAGATCCAATACTAAATTAAATCTTGACCATTAATTTGTTTATATGCCTACATTCTCATCACCGTCCCCACTATAAAAGTAAAAATATATTTTAGAATGTAAACTAATTTTTTTGAGTTAAACTCATTTAAAATTAAAATAAATTGAATGTTCGAGATCTTTCTTTAAATGTTCATTAAAATGTCTACGATTCTTTGAAAACTATTATACTTAGAAAAGGAATAAATAGATTGGTATGTTAGTTTTTTTGAAAAAAATGAATAAAATTTGTTAGTAAACGTACTTGAACACATAATCATAGATATTAAATTAAGATAAAAGAACTAACAAGGCCAAATAAAAATAATCATAAACTAATGAATGCTAAATGAAAAATAACCCTTTATACAATCCAAGTAAAGTTCAGTAACATTTTAAGCTAAATAATGAAGATTGTTTAGTGTAGTGTAAAAAAAAAATATTCTCAAGGTTGAAGACTACCAAAATCATTTAAGTTCCAAAAATTATTCTTTGCAATGATGCTATCTATATGTCACGAATATGATTTTTTAATTTGCCAATGGGATACCAGTTCAGCGTAAGGCATATGTGACAGATGAAAACACAAATCTAAGGGGTCAAAACTATATCTTCCAAAATTTATCAACAGAAAAAGCCTTTCTTCATTCCCTTAATGACCCGCTAACATGTTTTATCAAAGACAATTTCCGAAATGTGCACTTTGTGAAGGAAAAATTTATAGGTAAATTTATTGGCATAATATTTGGACTATGAAGTGAATATACAAAGCGATGCGATGCGCAGACATGACAGTATGGACTCCTTTACAGTTAGGTTTCCAAATGAACGATGTGAGAATTACGTTGTCTAATGGTGCTGTTAAGGATTTCTTGAATATAGGAACAGGGAAAGTGTTTTGTATGAAAAATGTGTTCCAAGTTCTATGTCCATGATCATCAATATCTACGAGGTTAGACATCCCTTGTCCACCATTAATACAGATTGATAGAATGACAATCACCTACAGTCGAAAAACAACCCTGCTTGAAGTCTTGAGCAATGTTGCAAGTGCCTTCCCAAACATAAGAAGCCGCATTCTTATTAAAACATGGAGCCATATGAGGAATTTCGAAAGTAAATCGACTTCAAAGTTCATTAGGACGAGCTATACCAATCTCCGAATGAGCTTAGATAGGAGACCTTGCTTATGATACCAGAAGAAAAACGAGGACAAAATTCAAATATTTTCTTCTCAAGTTCAGCTTTCAAAACATACGAGATAAAGCTTCAGAAACCAAAATGAAGAAAATGTGGAAGATGATCACCTTGCCGAATCCCTCAAGTAGGTGCAAATCGCTGATGAGGGGTACCATTTTTTTTTTTGGTCAAACATGAAGATGTTTATTAATGAAAGAAAGGGAAACAAAATACAAAGAGAAACATTCATATATCAAGGAATGTCAATACACTATGAAAGTGTCAAAACCCAAATCCCTAAACAAATTACATGTCGTACCCATCCTCCACAACAATTCTCTAATCTCGATAAAGATAGAGTGCTCTGATCTGTTGAGTCCTTCAAATACCCTTTTTATTTATTTCTTTCCACACTAGTTGAAACACATTCTTGTTTCACTAAACTTGGAGTTGAAATACATTCTTCAATCAAATCAACCCAAGTTTCACTAAAAACTTAATTTTTTTTTTCTCTCGTATCAAGTTTAGCATTTTTTAATGTTTGATTCATCTAATAATCCATGTTAGGCAAGTTCTTGTTAAGTGTTTTATTAATCTAGATGTCATATTTCTAGAGCAAAGCATAATTCTTATTATTCATTATTATTGTTTTCATGTTCGTGGAAGTTTGATTCCCATCTTTGATCAAAATGGCCGACTTTCACAAAGATGTGATAGGTGTCACATATGCACCATTTTAGGTTTGATAAGAAATGCAAAACATACTAATTATGCAATATATTAATTATGCAGTAGAATTTGTTTATTTATTTTATTCCAATTCCTTATTTATTTATTTGTTTCTTTTTTTTATGAGTAAGGCTAGATGGCAAGGAACTGAGGGAGGAAACCAGCGAGGGGAGTGAGGTGGAGGGAAGGAAACCATTTCCTTCCCTTTGGGATGCGTGTATTGAATTTTCTTACATGCATTTCAAAGAGAGGGAATGGTTTCCCTCCCTCCACCTCACTTCCCTCGCTGGTTTCCTCGCTCATTTCCTCAACATTTAGATTTCCCCTTTTTTTTATACATATAACTTATTGTATGATTTTTTGGGACTTTAACATATTCTTCATTATCAAACATTCCATGGAAGACTCAACAACCCACTAACATTCTCGTACCACCTAACTTTTTTGCTACGAAAAATTTGATGCATATAAATGGACTTTATTGCAATTCTTCAAGCATCGTCCACTATTTCTTTCTCTCTTGAATGTACATCAATAGTCATTATCATTAAACAATTGAATGGAAAACTTTTATAATTTTTGAGCTTTTTTAGCTGCCTGGGTTTCCAGTCTGAGTTGACTGTTTAGGTGAGTAAATTTACACTTTTGCCCCCTTCTTTTTAAACACTTTTTTCAAAAAAATTGTTAAAGAAGGGGGCAAAGATGTAAATTCACCCACTCAAGCAGTCAACCCAGGCTGGAAACCCAGGCCATTTATAATTTCTGATAATTTTTACACATGGATGGGTTGGAAAAGGTAAACATATATATTAGACGTGTCAGATTTAGCAACACAAAATAACTGAGAAATTTATCCAAAACAACAGATATTTATCATGTATACGTCCTGTCAAACATAGTACTGTAATTACAGGAGACACGGATAGACTGATCTAAATGATGATAATGTCATTACAAGAGAGACACTGACAAAGTTTTGTTGATATGTTGTTTGATTATTTGTAATATTAAATCTTTTCTTTTGAATTCAGAATGGGTATGTAAGTTTATTTATGAGGACCTATAATTTGGCTAATATGATTGGACACCGTTATTGTAATTAAGTTATTTAATTGAAATGCCGCATGCTTTATCAAAAAAAACATAGTACTGTAATTTCTGCCGGACAAAAGATCAAAGAATAAGCAGATTTGAGCTTAACATTATTGGACAATGAGCTTGTCTAACTGTCGAGGGAATGGGCGAGGAAAACAGCGAGGGAGAGACTGTCCATCCCCTCGGACACACATCTCGAGAGATAGACGGTCACCCCCCCTCCCCTCGCTGTTTTCCTCACCCATTCCCTTGACAGTTAAAATTTCCATGGACAATTAATACAAAACAGTATATTTCCAGCTTGTCATATGAATCACATTCTATGAAAATTCTAGGAGTCGAGGGAGGGAATGAGGGATGGGTAGAAGCCACCCATTTACCTCGAAATAAATGTCATTGCGCATCTCAAAGCCGATGTGCTCATCTCAAAGTGAATGAGTGGTTTCCTCCCCCTGGCAAAGCTCCACATTCTATTGTTAATCCGTCTGACTGGCTTAAGGTAGTAATCTGGACTTCCCAAGGGACTAAACTAAAGGATAAGATCTTTCAGGGACTTTCTTTGTTAATAAGTGACCAAAGTGCCTAGATTACTTTTCAGTCACCTTTAAATCAAAATTTTTCAATCAAGTTATGCAATTATATATGGTGACGTGATCTTGAAAAAATTATAAAATCTTCAAAGTATTATGTATCTTTTGAGGTTGTAAATTTTTTTTCCAAACGATGCCACATTATCCTGATTGTAAAACATGTATTCAAAATTTTGATTCCCTAACCTCACTCGATTATGGTTTTAGTCACATATTAACATTATTAAATAAAAATGAACACGTTATTTAATTTTTTTTTACTAGGTTTTCTTAACTTAGGCTCCACTGACACTTCACAAAACCCTAATTTACAGCTTAGACAATCCAAGTCAAGTTCATTAACAATTTAAGCTCTTCATTGTTTAGTGTAGTGTTAAAAAAACATTCTCAAGGTTGAAGACTACCAAAATCATTTTAGTTCAAAAATATATTCTTTGCAATGTTAAATACCAGAGTATGCTCCATGCCATTGCATTTCACATAATTTTATTTTTGCTAATTATTTTGTACTAAACACTTTCGTCACTATCCTCATTTTCGCTCTTAATCAGTATTGAAGTGTAAGTTTATTCTAAGTCTAAGAGGATTCAGTCAAATTTGAATCAGTTGGAAAAAAAATTTAAATATCGAGAATGAGTTCTCCCCTAATTTTTAAATTCGTCAAAACATGAAATTTAAGATTTTTGTTTAAATTTGCATTAAGATGCCAAACTCATTTTTCCTGTTATGATTAACCCATCTTATTGCTTTTAAAAACATTGAAAAATATTAAAGACGTGTAATACATTACATGTTTTTTTAATTATAAAACATATATTTTTAATATTTTGGCCCTTGTATTGATTATTGATTTTGTTAGAAAGATCTTCAAAAATGCATTTCAACGATACTAAGTTTATCAAAATCCGACAACGATTTAGATAATTATGGTAATTTTCATTTTGCTAAAAGGATAACACAATAGTCTCTCTCCGTTAAATGTACATTCCACCAACTTTTTTCAAAAGTTTTTCATTATTTTTACCCTTCTACTTGTTTTATATTTATAAATATACCATCATATGAAATTAATCTCAACCCTCAAATTCAATGTTTCTTCCAACTGTCAATCTTAACCATTTTTATCTCCAATTCATTTGATTTGACTTTGACCCAGTCATCAATGAATAGTAAAACACCACTATGAATTGTAGGAGTGGGCATTTAGGACCGAAAGCCCGGACCGAACCGACAACCGGACCGATTGGGTTGGTTCGGATCGGTTTTTATTAATTATAAATGTTTTGGTTGTAAAAGCCCGGCCCGACCCGAAGTTTCTGGTCTGGACCTCGATTTCCATTTCTGAAACCCGTCTGGTAACCGGCCCGACACCTCGACTCCCTGTGCAACATGACCACGTATGCCTTTCTTTTGCCTTTTCTTCTTATGTGTAACAGCAGGCAGTGCCCAACAATAGTTCAAAACATAGAATTTGTACGAATCAATTTGTGCAAACATAGAATTTGAAATCATAGAATTTGTACACACCGAATTGATTCGTTCAAAACATAGAATTGAAATCACAAAAAGTGCCCAAATTCTATGGAGAGAGCAGGGAAACGAGAGGGACAGAGATGGGAGAGAGCAAGGCGATGATGGTGTTTGCGACAATGGTGTTCGATGCGATGATGCCGATTGTCTTTGTTTTCTTGTCTAATGGAGAATGAGGAGAAGGGAGAGGGGAGAGAAAAAAAGAGAAAAAAATATATGGTTGATTGGACCGAGACCTGCCCGACCCGAACCGAGAATTCGGTTAACCAAGATTCGATTAACCGGCCTTATTCGATCCGGTCTCGATTTTCAAATTTTAGTTTTAAAAAATTCGATCCGGGCTTCAGTTTTAGGT
Source organism: Berberis thunbergii (assembly GCA_003290165.1). NCBI lineage: Eukaryota > Viridiplantae > Streptophyta > Magnoliopsida > Ranunculales > Berberidaceae > Berberis > Berberis thunbergii. Next base: position 227,165 of record QNQO01001199.1, on the reverse strand, counting down.
TTTCGGGCCGATTATCCGGACTTGCCCAGCCCTAATGAATTGTAATAAAGATGATCTTCTTAATTTGTCAATGGAATACCAACTCAACAATAAACATATGGCGAATGAAATCATAAGTCCAGGATTTTAACCCTCCCGACGACATCTAATGATGGAAGGGATCAAGGGACTAAGAAATATATATCTTCCTAATTAAAAAAAAATATTTTAAATCGAGTAACATTAAGTTAGTCTATGTTTAATCATCAGTCTTTTCCAACTTTTAAGAATTCCAAAAACACATTAGAGTCAAAAGAGAACTTTTTTCATTGGGTTCCATTCCTCATCAATAGAAAACAGTGTGATCCAAAGAAAAAGCACTTAAATTTGGAATCCAATTCATTCAACAATGAAATCATGTGTTTAAGATTACCATTTTACCAATAAAGAAGACATACTGATTAACAGTTAGTGACAAGCATAATTCACAATATGCCCTCTAGAGAGTCTTTGCTAGGAACTCTAAAAGACTTGGCCTAGAAACTCTAATACATGAACTTACTTAGCCCAGGAACTTTGATACATGAACTTGAGGCTGCTGCCATTAATAGAAGGGCTCTAATGTGAATTGAATATAAAACCATGAACTGAATCCAAACTTGGCCCTTAAATCACCAGCAAGACAACAACTATTAATAAATAAATAAATAAATAAAACTATTGAAGATCAAGTACTGCACAAAATTACTTAAAATACCGAATAAAATAAAATAGATGACTATATAAACATTATAAGATATATGGGATTGGAAAAATAACTTATTATAAGTTTGGAACCATAAATGTTTATATAGTATCTAATATAAAGATCATGATTTACGATAGTGTCGACAAAGATTTTAGTAATAATTTTATAGGATAATTAAAATAATTTAAGCCGTGTCATGGGCATCGAATTGACCATAGAATAAAAAGAACATTTCATTGATGGTATTTTGAAATTCCAAACGACCACAACCACATCCAAAAACTTAAATAATATAACCATACATCATCTAAATCTAAACCAAGCTATATAAGGTAATCCCACTGTTAAATACGCAAAAACAAGCACAAAAGTTTAGAACATTTAAACCAAACCCACCACTAACCCCATTGTTAATTACACTTTCTTACTTAATCTTCAGTTTACCAATCAAAAAACCCCAACGTAGTTTTATTACAAAAACAACAAATATTAGCACAAAACCCTGATTTCAAAAATACCGAAATATCTTGAAAACTGAGAACAACGACCCTAATTTTGTTTTTTATTTTCATTCACTTTATTAGCCAATGGTTACTCTTGCTAGCACACAATAAAATAAAATTTAAAGCAAATTATAAACCTGAAAATTAAACCTATATCTCAATTGTCTGATCACGTAGACAACCATTCAATCACCCAGCACCTCTTGCAACGACAAAAAACACCTCAACCAAGTAGGGGAACACCTTATTTCGGAACACCTTATTTCACACGTGCCAAAAATCTCCAATCTCACGTGCAATACACGTTTTGACATGCATCTCGAGGTTAAATCTATAGGCCATGCTATATATATATATGAAAAATTCTAAATGGCGAGGAAACGGGCGAGGGGTGGGTGTGATCGCTCATCCTTCGAGATGTGCAGCTTTGCTAATTTCGAGGGGATGAGTGGTAATATCCATCTCATCGCCCCTTTCCTCGACGCCTAGAAGGGTTCTATATATATAGAGAGATTTTCTTCTATTCTTCCAACTCCACCACCCTTCAACTCAGCTTCCTCCTCCATCACCACCACTACCTTCTGTGAATCGAAAACCGACAATATCGTCAACAAAATGTTACAAACGGTGGTGTACTGGCTATCGGAACACCCCTCCATCGTGAACTTCCGATGGAGCCATAGCCAATCTTGGGGCTCAACATGGTCATTCGTAATAACCTCCATATTCACCTACATAACCTTATCAATATTCCTACACCTCTTCCTATCCATAACCACCTTGCGGCGCGACCATCCGATCCCACTAGGTCCAATCCCGGCAATCCATTCTCTCATAATGAGCCTGCTCTCCATCATCATCTTCACCGGCCTCCTCTTCTCCTCCGCCGCAGAGATTCGTGACACACGGTGGTTCTGGCGGAGGTCTAAGACCACATTCCAATGGTTCCTATGTTTTCCACTAGGCACACGCCCAACGGGTCGGGTCTTCTTCTGGTCCTACATTTTCTACCTGACCCGGTTCCTCCACGCGCTCCAAACCTTCTTCGCCATCCTCCGTAGCCGCGAACTCACATTTTTTCGCCTCTTCAATCACTCCATCCTCATCTGCATGTCATTCTTATGGCTTGAATTCTCTCAGTCGTTTCAGGTGGTGGGGATTTTAACAACCACACTGTTGTATTCGATAGGCGGTTCTGGATCGGCGTCGGGTTGCCCCATGCCTGTTTTCCATTTGTGCAATGGTATTGGTGCATGGTTTTTCAATTCTGTGTTGAGTGGGGCAACTCTGTTACTGTTCATGAATTTCTATGTCAAGATGCATTTCAGAGGGAAAAAGAGGAGTAAAGTTGGTGGAGGGTCTTTAAATGAAGATAATATTTATGAGAACATTAAAGAGAGATTTTTGAGGTGGCGAAGTTTTATTTTTAGAAGTTTTTTTGAAAATTTTAGAGAGCCTGATCCGAAAGCACTAATTTGTATTTGGAAGGGTGGTCTGTATGATCGGATAAACTCTACCCTTCTCCAACTTCTCCGAACCCATGGAGAGAAGGATAGAGTAGTGGTCTGATCGCGTGCAAACTATCATCCCAAATACAAATCAGTATTTTCGAACCAGAGTCCGTAGAAGCTCTGAGTTTTTTTTATCTGTTTTATATCACTACTTCTTAAATTATATATTGGGGTGACATAAATGAGAAAACAAGCCCCATTTTGTATAGAGATTAGAAATGAGTACGATTTGATGAGAATACCCTAGTGTAAGGATCTTGGTTTTTATCATTAGGCATAATTCTACCTTTATGTATGGTTACCTGATGCTATGGAAGGGCCTATTTTAGCGATGTTCCGGGTACGTGAAGAGTTAACTGGATTGTGAAAACCTGCATCTGCATGTGAAGCTAATGGCATCGAAAAGCAAGTTGTAGCTACAAATATAAAAAAAACTCGTATTGTAGTCGTAATATAAATAGAGTGTTTCTCGTTTGCTTGCTGCATTACTTAATGATAGAATGGGACGAAGACCTTCCCCGCTTCCAGTTGTTTATTTGATATCGATTTCAGATTTTGACTGTTCAAGAGTGACTAGTTATTTTTCTATATCATATTGTAAATCATATTTTTTGAATTTTGTTATTTTATTTAGGATAAATTGAATATACCCCATATTATAAATATCTAATATGAGATTATCTTTATAATAAACTGATATTTCAGTTTCCTCTAAGACTAGCGGTCAACATGCGTTGATCTAATCATCCTCACATGCATTAATTTTGCTTACAAAAATACCTTTTAAACAAAGCCACATGATAAATCTCAAGATACAAATATGTATCTCAAGAAGGGATAAATGAATAAATAAACACAAAATTGTCATTATCTCGAGAAACATCTTGTAAGTGACCCATGAAACTAGACATCAAAGCAAATTCTGTAGAGAGAGATAGGTGAGGGGTGGTGATGGTGGGTGGCGGAGCTATCGACACAAGGGAAGAGGCTGGGTGGCAAGGCCGTCGAAACAAAGAGAGAGGGGAGGCTTTGTCTCTCTCAATTGAATCAATGCAGTGTTCACAAGTCCCCTTTTAGATCCATCACTTCACTTCTTCATCTTCATTTTTCTACTTTTCATTGTGAGTAATTCTAGTCAATTTTTTTTTTTTTTTTTTTTTTTTTTGGTGTTTTTACATTTTTTATCTCTCCTCTTTAAAACACAATCACAAACACTATCTATATAAAGAGTAAAAGTGTAAAAAATCCCAAGACTGACTAGAAGTGTAAAAACACCAAAACAAAGCAAAGAAAATGTCAGCAAACAAAGCTGGCTAGAATTTTTGGAGCCGAAAAGCTTTACAGGCTCTCTGCATGAAACACAAATTGCCTGTACATAGAACCACTCTGGGAATGGCAGAAGCCCTTGCTTCACTTCTCAAGGTATGTGTCACGCTTGTCAGGAAATCAGTAACTCAATTGTTATGGGGAATTGTTAATCTCAGGGGTTAAGTATATCTTATTACTCTTTTAATGAAGGTTCAAATGCTTGTATATTCAAATGGTGAGGCTTTTGAAGATGATGAACTGTAAGAAAAGAAACAAATTTTACACGAGGCATCGCCAAACACACTCACCATGGCACATCAAAACTATAACGAGGAGATTCCTGCCTTGAAGAAATGAAGGGGCCATCTTGTGTAAGAATGTCTCAATGCCTACTTCATCAATCAACATTAACAATAACTTGTTCTCTCTTACAGTTTATAGGAAACTTTCCGCAAGGGGCTGTCCTTGATTATCTGCACCACCATCCAGAACTCAAATCACTCCATCCATCTCATAAATAACAAAATAGACATGCATGGATTCCATTAAATATTTGGTAATACACAAACATATGGAAAATAAATAAAGTTTGATTTACCTATACATGTTAAAATCAACTCTGTTTGATCACAAGTTCAATATCAGCTCCAACTTCAGCAATCTTAGCTTCCTTTGCCGCCTTTGCAGCATTGGCAATGCTCTGAACATCAAAGTCCATTGCTATTTTTCTCATGAAACCATCTATCATCTGTTACAAAGAACCAAGATGTGCAAAAGTTAACAGATGTCATTAACATAGATATGGCGAAGAAACCATTAATGTGAACCAAACAGATTTTATTATGGGACATGGAAGTGAAAGTCGACGTTAAAATGGACTTGGCAGTGTTTGGCATTGCCAATTAATCTAGTTAGAAGACAGTTTCTAGAAAATGTACTATAATTTGTAAAATTCAAACATTATATTATTTCTTTATGCGATTTGTTGTTAACATTCCATGCTACTATTTCATTCATAAATGGCAGCACGACAGGTGAAGCGTTCTAGTTGAGATTTATATATGCATAGAAATGAATTAAACAACAATGCAGATGCGGTATGGCAATTAAGAGCTTCAAGTGCACGAGGGAGGAGCACTATTGCGCAGTTTGGATGCAATAAAATGAAGCATGGCTTAAGAGTATATGAACCAAAGTAGCAAATACCCTGATAAGAGGTCAAGAACTTAGAAAATGCACAAGTGATACACACAACTTGAACACCTGATGAGATAGGGATCATAATCACGAGCTGATGATGCTAATGCCACTATTTACATATGGAACTGCAAAATTTTCTCAGTGGCCATGCATGCATCAACATAACAAGTTAAACAAACTCGTCTAATTCAAGTTCAGGAGACTTACCAGTGATCCAATGGCAACAAGAGCCCGGAATTTTGAATCAACGTCCTGATTTTCGTCTTCTGCAATCTGTGAACAGACACAAGAGCATTGAAATTGCAACCTCTTTATAAATCTTAAAGCTGCCACACACAGGAAAACAAAGAACCCTTCTTATGAACAAAGTGAATTTATCTGGGAGAGTTTTAGTCGCTAGCCCACTTCAATGGAAGCTGATTTTGTGGGACCAACACATGATACCATTGCCCAGATTAATCCCACAAGTCAGTGAATTAAATATTTTCAAACAGAAAGGCAGTTCAAAGAAGCAGCTGAAGGGTTTCGGTTGATAAGTAAGTTTACTTTGTTTTTTAGGGGCAGTTACTCCCTCAAGTCCAAACTCGTACCAAAAGTAAGGTAGGAAGAGAATAAGATAATGCAAGCAAATTGCAAACAAAATATATTTCATAAAAAAAGGTACATACTTCAAGTGCCGCTGAAAGAACCTGTGATTGCCCTTCTTGATCCCTACTTTCAATCAGTAACACAGCATAACTGCATAAGACAAGGACAATGAATTGATAAGAGCATCACAAATCATCAAAATCTTACAAAATGTCATTTATTAGAGAAATCATCAAGTATGGCTTCTCCATGTAATCAAGGGGATGCATGTTTAGGATATTGCTGTGCAAAGAATTAATAATCTCAGGGAATCATTACACTAGATTCAGTGGTCAACTAAATGTGTTATTTTGTTTGGACGCAGGGTGCTCAATGCCTTCTTGTTTCCTTGTTTGGGTCGCCTCCTGTATATGTTCTTCTCTGTTATTGTTGAATCTCTTTTCCCGCAAAGAAGTTCACACTAGATTGCTATGCAAGATCCAAATATTTCAACTTCAAAGACATAAAAATCGGCTAAATTGGATACTTAAATTTCATACAAGAATTTCATTAAAATAATTACAGCTTGATCACTGAATTCAAGAGGTTTGTTCATTTATCCGCTTCTCTTTTCCTATTGAAACTTGGGAAGCAACTTTCACAGAATTAGTATGCTGGTATCATCCAATCAAACTTAGTTAAGGGTGCTGAGCAATTTCTACCGTTTCATATTCATGTCAAAGCACCAATTTAGAGGCCGCCAGTGCCCTTTCGGGAATGGATATCCAATGGCACCAAAATTCACGGCCTACCCGATACCATGCCTAATGTCCTCACACTGAATCCAAGTCATAGGCCGGGTGGTTGGTTTGCATCACGAAATATACAAATAAACAAACAAGAAAACCAGAAATGAAATGGAGAATAGCAAAAGTTGACTTACTTTAGTACCAAAGTAGAATAAGACAACTGCACATTCTTATTGGAAGATAAACAACTTGAGAATGCATCAAGTATCTGTATGTTTGACAAGAATAAAATCAGTAATCATATAAAATCAGAGTTTTACGATGTATCATGGCTGCAACAAGAGGTTCATCATTCGCATCTCTCTAAATCATTAATGCATTCCGAATACTTTCATCAGTTTAACAGCCTTTCAAGACTTTCAACACCGAAAAGCCTAAAGATCTATATGCAATTATGCACCATGTAGCTCATTGATGTGTTAATATAGTGTCTACTCAAGTAAGAGCACAATTAAAGACTTGACTGCAGAACTAGAAGTGATCAATAGGTCATTGCTTATGGTAAAGGCATTGATAATTCAAGATTTCATCCATAAGGCCCATAACCTATGATTCCCAATCATTCTCAATGATTTCAAACACGAACGGAGGATATGAGGACCGAACACAAGTTTAGAAAATCTAGGGCATCCACAGATTCCAATTATCCAAATAATATCTAGTATCTATCTATAACACATATAGTAGGCAATCTCAATTTCACAAATAAAAATCAAGAAATAAACATATGCTAATTGTCATATATTTGGGGTCAATGTCACAAGAAAAACAAAGATTAAAAAGTACAAATAATTACTGAGACATTTGTTTAGTACATGTCAATGTTGAATCCAAAATGGGTGTTAAATCATGTCGGACACAATTCATTAGGCACAATAAAATACACAGCCTGGTATCATAGGCTATAACATACATCTCAAATGATGTTTTGTACTTCCTACCAAATCCTCAAAGATTGCTAAAACTTTGAAACTACTTAAACCATTCTTATAAGGTGTTCAAGCTAAAAACTCCGAAGTACTCAAATACACTTTAAGAAGTACTGACCTCGCTGCGATGTGTTTGTAGCCATTGAGAGAAGCAGGAATGCTTAAAGAGATTTGTCAGAGCACGAATGGTGGTTAACAGGTTTGCAGCTAGAGGAGGAGCTGTTGTGACTTTTATAACAATCTCCATCAGTATATCTGAACAGAAAATATCCACCACATAACAATCAATAAAATCAAACAGGAAGTCAACACCTACAAATTCAAACTAACTACAAATTATGATGATTCAAAGTGATTTCCACAATTCTGATCCATTTTATCAATTATGATGGTTGTATATGGCTTCTGACCCTTGCTAAGGGAGTGAACACCGTATGACATGCCGACACTTGTATGAGTTATAGCATGAAGAGGCCATGCTATAGCTAAAACACGTGCACACTTGTAAGATCTTTCCTTCTATTTTCTTTCCTATGGCTCACATTTACACATGCTAATCCATGTATCAGTTACTCCAAGTATGAAGCATTTATAATAGTGGTCAAATAATGTTTGCCGGTTGATAAATTACTGCAATTATGTATGCTGGTATGTGCATACCTATACGTTCTCCTAGATATTAACATTTCAATCCACCTTGTACTGTTTTGTCCTCCATAAGGAACATTACCAAAAGTAGGACATCCTCAGTTTTGGCAGATGCTTTCATTGCAATAATCTCCTCAAACTCACATCATTATCCTTCCCTAACTGCACTATATAATGTTTTTACCAGATTTATCAACAGAGCTATTTTTCATGTGTTATTTCATGTTCAACTCATACATCCAACTATTAATTTATTAAAATAGAATTTCATACTTCTTATGCTAATCGATTATTCCCAATCAGTTTGATGTCATAAAAACAAGCATTACGCAGGTACATTAGTGGACTCGATGGGTACCGTTTCCGTCTTTGATGTGCTTGACAATTAATCTTGCTCCATCAGGATGCAGGACAACCATTCTCAAAAGATCTACCACTGCATAAGCAATACATCATCATAATATAATATAATATAAGTCAAACTGGCAAAGAAAGCAATATATTAGGTTAAAAAATGCCATCATGTTTAACACACCACAATAGGAATCTTAGTTTGCATATTGCAACTGAAGGTATACCTAACTGATTCTGACATGGAGTTTTCTGTTAAGTATTGGTAGCTACAACAACTCATAATTTCATTGATATGATACAAGGCATGTCCCATCTTAAAATTGGAGAGGCAAATTATGTAATATAAAAATTAACTATAATATGATTAGCGAGATCATAACTAATGAAGGTAGACCTAAACCCTTTTCAATATCAACACCATTTGACTCCCAATGCCTCTTGAGAGGCAAGCATTGTTAACGGAAGACGTATTGTCCAGTGATGATGTAATCCCGCCATGGGCTGCACAGAGGGAGTTGATGGTAAGCCTATATGGGCTCAATTGTCATATCATACAAAAACAATTTCTCAGTCAAAGGTAAACAGTTCATATCCAGTAGCCTTCCATTTTATTCTGTTTGTCCTAGGTATCACACATTTTATTAGCAAAATGATCAGTAGATATCCATAACGAAAACATATAAAAAAAAATAATTTTAAAATTACTTTTGTCATCATCTCCCTATCTCGAGACCAAGGGTGGAAATCCGATGCAATCCAATCCTACCCAAGAATATAACTTGTCTCTAAATTTCTCAATTATTAAAGATTCCTTCAAGTCCTAAACCACAAGCAACAGATCATCCCCAAATCTCACTCCTTGCAATGGTAAACCCCAATTAAATTCCACAGGAGTGAGGTCCCATAACAGATCCTAGGTGTCATCGGAAAACTTTCTCCCTAACCTTACAACAAGTTTTTCATTTCAGACCAAATTCTTACAGCAGGATATTATAGATCCACACATTCAAATTATACGGACAATGTAAAAGCAATTGAATTCATGACTGCTTGCACTTAATTGTATTCTGTGATGATCAGCACTACTTCTAGTATGACGCCCTCTCATCTTCTTCCTTTCTTTTATCTTCATCAAGAATAATAATCTCACATCGTTAAATTCAACTTGGAAATGAACTTTTTTTTTCCTCATGTGACAACGTGACAAAGATGGGAGCCAAATCATATGATGTGTGCAAGGGGTGTGGGGATTGGTGTTGGTATACAGCGTCAAAATTACCAATACATATGAGATTCAGGCAGTTAACAGGAGGTTACCATCAACATTACTAAAACCTTGACAAATGCTTTAATGACAACAACATATCCTTTATATCATCATCATTTGTCAAATGATCCAAGCAAAGCCAATTTGAGGGTGTGACAGGCAGCTCCATTCAAGATAATTGTAGCAAAAAACAGAGATCAACTCTAGCCCGGACTAATAAGAAGACGTTCAATAAAAGACGGACAGCATAAAGCAAATTTTATTGGACAAAGGAGAAACAGACATTCAAGGCAACAAAAGATGACTGAAAGAATAAAATCTACATATAATATATTACTAGCAAATGTATAATACTCATCTTGCAGTATTGACAGAGAAATTAAATAATTAGGCTCGAATTGATTGAAAAATCTGATGCATTAAAAAAAAACAATAACCATGCCAAGTAGGACTCAAACCTGGAAACATCATTGCAACTGGCCAAGAATTTAATAGCTTCAGCAATAACACGATATCAATATCTGCGAATGTACTACAATGATAATGTGATGTGTCCTTCAATATCTTAACAATAGCTTCAACCCTTGATAACTCGAGCTCTGGCAAAGATAAGTCCTTTTGTTTCCGAGAACGATACAAAGATAATCAAAACTCAAAGGAAAAGAAAAAAATAAGAGAGAACTAAAGCCAACTAGCAAGAGATTATTAGGAACACAACATACATTCTTTATAATTCAAATGAAGCAAGAAACAGAGGTGTACATACATGGAGGTTTTTTTTTTCATCAAATTGATTAATTCTTTAGGACATCTTCCAGATCTCAAAATCACTTTGCTGAATAACATGTATAATCCTATACTTGCCTTGTTGAATCTTGGTGAAAATAGATGTAGAATTGTAGAGGTACTTGAATAAACAGCAATAATCAATTTGCACAGGAATTAATAAAGTAACAGGGTTCGGTCAGTACCACCCAGGTATTGAGACAAGGCTTGACAGATGTTAGCAATGATCATGCTTCATGCATATGGTCTCAACCAAATAAGTATAACTTAAAGATTAAAACAGTGTCAAGTATAACTCCAGAAAATCACTGGAAGTATAAATCTTCAACTCTATAATCTGGGATTCATAAATGAACCGACTTCACAGTCAAAAGTCGCCTAATCACAAATCCAATCAAAAGCTTATCTAAGTTGTTTAAATATCGGTAGATTGCCTAAGATTTAGCACCGTGTGAGGAGAACAGCAGCTACTGTGCAATGCCTTTATCAAAGACAAAGCTTTCACGAGCACACCCAGCCCTGAGGCAGTGTAGGTGGTACGTGCACCCAGGGCCTAAAATCTTATCAGGCTTTTCAATAATTTCAAAAACACAAAGGTTACTTTTTCCTATTCAGTTCATAAAAGGAAGATTCAACCAGCAATAAGTTAACTGGATTTTGCTTTCCAAAAAAAAAAGTTAACTAGATTTCAATTATTGTAAACACTGATTCACTGAATAGAGAAGACTTACTTGATCTGACTTTAGAGTAGCATTGAACTCTGTGATCTTTTTTAGAATTCCATCAAACTGGGCTGTATCAAAGAAAAGCATTCCTTTCTGGAGGAGACATAAGCAGAAAACATTACTTTAGATACTTAAAACTTTAAAAAATGGGAATGCCAAATAGAAATACACACTGAAGCTGTTGCAAATCACTTTAAGTTGGCCCCTAAAGGCTAAAACAACTTCTTGTCAAGCTCCCTCTAAACTGGGCTTGACGAGAAGTTTCATAATTAACTGGTTTCCTATATATTTTTATTTTATTTTGGAAGGAATCAAAAACCAAGGAAAGAACTGGAAGGGACCTTAGGGATATGCTTGTACATAGGTTTAGATGCAACACCTGGCACACAGCAAAATATTTGGAAATAATTAGATGACAGCTAAGAAATGAATGACTTCGAAGAAAAAATGACAAATGAATAATGGAGTGATCAGAATGGAGGAACTAAGAGATTCAAAGTTTTTAGCTTATTCAGATGACAACATACCAGATGCTCTGGAAGGCTCTCCGGGCATATAAGCATTAGCTGGGACATTAAAGAACGTAAAAATGTTTATCAACAGTAACAATAACTGTAAGCCAATTTGACTAATAGCTGAAGACCACATCGTAGCACAACAACAAATTAATACTCACCGCCAGTGTAAGGATCGCGGAAAGATGGATCAAGAGAGATGTCCTTTTGCCCAGAATTCTGTAATATAAACTCTACCACTTGTTGGCGATAAGCAAGTGGAAGATTCTCCTTGAGAAGCCACTTATCAGCAACAGCATATGCATCATCTGGGAACACATGGTTGTTTGTAACATCCTGCTTAGGGATACATTTTATATGAAAATGCGCACTCTAAAAGAAACATGTCAACAATACCCTAGTTTATCAGTTTGTCAAGATATGCAGCAACAAGACTTGAGGAAAAAAAAATGTCCATAACCGTTGGCACAACCAACACATTGACACGTATTTAGACACTCCAATGGACACACTATGCTTAGATCCCAAATTTTTAATGATATAAATAAAATTTAAAAAAAAAAAAAAAAACCTGCAATGGTTATCAGTAAGTAATAGTTTGAAAACTAAAGTCTATTAACTGAATCTAGATGTATGGGCAATTCACCATATTGGTAGGGATTTTGATCAACATGTCTGGCACCCGGGGTGGGTGATGTCGGTCCCTGACACACATACTTGTGTTGTGTTGTTGTTATATAGATTTCAAGGAATATGTATGCAGACGATGAGGACTCCTTATATACCACAATGGCACATGTTATTTGAGCAAGAGAGAAGGGGAAAGAAAAACACTGATAAACTCTACTCCAACTCTCAAATTTTGCCTCCATGTTGATATTTTGATATGACGTCCCCTCATGCCAATGAGAGGATGTTAGATCAGCTGCCTGCCACATCAGAATTGACAAAATGGAGGAAGAATTAAAGTAGAAGCACTAAGAAGGAAGTACATGAAATCGATCAGTAAGTTGCTAAATCCCATTTCTGTAACAATAAACACCACTAGATAAATAAATTCCCATCTTAAGCTTTCTGTAGTCATCAGAAATAGAGCGGGAGTGACAGGACATCAAACCCAAGAAATATGAAAGGCATAAGGAAAGATTCATGTAAATTTCAGAAATAAGAATACCTGACCGATTATAAGGCAATTTACGAATAGGCTCACCATCTCCAATATCAACATCAAATACTGATTGGGAATATATTGAGGATTAGAAAGAATACTAAATGGGGTAAAAAAAAGGGTGAATCAATGCAGATATCCGTGGACGAAGAAAGGCTCACCGTAGTCATATTGAACACCATTATGAGTCGAACGGTTCACGCTATCTTCAGGCCCATCAACAACTTCACCAATCTGAGGGTTCAGACATTGCTCAAAGGAATTACTACTAAAAAATGAACTGAAGCAAGAGTACACATATGGACATTTCATGTAATGCAAAGTGGTAACCCCAAGGGTTTCTATGTTCCAAAAGAGCTATACTAGTTCAAGGAGCATCAGTCAAATACAAATAATAAAGAAATACAAGAGCATCATTCCGGAAGGCTTAAACAAAAGATGAATTAAAGCACTAGAGGGATGTCTAGCTAAATTCCACTGATAACCCTTTCACAAGGTATATCTTGATGGAAGCCAGCTAGCCATCTTCTTTAAATCTTGCACAAGTACAAATCTGAACAGTGGACACTAATAACAGTGCAAGAAAGTGAGCAGTAACAACAGCTAGAATTACAAGATATAGAAAATGAGGAAAAGAATACATATTTGTTTTACAGAACAGCAAAAACCTTGGATAAACAACGATGTCATGCTTTCTCTTCAATATCTGGTTTTAGTCTACGAGCATAACTTACTTAATGTCGGCTTTTCAATCGAAAAATGACCACATCAAAATAAACCGTTCGCAATTTGAAAAAAGGAGAGAAGCACAAGCAGTAGGTCACACATGAAGGCACCCAAGAAACCACTCACAAACTGGTACCCGAGCTATATTAGAGATACACCTAACAACATCCCATACAAATTCACCATTCCTCCTCATCTATGCTCCGTAATGAACTAAACTCAATCTTGCAAATTCAAAGTTGTATACAGACCTAATGAAAGAATTATGTGGGACCCTTTCAAAAGATTTCAGGAGCAGAAACAACTCAAAATGTTAGAGGTCACAATACATGCACACAAGGATGAACCAACTAGTACCTTATCCCACCTTTGGTCTCTAGAATTCCATGAGTAAGCAACGCCGTTATCCCCTTCTCTAACAATCTTAGTCTGACCATCAGTGGTGCCTGCTCACCAAAAAGAAATATCTTGTAATGCAGGATCATTGGATGGAAACTTATTTACCATTTCAACCCTCCTACAATGCCCTCCCAATATAGAGATGAAAACGATACTGACGATGATGACGGTATAAATGTCAATATCCAGTTGCATATCAAGCCCATTGCTTCTCATACTTCAATGATGGAAAATTCACTCAAGTGCATAACAGATTTCATTCATAGACGGGAAAAAAACAACCAATAAGAAATTGAAACCCTCATATAAATCGATAAAGATGAGCTGAAGTCATAAGCACAAACCTGGTTTATGTAAATCTTCTATCCCTGGCAAACTCCTCCAATTTTAATCCGCCAACCCTCTTCCTATGACAGCAAAAACAGAACATTTAAGCGCATCTGAAAACGAAAACTGGTTGTGGGATACATTAGTTAGAAGCAGAATAAGTATCACACTGTAACAAACAACACTACCTGCTGCATTTATACTGTGAAACCTGTGAAGCATACGATTCAATTTCAACTGGATCAGCAATCCTGTCTTTGTGGATTGTCCAAATACGTACAACTCCGTCAGAACAACCTGTAATAAGGTCTCCATTTTCTAAGAATTTGGCATCCCAAACACAGCCAGGATGCTCAATGCTTTGCACACAAACACCATCTGCAGAAATTTCAAACAAGTTAGCCAAGATAAGATATGATGAGAAAGAGTAATAAAAAATAATGATAATAAAAATAATACGATGTATTTATCAAAATAATATTTTTTCTGAAAATAAAATTTTTAAAAAAATCAATGTAGGATCAACCTACTGACCACCTGTACTGAAACACAAATAGGACAATTTAGTGGTGAAGAAACTCAAAAGGTCGGTGACTCCTTTGTTTGATATATTTTAGTGGTGAAGAAACAATCATCATTAATCATAATCAAATTAATGCATTTCATGAAAATTTGAATGTCAAAAAATAGTTGTTGAGAACCCATTCCCTTCACTAGAGCTATATCCAACAATATTGAGGTACTTGAGTGATGGACAAATATGTGCTTTGTGACAAACAGGGTTGTTAGCATAGTCACAACTTGGACCATCGTTGCAAGTAGAGTGACGTATGGTTTCCAGTGATTAGGTCAAGGTTCATTCTGGTGAGTCAATCTGAAACTTGGCCCATAGCCATTAGATTGTATTTTCACATAAGAAAAAAAACAGTAGGAATATTTAGAATAAACTTCATAGTAAGTGAATAATAAAAATTAAAACACTAGAAAAACCTACCAAACAGTAATTGTTTCATCTGCATGTACTCTACTGACGAGGAGTAATAAATGAAATCTACATGAATTTAAAATTCACAATATTGACCTTTCCATATCTTTGCATTACAATCTTCACTCCCACTAACGATCAGTCCAGAATGATGTGCATGCACTGAATAAACAATTGAAGTGTGACCAACCATCTCCATCAACACTTCACCGGTTAATGCCCATAATCTGACAGAGCTGTAATCACAAAATTTACGAGAATAGTCAGAATGAGCACAATGTAGCAGCAATTCCACTTGCATAAAGACCAAGATGAAGTGGATAGGAGTAAATAAGGACCAAACCACAAAGTGAAAACTAAAACAACCCAACAATAAAGCTATAGTATGCACATAAACTGACACTTCATGCTCTATTTTAAGATTTGAATGTTCTTTTGGTGGCATTTTATGCTGAACATGCCACCCATGCAGGTGAATTAGTTTGGATAATCGACTTGGATAAACATTTGGGAGGTGGCTTTCTGGTTCATGTGACCATGTAAGAGGCACCCAGTTAGGCCTGAGGTGCCATCTTGCCAACACCTCTACCAAGCATAGCTCCATGCCAAATACAAATTTTTTGTGGAACCCCATCATCCACATCACCAGCCATTTAAAAGCACCTTTTGTCATTGACTAGTTCCCCACCACCACATTATCTACATGCTCATCACAAAAAAAAAAAAATAATAATAATAATAATAATAAATAAATAAATATAATAACAATAATAATAATAATAATAATTTTAAAAAAAAAACCACAGCCTCAACATCGACTTTCCGTGCTCCCCGACCATAATCAACCATTATGAGGAGAGAGGAGGGGGACTAATTAAATCTGAAAGATATGGATTATGGGATTACTACTAAAAAATCCTCTAAAATATTTAATAAACCATATTATCAATGTCAGCACAAAATTTTGTGTCCAACTTGACTTAGTTACAGATAATTGATCATCCATTAAAGAAATATGAATACGACTAGTTCAGTGTGTAAATCTCAATATCTTAAAGTACTTGACATTTATATTTTCTCAAATTCCCCAACATCTTGTGGTTACTTATTTTCAATCATTTCATCGAGGTATTTTGTGAAAATATTATGTCATGAAAATATATTTCTTCGCAAATTGAAATCCATGACTAAAGTTTCTATAATATAGGTTTCAATCTACATCATTTTGTATCATAAGTTTGCCACTGGAAGATAGAAAGTAAAGAATACATGAATCAACATGAAACAGTCAGGCCAACAGAGAGAATGTAAAGAAGACACGTGGACACCATCAACAAATTGGCAGGAAAATCATGCAAACTCAATGTGAGTGCTACTAATGCACCAGTATTATCCTAGAAAATGTAACTTTAAAGACAACTCACCCATCATGTGATGCAGAAAGAATTCCTAAACCAGGCATCTCAGCTAAGGCTCGCACGGTATCTAGACAGGGGACAGTTGGCACGAGAAGAAAATCATTAGTTATTTAAATAATTCATTAATCATTAATTGCTATAGGAGGGATATAAAGAATCCTGATAGCATCAGACCATATTCCCTTCAGTCAAACATTATAAAGAAAACAAATAAATAAACAAAACACAAACCTGTATGCCCAACAAAAGTGTGGATGCAAGTTTTACCCT
Organism: Berberis thunbergii; assembly: GCA_003290165.1. Lineage (NCBI taxonomy): Eukaryota > Viridiplantae > Streptophyta > Magnoliopsida > Ranunculales > Berberidaceae > Berberis > Berberis thunbergii. Next base: position 210,023 of record QNQO01001199.1, on the reverse strand, counting down.
TCCAAAGCTTTGAAGTTGAATCACTTGAACCTGCAAGGAAATAATGAACAAGATATTAATAATTCAATATGAATAATGAACAAGATATTAATCACTTGAACATACTCTTAAGAGATCAACCATGTTTCAGCCTATGATCAATTTGGAATCCATGAACAAGCATTGCTTGCACTAATCAATTTTTATCCATGAATAAGCATTGCCTGGGCATTACTTTGGATGACAGCTGCACCTGCTATAAGGACATCAACTACATTGGAACTGTAGCTAATTAGCTCTCTATATCCTAGGATGAACATTGCGAATATGTTCCTACTTCCAAAAATCAATTGGGTGTGAAGTTACTACAACACATGGTTACCAAAACCCATGCAGAGAAAAATCTGGTCACTAATAAACAGATTGATACTCGTATTGGAAGTGACCCGACCCAAGCACACACATACACACTTGACCGTCAATATGATATCGTAATGTGATGGATTCAGATGGTACCAACCAACGGGTTAATTGCTTGGATCACCAATATCTTGTTAACTATTCACAAGATTTAAATAATATAAAACCACCTTCGTAGCTCTTTGACAGTTGACGTAACTCACAAACAAAATGAAGGGATAGCTAATGTCCAAACTTTAGGATACTTGGTATTATCAAATTAAAACAAAAAATTAAATAAAGAGTAACAGCTTGGATTGATTCCATCCTATCAAACTTGATTAATGAATCATCAACTTAATATAAAATGAAATTACTCCTAACCTATAGAGCGTCTCTTAAGTCTTAACTAAAGGTGCAAAGCAATATTATGACAAATATGTGAAAAGAAGAGGGAAGCACAAAAGATACAAAATTAGAAGATGAGCAGTAACCTTGAATGCATAGAAATAAACAAACATCCATAAAGGGGTCGCATTAAGCTGGTCAGACAAAATAAAACCGTTTTAAGAGGCAAATCATTACACCTAAAAGATACCTGTAATAAGCTCTCCCGTGGTTAGCTTTATGATTGACTGTATTGCTGCCTTATGACCTTCCCAGAACTCAACAGGTTGACCATTCCTCCATCGTCGTACCGTACTACACAAGACATTCACCAACATACTCAAATAATGCATGGTATAAGAATCTGCAAAGTCCTTATTTATCAAAATACTAGATACACCTTTAGAGAAATCAACAATGACAACAATGCAAACAAAACAATAACTAACTTCGACAAAAAAAAGAAAATAAACAAAAAACCTCAATAGTTAGTCAACTATGCAACAATAACATGTGCAGATTACTGGAATCAAGTAGTGTTCCTTTAAACAATTAAAAAAATAGTGAAATAAGAGTTGAGTGGTTTTGCCTATGGTTCTTTGGGTATAATTAAAGGTATGATATTTCAAAAGCTTCAGATGTGAGCCTCTGATTTTATGGTTAGGTGTGTGGCCCTGACTAGCTGGCTAAAGTCAGAGCCACTTGAGCTTCGCTGCTTCAGGCTTTCCACTGGATCTCTGAATAACAAGTCATTCTGAAGTTTCCCTCATTTTCTACTTGTCTTCAACCTACCACCAACATATCCTCTCTAAATTTCTTCTCTGACATCCCCCCAATTCATAATAGAACCTATTCATAATAGCAATCATCTGTTGTTAGTCGAGCATCATCAGATATATTTCATTGTTGAGTCTTACAAGAGGATTTAGTCACACTTTCTACAGTTTCCAATTAAGTAAAATCCCACTTTCAGACATTGGAAAATATAAAACATAAACAACACACTCTACAACTATGATCAAGAGTAAAAACCTCACACTGAAGCACTCATTAACAATTACGATTAATTAGAAGTAGAGGTACATGCATAGAATGGTTTCTTCATCTCTACAACACTCATTGACAACAATCAAAACACAATCTTATATCACTCCACTCTACATCCCTCTCCCTCCCACTTTTGTTCCTAGCGCCTCCAAAACTTTATTTTCTCATTCTATTTTGATCCTCAACATACTACCAACATTACTTCAATCCAAATTGTATAACTCAACCATGTTTACACATCTCTTTCATACGACTTCTTCAACCAATTCCAAATATGCCATTCAAGGGCATACAAGTCCAAAATCTATACTCTAAAAGCACAACCCATACCTAGCAATATCCACCTAAGTTTATTCCCTCTAAAACCATTCTCTTCTATACAATTATTGTTCAACAAAAGTAATGTACCCATGTACCAAGTCGAAAAGATCAACGTAAACAATGAGCGGACCATGGGATAAAATCTACGCATTTTCACTTTCTATTTTCCTTTATACGTTATTCTTCGATACTAAAAACACCAACAAAGTAGCATGAACACATGATCACTATGTGAAAAAACAAAATTTACAATAAACCCAATTCAGAAAATTAATCAAACTCACTCACCAATCGACAGAACTCGATAGAATGTCGCCATTATCATCAATCGCAATCCCCGTAACCTGCAACTTATGCCCCCTCATGGTCCTCACAGCTTCTCCAGTCCTCAAATCCCACTGCAGAACCATCGTGTCCATCCCACCAGACACAATTCCGCCCTCCGGAAAGTTCTCGTTGGGCTCAATCCACACCAATGGCCCCACAAAGCTCGTGTGCCCCAACATTATCTTCTCCTGCTTGTACTTCACCATCTTCTCCGCTTCTTCTCGATCATCGATCGCCCAAAACCTAACAGTTCTGTCTCTCGATGATGTCGCGAATCCCGAGTCTCCGCACACGCAGATTCCACGCACCTGATAATAAAAATTAAAAACACAACAAAATTGAAATTCAATTTAGGCTTTTACTTGAAATTAGGGTTTTAAGAAGACAAATTTGGCGGGAAATTTTGGATTACGTCGTCTTCGTGAGCGTGAAGAGATGAGCTGAGATGGTACTCGGCGAAATCGATGTCCATGGCTTTTGCTTCTTCGATACTCTTCTCTTCTTAGAGAAGAGACTCTCTAGCTGAGTCGAGTTGAAGTAGTGAGAGAGAGATTTCTTGATGGGGAAGAAGAGAATCGTCGAGGAGTGGAAACCAAGTAAACGAAAAAAATAAGGTGGGGTTTGTTTTCTCGAGTGTTCAGAAGCTAACTTCGGAATTTCTAACGAACTTTTTGAATGAACAGTTTCTGTTCACGCTTTTGAAGGACGAAAATGCTAGGAAATCATGTTTTTGCAACCCGATTTTGTTATCCGGTGGTTATTTTTTGGAGTTGTTATCTTACTATTTTGCTCGATTGCACCAATTGTCCAACTCTTTGTTGCACTGACTCGATTGCACCAACTCTTTGTTGTACTGATATTTTAGAATATTTCGACTTTTTTGCATTAACTTAAAGTATGTAAATTGACTTACATCTTTTGTCAATAAAAATTGGTGGTTAAATTTTCTCGTTTATGAGCATTAATTTGTTCTTGACAAAAAAACAAAAGTAAATCTTATTGATAAAACTAAACTTCAGTCACAAATTCTTAACTTTTAAATTTGCATACAAACATCAAATTAGATACACTAACCATCGTCACAGATTCTACAATAAATATCAAACACTATGGTAGGTTGTTGATTTAAAACTTTGTACGGATGATTTTTATTGAAATTTTTTGGATGTAGAGTTCTTGGGTACGAATGCATTTTTTTTAATAGTTGCAACCACTTACGTTTCTTATAACTTATTTATTGACATTCCTAAACGAAAAAAAATTCATCTCTAAATGGTTTCCATTTATTAAAAATATATATTTAGTTAGTGTTACATATTTAAGCTGGTGCTACAAAGTCGAAACATCTCAAAATATTTGTGCAACAAATAGTTGGTGCAACCAAGTCAAATAGTCAGGTACACGTAGCAACTCTCTTATTTAAGTGTTGATTTCAAGTTTTTGACATTTTTGCCTAGCACAATGACTACTACTGCCACTACAGAATACTAATATTAAGTCTCCTTCTCCACCTGTTTTCTTTCTTCCAAGCACTATGGGGATCTCTTTTCCACTACCACTAAAAAGAACCCTACATCCCTTTTTATTCCTTAAACAATCTCGAAATAAAAAGAAAAAAAAGATAAGGAAGGAGAAGATAGCGAGGAGAAGGGAGAGTGGTGGTGATGGTGACAACGGTGACACTACTCGCATGACAGAGATGAGGTAGATAATAGGGGATGGTTGGTGGAGAAAAGAGATAGCACAATAGTCATTACAATTTTATTGTGAGGTTATTATTAGAATGTTTCATTGGCACTCAGTGTTAAGTGATCAACACATCCATGTTGCTTACTCCAATCAAAATTTCAACTTATGATTAGAGCTAAAAACAAACACCCTAAACAGGGTGTCTTACTTCTTATTAAGACTTCTCACTCTATTCTATTCAAAAAAAAAAACAAAAACAAACACCATCTAAATATTGAGAATTTGGGAGGTTGGTGGAATTTTCTTTTTGGGTTTTTAGACATACCCGTGTTTTTAATTTTCAATTAGCAATATTTTTTCTCCTCAAATATGGCTAATTATACTTAGACTCAAAATGCTTAAATCCTCACCGGAGTAATTTCATGTTTCCATTTTGTCCTTAGACAAATTTTGACAAAAAATAAAGTGTGTTGTGCACGTGCTAGGCTATTAACCAGTAAGTACATGTGTTAAAATCAGGTTTCACTGATCTTATGGTCAGATTCGAAGTAGATTCTATTTGTTGGGTGTCTTCAAACCCATCACGTTTGTCAAACACATTCATTTTTTGGGACTCGACATCAATCAATCCTAAATGTATCCACTGGGGATTACACTTCTTTAAATAGAGTTGAAGAGTGCATACTTGTTTGAGAGTTGAGGAGGAATAGTGTACTATGTGTTGGCGAGCTGAGCGCGTGCACAAACCTGGGTCCACTATACATAGCAACGATATTGTCCCCAACTTAAACACCCGCTGTCTTGGGCCTACCATCCGAGCCACGGGTGTGGGGTTTTTATCTTAAAATGCCTCGTTACTATTAGGGAGTGGATCATCTCCTTATAAATCTTAGTGGTGACTCCTTCTAACTTGATGTGAGACTATTGAAGCCAAGTTCATCCCAACAATCTCCACCTTTGGAGCGAATCGTCACACATCCTACAATCCATCCACCGGTCTAAAACATCTCGAAGTACACCTCCTCCTCGAGTCTCATGTGCGACCACGATCCTGTGGGCAACACTTGGTGTACGAGCTATTATCCTGGTATTGTTGGCTCCACCTAAGTTGCAACCACTGCACTAACTCCACATCGACCGGACTTGTAGGATACATTCTCTTGGCAAGGATCTGACAAACATATTCTAGATCTATTCATCTGGCGGACCACGCACATGCGATGCTCTACCTGGTTCGCTACCTCGCGCCTGATCCCCAGAACAATGTGTAGTTTGCACCTCCACCTTGGACTGTGCACATGCGACATTTTACCTGGCTCGCTACTTCGTATCGGATCCCCTGAACAATTTGTTGCTTTACACTACTTGCCAAGTCCTCGCCGAACCATCGGCTTTGATACCACTTGTTACCGCGCCCTAATCTGGATCCATTCATCTGGCGGACTGCGCACATGCGACGCTCTACCTGGCTCGCTACCTCGCGCCTGATCCCCATAACAATGTGCCGCTTTGCACCACTTGCCAAGTCCCCGTCGAACCATCGACTTTGATACCACTTGTTGGCTCGCTGAGCGCGTGCGCGCACCTAGGTCCACTATACATAGCAACGATATTGTTCCCAAATTAAACACCCGCTGTCTTGGGCTTACCATCCGGGCCACGGGTGTTGGGTTTTTATCTTAAAAGGCCTCGTTACTATTAAGGAGTGGACCATCTCCTTATAAACCTTAGTGATGACTCCTCCTTACTTGATGTAAGACTATTCAAGCCAAATCCATCCTAACAATCTCCACCTTTGGCGCGAATCGTCACACATCCTACAATCCATCCACCAGTCTGCAACATCTCGAAGTACACCTCCTCCTCGAGTCTCATGTGCGACCACAATCCTGTGGGTAGCACTCGGTGTACAAGCTGTTATCTTGGTGTTGTTGGCTCCATCTTAGTTGCAACCACCGCACTAACTCCACCTCGACCGGACTTGTAGGATACATTCTCTTGGCAAGGATCTGGCGAACCTAATCTGGATCTATTCATTTGGTGGACCCCGCACATGCGACACTCTACATGGCTCGCTACCCTCGCGCCTGATCCCAAGAACAATGTGCGACCTGAAACTCCACCTTGGACTGTGCACATGCGATGCTCTTCCTAGCTCGTTACCTCATGTCAGATCCCCTGAACAATGTGTTACCTTGCACCACTTGCCAAGTCTCTGCCGAACCATCGCCTCTGATACCACTTGTTGGCGCGTTGAGCGCGTGCGCGCACCTAGATCCACTATATAACAACGAGGCCTTTTAAGATAAAAACCCCACACCCGTGGCCCGGATGGTAGGCTCAAGTTGCGGCGTTTAAGTTGGGGACAATATCGTTGCTATGTATAGTGGATCTACGTGCCCGCTTAGCGCGCCAACACTACGTGTTTATTGAGTTAGGGTTTGAAGAACCTTGCAACCTTATCTTAGTGATTTCTACCCATTCCGAATAATTTATAGCATAGTGAAGGTAAGTTCCTACTGTTTTTAATGTGTTGTGTCATTTTTTCACTTATTATTGCTTGTTTGAGCTTCAAATGGCATGAATGTCATCTTCTTCTTCACCAAAGTCGGTCTGATTTGGGTAAGGGGGTATGCCTAATTTATGATTAGTAGTAAAGGGGCATGTCAAACTAATTTATTATTTGCATTTTCACAGGTTCCCTGCCAAATGTGTCCCATGTTCATTGGATTTATAATAGGTGTCATAATATTAATGGCATTCGAATGTGTTTCACCTCTCATACCGAGAAGAATCCATGAATAAAGTTTTTGTCTTGTCAATATGATCATGCAGGACTTTCATATGGCTTGATGATGTCATTGCAGCAGCCAATTGTTATGCATCAATGTCAAACTCAAGTTCAGGCTCATGTTTTAAGTGTCAGGGTTAAGACAATTGGATGAATAATTGTCCATAACATGACATCCCATGTATTGTTCATGGATGTCATTAGAAGAGGAAAGTAATGAAATCACAAGTCCATAGCAAAATGAGGACATACCTAAAGTGTTATACTTGCTAGCATTTTTATTGGTTAAGTGCTGCAATATTGTGAACCACGAGGGAGAAGTAATGCAATTGAGATCGAATGTGTAGAGGTCCCAGAGTGTGAGGTTTTTCGATATCTAGGATCTATAATTCAAAAGAATGGGGATATTGGAGAAGATGTAGACCATAGGATTAAAACCAGTTGGTTGAAATGGAGAATGATGTCAGGAGAATTATGCGATAGAAAGATGTTTGCAAGGCTAAAAGAGAAATGCTATAAGACAATTGTTCGACCAACCATGCTATACGGTTCATAATGGTGGGCTACTACGGGACAACATACACATAGGATGGCAGTAGCAGAAATGTGTATGTTAAGGTGGATGTGTGGTAAAACTCGTAAGGATAAAATTAGAAATGAAAGAATTAGGATATACTCAGATGTAGCGCCCATAGAGGACAAAATTAGAGAAAGACGTTTAACTTGGTTTGGTCATGTGCGAAGGAGACCAAGCACAGTGCCAATAAGAAAATGTCTAGATTGGCAAATTAATTGAGGGTGTAGACGGAGGGGACGACCGTTGAAAACTTGGATGAAGGCGGTAAATGAAGATATCATTGAGTTTGGATTAGGCGAGGATATATGGGAAGACCGCATTGCTTGGAGAATCAAAATTCATGTAGCCGACCCCAAAAATATTGAAAATGGGCTTTGATGAAGTGCTGCAATAGAAAATGCTAAAGTGGCGAGTGACAAGTGTAATAATATTACATTTACAGTTACAATGACCTTGGAAGTTTTTGTAATGAGATGAATTGCATGAATGTTAGTGAAAATGGACAATGAACGCAATATCAAGGTGTCCATGCAAACGAAGTATGTCTATGAAGATCCTATGTGCAAGTCAATGAAAAACCTTGTTTATGGCATGCTTATGTGTAACACTGCAAACAACCAAAAGTTTATGGCTCATAACATTGCACATTGCAAAAGAGTTTAACAAATGTAAATGAAGGCTACAAATAACACTTAAACAACCACAAATAAATAAAAGTTGCAAATACACACTTCTAACTATGTAATACTAGGTTTTCCACAACTGCAAATGAAAGAAATTGACACTACACACTATACCAAATTGACATTTTTGTAACAACCCTCAAAACAGTATCACTTTTGAAGTGTAACAATCCACCTAAAAATTTTACACATTTTCACAAATAAAATGATACAATAATTGTATCACTGTGAAGAGTATAGTTATAAAAGTGATACTATTCATGGTGATCCAACTTATTGTATCATTTTTTTTGTGTTACTGTTTTTCATTTTTTTTTACTAAATTTAGTTTTGACTTGAAATTATTTGGTGAATTGTAACATTTCAAAATGATATTGTTTTGAGAGTTGTTACAAAAGTGTCAATTTGGTGTAGTGACAAGTATAGCTTGCAAAACCTTTCATAAATATAGTCTACAAAATCTTTCATGACCATGATTGTTTAAGCTTATATGAACGTTTAAAGCTTTACAAAATAAAACTTCAATTATATGAATTTGACCATTCAAAAACAATCTCACAAACCAGCCAAAATACACCACATAAGGCACTGTAAAACACACTAGTTAGCCTTACAAAGAGCAAAACTCAGTCTTAGCACCATTCAATATTCTCACCATCTAACCAAACCTATGGTTTCCACACTCACCATCCACATCACTTACAAATGCTCTCCCAGGAGGTTTAAATGGTGGTCTAAGGTGAATCCAGAAGCATATGTTTGTCTAGTAAACATGCTACCAAAGCTTTGATTTTCAATAACATTGCCCCTACCAATGCCTTGGTTTCTACTAGCATTGCTCCTACCACTAGCCCTACCACCAATACAACTCATGTTCTTGCTCTTGCCCCTACCTTTGCCCTTTCCCTTGCTCCTGCTCATGCCTTCGATATCACATTCATTTTCACTACCTTGGAATTCCATCCATTGACTTGCAGGTATAAAACTTGGACAACCACTTTCATTGACATGTTGGCTTGGAGTTGCATGACTTGCACATGCTTGAGCACCAACTGTTTGATTACCAACTTCACTTGCACTTGCTTCACCACCTTGGTTTCCACTTCCATCAGCAACATTTTTGTGTTCTTCACTTCTAACTGGGCCTTTGCAAGTCGTGGTGTTGTGACCATAGGTGTAGCACTTTGTGCATCTCCTTGAATCTTTGTTAGGACTAGTTTCATCGTCATTTCTTCTCATCAAGGTCCTTGGCCTCCTAGACATCTTTTGATATCTTGGTGGTAGCACAACATATGGTGGATTTTTAACATGAAACAAACAATATATGTTATATATGGATTATCAATTATAACGCATAACTTGCATACAAATGATTTAGAGGAAAATTACCTTACCCTAGTCCATTACCATTGGAATTGATCTTATAGACTTTGCATAAGCTATTTTGTAGCTTTGAACTGAATGGCATGGTGAGCAAGTCCTAGTTTCAGGGCTGAAATAGAGGGTGGTGGTGGTGGGATTAAACAAAACATGACTGAAAGTCTCTTGTCCTACCAGCTTGAGAGAGTAATTTCCAACCAGCCAAAAACTTGGACACTCTATCAATCAAATATTGAAAATCTTTAGTTTTGCTTCTAGAAAGAATGTGAGGTAAGCCCAAATACTTGTCCTTTGGCCCGCTAAACTTCATACACATGGTTCCAATAAGAATTTTCTGATGTCTATGATAAACATTAGAGGTGAAAGTAATGGAGGATTTATCAAAATTATCTGATTGACTAGAGGCTGAGCAATAATCATGGAGTATGGATTTAATGGCATCGCCTTGGTCAAAATAAGCTTTGCAAAACAAGATGATCATCATCAAAAAACAAGTAGCTGATTTCAGTTGAGTGCCTTATTACTTTGAAGCATGTCAAAAGACCATTATTTTGAGCTTGTTGTATCATTTTTGTTAGACTTTCAGCAAGGATAATGAAAAGGAAAGGTGAAAGAGGGCCACCCTGCCTAATACCTTTAGATGGGGCAATGAAAACTTGGGGTTACCATTAATAAGGACACTGTAGGCCACAGAAGAAAGGCAACATTTGATCATGTTGCACCACAATTCAAAGCATGAAAAATGTCTAAAATGAAACCCTATCCAACCTTATTATAGGCCTTAGTCATATCTATCTTAATGCACATCCACCCCTTCTTCCTCTTCATTTACTACTTGAATTGATGCATAATTTCCCGAACCACCACTACATCAAATTGACATTTTTGTAACAACCCTCAAAACAGTATCACTTTTGAAGTGTAACAATCTACCTAACAATTTTACACATTTTCACAAAACAAAATGATACAGTAATTGTATCACCATGAAGAGTATGGTTATAAAAGTGATACTATTCATGGTGATCCAACTTATTGTGTCATTTTTTTTGTATTACTGGTTTTCATTTTTTTGATTAAAAATTTAGTTTTGACTTGAACTTGTTTGGTGGATTGTAACATCTCAAAAGTAATAATGTTTTGAGAGTTGTTACAAAAGTGTCAATTTAATGTAGTGCACACCAGTGTTGTCTCCAACCAACCTATATTTAGATATGAAGGTTCCTTGGGAAGGAGATATAAACTTAGGCAGAACGGGTTTGAGTCTATTAGCCATGATTTTAGAGAAGATCTTATAGATGGTGTTACGAAGGCCGATTTGTCTAAACTGAGATACAAATGTAGGATTTTGCACCTTGGATATAAGAGCAATATATGTGAAATTGATAACAGAAGGAAATCCTTTGGTCTGAGAAAAAGTATTGGACTGAGCTAATAACATCTTTTTTTAACAACAGACCAATATCATTTGAATAAGCTAGCTTAAAATCCATCAGCCTTTAAATTACCCAAAGACTTGATAATAAACCAAATTTCATCTTCCCCAGTGATAGTACCAAGGGCATCATTTTCCTCTTGACTTATACATGGTCGGAACAAATGAATGATGGTAGGACCATGATCAGGATTGGTAGCAGTGAAGAAATTTTGGAAATAGGTTTTGAAAATGTAGCAAGTTCACTCTATACTCGAACAAGACACGGATGAAGCAAATTTTTTCAAAAACGTATTATACTTCGTCCTTTTCAATTATAATGAATAGTTCTCGTATACTTTAGGAAAAAAAACGTATAAAACACTTATTTGAGTGAAAAACTAGAATATCCTCCACTATAACTGATGCGTCCAAATCTCCTCATCCTGTGAGTTTGACATGCTAAATAGATGTTAGACTGCCAAAAACCACTCTTTTTGGTGGCCGAAGGTACTTCGATGCTTAAGTCAGAAACTCTGATTGAAGAATGAAGTAAATATGGACTTAACTCAGTTAAAGTTGTATACCTTTGTCTAATGCTCACTTTACTTTTTATAATAGTCGCGGTTAATTCTCTGCGTGACTTAAGCATGTGAGGCGCAACAGAATGAGATGTTTCTCATAACAATCTCATCCTTTATGTAGATGCGTCCATGGAGGCGTAATTCCTTTCACAAATTTTTTGTGCAACGTTCCTCCTCTTTATGAGATAACTCGTATCGGGGCTGGATTTGGGTTTTGATTCGTGTGAGCCTCGATTTGGGCTTCGATTATGTCTTCTTTCAATGGGCCATGTTTGGGCCTTTATGATTGGTTTTAACCTTCTTGGGTTTTGCGAGCTAGCCCAGTAGATGGGACGCCTGATTCTGGTGATGGATGTTTTTTGCCACGTGTATGGCTGTGATGATGGTCTATTTTGATGTATCATAAGCTACACTTCCTTAGTTAGTGGGTATGCTGACGTGACCACTAACTTCGTGATGGTTGGTCTTTCAATTCCATCATTGTCTTGTATTTAATGTTGTTAGCAACTTTTGGGGGGTTGGCGACTCAATTTCTTATTTATCCGTTTGTTTTCACGCACATTTTTTGGAGTTACGCATGCCATTATATTTTGCACGTCGTCCCATGAACAGTCTTTTCACTGTTCGGCTCTATGAAGGGGGACGTGTCGGATTTGTTTCCCTCTTTACGCCATCTTTGAAATTAAGTTGTTTTTTTTCATGTTTTTGCGATACCTACTAGTGATTTACTGGACGGTGAGCAACTCGCTGTCTGCGAAGCTCATTTATCTCCCAAGAAGGTTCCTCAGACGATGTTGGATAGCTACTCTTTGCCTTCCGACCTTGAGATCATTTTGTCCCAGCAAAATGACAGTCCATGTCGTTCGAGGAAGGGGTATATTGTGTTCTACTCACACATGTTTCATTCAGCCTTCGATTTCCAGTTCTAGAGTTATTCTAGGCGTATTTAGACTTTCTGGGTATTCAGCTTGCTTATATGGGTCCTAATGGTTGGAGGGTTATGGTTTCCACATATGCAATAGCCGTTCTTTCTGATAGTCCCTTGACTACTAGAACTTTGCACTCGGTGGTAGGTCTGTTGGTGACCAAGAGTATTTGCTTTCTTCGTTCTCCTATATGTTTTGGTAATCTGAACGATGATATTAGGGGTTGGTCACGAGACTGGTAATTTGAACGATGACATCAGTGGTTCTATGTTTCTGTCCATTCTAGCTACTTCGACTTGCGAGGTCAGCAAATAGTGAGGTCCTTTCGGATTCCCAACAAGCAGATGGATCTGCAATTGACTACCAAAGAACAGATTATCAGTGAGCATTTTTTGCAGTTTTTCGAGGTTCTTTTGGACACCTTCATTTCCGTTATCATGGTGGAGCGCAGTGGATTGTATAGTATGAATTAGGCTGAACGGACTCTGTTGATCGAGAAATAGACTGAGGAGATTGTAGCCCGCGTTGTTTTTATTGACGTTGGTAATGTTGTCGTTGATGGAAAAGTGAGCTCGGATGTTACAGATCTCGATGCTTCTGTTAGCGTTGGCACTACTGGTCCAACTTCTAAGAAGAGAAAGGTTATGAGGCCTGTTAGTTTGTTGAAGCGGTTGTTTATAAGTTTTGGCCATGTTACGAAGAGAAAGTGGTACCTCGATTCTACTCGTCTAGGGACCCTGCGAGGGATGATTGCTTATCCATGGAAAAGGCTGAAGATAACGTGTTGGAGAGGTGTGAAAAATAGACCATTCGCCCGTTGGATGATGATGAGAAAATGCTAATTTTTGTTTATGGTGGTCCTGACGCTACTGAGTGCTCTAATGACAATCCTAGAGCAATCGACGATAAGATGCTCCAATTGGCAGCGGTTCAATCTAAGGAGATTGGTGGTCACGATCGAGTTCTTGAGGTGTGGTCTCCCCGTTCTCTTCATTCTCTTGTTGATAATGCAGTGGAGGTCTTTCCTGCTTAGGTTCTTCTGTCCCCATTGGTACTACCACTTGTTTTGCTTCTGCTACGATTACTGCGCAGCGAGAGGGTGATGATGGTTTTTTGTCGTTCCGTCTTCCTTCCCAGCTGTTGGTGGTGGCTTTTCCTTGCTTTCGAATCCCGACGTCCTTCATTTGCAGACTAGTTGGAAGGAACCTACCCCTGAAAAGATTCGAGTTAAATTGGACGAGAAGTTTTGTTGGTTTTCCCAACTCGACGTCCAGGATGGCGCTCGTAGGCTGATCAACGAATGGCACAGGCGATCAGTGGAGAGGCCTTTGATGTTTGTGTTGGATCCGAGCCTTCATCTTGATGATGGCCTTAGACATATAATAGATGGGATGAATCATCTTACCTACGTGGGGGTGATGCGTTCAAATTACCAAGCTAGTCGTAACCAGGTGGCTATTCTGAAGAGGAAGTCCGTGGTGTCGTTGTTGGTGTTTTCCACATCCTTTGTCAATCCGATGTGTTAACAGCGCGATGTACATAACATGAAAAAATGGATGGGTTGCTCAAGCCTCATTGATTGAGGCAGAGGGTGCACAAGATCGGTCTACAGTTGAGCTCGAGTATTTGAGAATTGATTTAGACAGTGTTTGTGCATGCTTACATGATGTGGCGAAGGAGTTGTTTGCCGAGAAGGCGATTCATGATGATACTGCACGTGTCGTGGTAAAGCAATCTATCAACCGTGACGTCGACGAAAAAAGGGTGGAGCAATTAATGGTTGCGTTTGAAGAGGTCAAAACAGATACCTCCGCGATGCTTACTATTGCTGAAGGACGACTTATTGCATCTAGAAATGAACTTGCTTCCATCAAATATAGGCTTCGCATTATGGAGGTGGCAGATTGGCAGCGAATCGCTGAAGCACGGATTGAACTTCTTGACTATATCGAGGGGCTTGGTGCTAATTTGTCTCAGTATCGTCAGTTGGTCGATCAAACCTTGGAAGATGAAGATAGTGACGAAGACATTCGGGTTCATTGGATGGTCCAACAGTTGAAGAGCCATTGCTTCCAACTCCTCTTGAAGAGAGAGCTCCTACCAGTGATCCGACTGCTTCTCGTCCGTCAGATGATGCCGCCAACGATGTTATGGATGCCTCCGTTTAATCTCTTGCTCCTTTTCCTTATTCTTTGAATGTAATAGAGTAGTTTTTATTAAGGAACATGAATTTTCTCCTTGGTGTTTTTATTTTTCTTCATAGTCGTAATTTGTCTTGTCGTCTCGTTCACATTGCTTATACCTTTTTTATGTCAGCCATAGTTGTCAAAATGAGTTGTGTTATATATGTATCTCCAATTTAATTTTTTTGATTGGTCAATAAGATTTTATAGATACGTTCTTGATTGTGTCTGAATTTCGTTGATCTGAATTCTTTTTACGCTCTGATGCGGTTGTTTCAAAGCTTTTGTGAGAAGGCTGGTTTGTTCGTTCATCTTTTACCTCACTAGTTGACCCGAGGCGCTTTGAATTAAGTTAACTCATTCGTTCAGCTTTCACTTCGTTGGGTTGACATTCTAATCAAACCGAATTTGTTTTTATTGAGTCAACTTTCACTTCGTTGGTTCGAGGTGCTAGTCAACCCGAAGTTGTTTTCATTTAGTTGACTCGTTCGTCTAAACTTTACTTCGATGGTTCGATATACTAGTCAACCCGAAGTTGTTTTCATTTAGTTGACTTGTTCGTCCAAACTTCACTTCGGTGATTCAATGTTCTAGTCGACCCGAAGTTGCTTTTGAATTAAATTGATTCGTTTGTCCAACTTTCACTTCATTAATTTGATGTGCCAATCAACCCGAAGTTATTTTCATTTAGTTGACTCGTTCCTTTAACTTTCACTTTGTTGGTTTGACGTACTAGTCAACCCGAAGTTATTTTCATTTAATTGACTTGTTTTTCCAAACTTTACTTTTGTGATTTCGACATTCCAGTTGGCCTGAAGTTGTTTTTGAATTAAATTGACTCGTTCGTCCAACTTTCACTTCGTTGGTTTGACGTGCTAGTCAACTCGGAGTTGTTTTCATTTAGTTGACTTGTTTATCCAAACTTTACTTCGTTGGTTCGACATTCTTAGTCGACCCGAAGTTGTTTTTATTTAGTTGACTCATTTGTCCAACTTTCACTTCGTTGGTTTGACGTACTACTCAACCTGAAGTTATTTTCATTTAGTTGGCTTGTTCGTCCAAACTTCACTTTGGTGGCTCGACATTTCAGTTGACCTGAAGTTGTTTTTTAATTAAATTGACTCGTTCATCCAACTTTCACTTTGTTGATTTGATGTACTAGTCAACCTGAAGTTATTTTCATTTCCCTAACTCATCCGTCCAAACTTTACTTCGTTGGTTCAACATTCTTAGTCGACCCGAAGTTGCTTTCATTTAGTTGACTACTTCATCCAAACTTTACTTCGTTGGTTCAACATTCCTAGTCAACCCGAAGTTTTTGAATTGAATTGTTCGTCCAACTTTCATCTTGTGGTTGATCAGACTAGAAGTTTATTATATATACCCATCTTTTGTCTTGATTTTTGTCGGCTTGACACGTCGATTGCTCTGTATGGCTGAGTTTTGATGCATTTATCCTATTGTCCATGCGTAAGATGGGGATTCCGAATTTTTAATTTTATTGATATTCCCTTCTTGATATTCTGATCAACCCTAACAGTTGTTTTTCTTGAGCAGTTACACTAGATTGAATAGTGATTTGCTTTGTTGTGAGAATTGCAGTTTTTAAAAAAAAAAAAAGTTTTTAGCTGGGGTGTACTCAGCAAAGGTGGTGGGGGCATATAGCCACCCACCCCTTTAAAACAAGCGACCCCTCCCCTTTCCCCCTTTCTTCTTCTCTTTCTTTCCTTCTTTCTGTTTTTTTTTTCTGTTCGTAACAGCGAGCGACGCAGCAGCCATCGCCGCCTCCTCCCTCTTTGTTTCGGCGGTTTTTTTTGGGTGGTTTCTTCCCCAATCTCAGCTCCTCCTCCTCCTTGGTTCGTTCTCTCTTCCCCTATTTATTTCTTTGCTGTTTTTTTTTCAAAAAAAAAAAAAATCAGTTTTCTTTTGAGTTTGGGGTTTGATCGGTGTTCATAACTCCGATCAGCCGTGTTAGGGCCTTGGTGGCATCCTTGGGAGCCCTTAGAACCGACATGCAAGACTGTTTTGTGGTTGGCCAAAATTGTTTTCAAAAAATCAGGATGCATGTTTGTTTAGAGGGTTCCTCGGCGTGAAACCAGGCTTTGGGTGCGTGGGTGAGCCTCATTTTCGTGTCTTCGAGAGTCCTTAGACTCTTTTGCTTGTTGTTGTGCAGTTTGGTAGCGATCAGACCGGTGTAGGGAGGGTTTCGGCGCGTTTTCGCCAAACCTTGGGTTTCGGCGGGGTGGTTGCCGATTTCCTTTTGGCTGTAAGTATTCCTTTCAGTCACGCGTCGCGTGTATTTATTTATTTATTTCAGTTTTCGGCTAGTTTGCTCATTTTCGAGCCCGCCTTGCAGTTTTAGAATTTTCGTGGCCTCGCATTCGTGGTATTGCGTGTTTGGAGCTTCGACCGGTAGGAATTGGGTTTTGAAAATCCATTCCGCCAGGTGAGTAGAACTATAATTGGTATTTTAAGAAATAAGTATTTGAATTGAATTTTTATATTATACCGTCAATTGTGTGGAATTGAATCCGAATCTGAAATTCGGAGTTTTCAGATTTCGAGGATTGTGTTAGTTATGTGTGAATGAATTATGCATTGGATTTTCAGAAAAGCATGATACTTGAATGAAATCGATTAGTAATTTTGGTGTGATTAGCTTTGGTGTAATGACATGAGACCTGTATGCTTTGTTGTTGAGTTTGCATAGCATATCATGTTTTACCGTGGATTTTCGAGTCTTGAGCATGTATGATTATCGACTCGAATAAATTTATCGTGGTGATTTGGGTCATGTTGGGACCCTGGCATAGTCGTGGTTTTATAAAATTGCCGAATTATTTATGGTTGCACGTTTGTACATTTGGTTATGTACAGACTGGTCATTTGTGCATGTGGATAGTAGTATAAGTGTCTTTACCCCGCTATAATGCCTGTTTGCCGATGCTTAGGAGCTTGCTCGCATCGAGAGTTGGATGGTGCTGGAGATGACTCGCACCTGACATTGTGGACGCTATTGCATGTGGCAAGCTTGCTGAGGTGCGGTGAGCTCCCGCACGCACTTGCCACTATAGAGTGCAGTAGGACGGGTCCCGGAGGACGTGCTTTGGAGATTACTCGCTTTCCCTCCCAGCGCGCTTGATTTGGATTATGTTAGGTTGGCCGTGTTAGGCCAGTCGTTCGGGACGTTTGAGTTTGTATCCTGGCAGATGGCACCCCATTAGGATACAAACAAGCCCGAAGTGGTACTGGTGCACGTTGTGGGATGTGTCTGGGTGAGACACATTCGTAGGGTATGCGGATACCTACGATATGAGACACTTATACAGGATTTTACAGGATTTCTGATTTCAACTTCATTGCTATACCTAGGAGACTAGGAGGAATTATGAGATTGATTCATTTCCATTGCTTGATATTTACTATGTTTAAATCATGTGAAATGACCGGCATATATTGAAAACTTGTAGTTATTGTTGAATTTGAAATATGTGTGTTGTTGCTTGAACTTAGAAACATTATCCTTAGAGACACGATGTGATTTAGACTTTAGAACTGGTTGTTTATTTATTGTTGTCTGGCATGCATTTTCCTTGTTTATTATTCCGTTATTTGTATTTAGTTCGCTCGCACCAGCTAGCTTTGTGCTTTGCTGACCCCGCAAGGGGTGTGCTTCTATTGGAGTGCAGGCAGTGTTGGAGTTCCTGCTGATCGTGGCGCGTAGGCCTCGATTTTTGTTGTAGGCGTGTTTTGAGCTTTTTGGTTGTGTCCGCCCTGTACGGGTATGTTTTGCTTTCTCTGTATTTCAGATTTACTATATTGTTAAACTAGATGTTTGTATACTGTTTGGTCGCTATGACTCTGGCGGGGCGAAAAAAAAATATATATTTATTTTGTTCAAAAATTTAGCGTAGTTTTATTTTCATTTGTTTATCGTATCAAGAATGTGTTATATTATGATGTTGTGGCCGGTTACGATCCGCCTGTGTAGGTGTTAGTTCACGCATCGGCACGCTGCGATTCCCGTGGCGGGTCGGGGCGTGACATTTGTCCTCTTGATCTTTGCTTGGTTGATGTCGATCTTCATGTTAGAGATTTTTGTCTTCAAGTTTTTCGAATTTTCTATTTTGTTGTTCGTTGAATATGTTATTGTAGCTGATGATGGACTCGGGGCACTTTTTGACTTGGTAGTTGAATAGTGCTAAATTACCCGATCATGTTCTCATCAGGCCGAAACTGTCCAATCATGCTTACATCAACACCAAATTGTCCAATCATGCTCACATTAGCACCGAATTGTCCAATCATGCTTGCATCAGCGCCGACTGCATCATCAATTTTGTTGTTGGTAATTCGGGTTGGGCTTGCATCTATCAGTAGGGTTCATGAATTGTGTTAGTTGATTGAAACAAGCTTATCCATGTTATTTTACTGCGCATCGGTAAATGGGTTCATTTGGTTTCATCTGACATTAGTACTCCTACTTCAATATAGATCAGCTCGAGTGGGAGGTGTTTTCGACTGTTTTTTCAATTGGGTTGATCGTTTCGTCCCTCCTGGCCATGCAGTGCAAGGCGTATATTAGTTTTCTAGGGCGTTATTTTGATCCTATGGTGAAATCAACATTTTCTTTTCCTTTGAGCTGCTTGTTTGGCATTCCAATGAATTCGCCGAGTCGTTCTCTCTGAACCCAATGTTCAATTTCATCTTTTAGTTTTTAGCAGTCTTTAGTATCGTGCCTGTGATCCTTGTGGAAGGAACAATACTTGCTTGTCTCTTCCTTCTGGTCTCCTCTTATTTTGAATAGCTAGTTGATGTTTTCCCAATTCACAATATATTTTAGTATACTGGCCCGACTTGTCTTCAGCGTTGTGCATGGTTTGTACGTCTTTTCATTACACTTGTTACTCGCTCGTGTTTGGGTCGTGCTGACTGCAGCTTCACGAATTCTCGTCGGTTGGATTCGATCCTTTCGTCATTCTGATGTCTCTTCGACTGAATGCTATCCTCACGGGGTTTGTCATCTTGTTTTCTTTCCACCCCATTTCAACAGGATCGCCATGCTTTTTGGGGGTTTTAGGTTAAGGGCATCGAAAAAGGGGTATCTTTTCAGTCCGGCGGTGAAAGTAGCGACAACTGTGTCATCGCTGCATCCATCAATCATTGTTAGCTCGTTAATGAAACAAGTGAAGTATTCCCTTGTCGTCTCCTCGACCTTTTGTTTGATATGGAGGAGGTAGGGTGATCCTTTCCTCACCCGCTGACTTCTAATGAATCTTGTGATAAAGGTGGTGGCTAATGCCTGGAAGGAGTCTATTGATCTTGGTGGTAGGCTGTTGAACCAATTCATTGTTGTGGAGGTAAGACTAGTCGGAAATGTTCTGCACAAGATTGACTTAGTCTCCTTCAACGCCATCATGTGGTGGAAGTGTCTCAAGTGATTTGTTGGGTCGATGATGTCATCATATATTTCGAACTTTGGTGGAGTGAACTTTTTTGGCGTGAAAGTTATCATGAGAGCGTCGAAAAACGACGACTTGGCTAGTTAGTACAACAGATTGGGATCCATGACTCCGATTATGAATGGGATTTCAGTAGGCGTTCAGTCACTCTGTGGAATCTTACCCTAGGGAAAATCATTGTTCTCAAGGTTTCCCTGTGGAGGTTCCGATGGAACTTCATCGCTTTCTCAAGCTTGGTTGGTGGAGTTTTGCTCGGGCGGCGCTTGGATAGGATCGGCTAATTGAATGCGCTCCTAGGTGAGTTTTTCCAGCATCTTTGTCACGTGGTTTATCTAGACCATAAACAGGTCTACCCGAGGATCTGTGGCGGTGTCGCCGAATGTCTGGGTTGTCTGAGCTATTGCATGTTGTGGACCTTGATTGTCGAGTGCAATTGGCTCGATAGTCCAAGCTGCATCTTGATCGCGAGCTGCTTGCAGTACAGTGTTGCCAATAGGAGGGTTGTTGTGATCGTCGCTGGGCTGAGGATATGTAGAGTGTGTCATCTGTTTTGACAAATTGTTGGTCATCGATCAAATTTTGGTGAACTTTGTCACTATGGATTTTATTTTCAGAAAGAAAACTTATCGTTCCACACAGACGGTGCCAAATTGATGCGCCCAAATCTCGTCCTCCTATGAGTTT
Organism: Berberis thunbergii; assembly: GCA_003290165.1. NCBI lineage: Eukaryota > Viridiplantae > Streptophyta > Magnoliopsida > Ranunculales > Berberidaceae > Berberis > Berberis thunbergii. The sequence continues at coordinate 189,190 of QNQO01001199.1, read as the reverse complement.
GAATTGCAAAACAGATGTTAGACTGCCAAAGATCACATTTATTGGTGGGTGAATGCACTGATTCTCAAGTCAGCGACTCTGCTTGAAGAATGAAGTAAATCTAGACAAAACTCAGTTAAAGTTGCATACCTTTTGTCGAATGTTTTCTTTACCTTTTATAATGGTCACGATTAATTCTTTGCGTGACTTAAGCACGTGAGGCGCAACGGAAGGAGATGTTTCTCGTAATAGTCTCCTCCTCTCTGAGATGCGTCCGTGGAAAGGTAACTCTCTCCACGACTATGTTTTTGTGCAACGTTCATTTTCTTTATGAGATAACTCATATCGGGTCTGGATTTGAGCTTTGATTCGTGCGAACCTGAATTTAGGTTTCGATTCCATCTTCCTTCAATTTGGGCCTTTGTGATCGATTTTAACCTTATTAGGTTTCGTGATGGATGTTTTCTGCTACGTGTATAACTGTTATGACAGTCTATTTTGATGCATCATTAATAATCGTTACAAGAATATTGTCAATGATGTTAATAAGTTAATTATTTCAAGTTCATTTCTTAATATAGTATCCATAATTATATTCATATTTTTTGATATAAAACTCAAATAGTACACGAACTTTTTTTGTCATGCATTATTGCAGTCTCCCGTTTCTTTGACTAATTATTTGACCGAACCTCATTCTAGAATGAGCAGTTCTACATGGCGAGGAAACGAGCGAGGGGAGGGAGGTGGCGGGGTGGGGACCGTTCGCCTCCCTCGAAATGCGCGCACAAAAATCGATGACACACATCCCGAGGGAGGCGAACGGTCTCCATCCCGCCACCTCCCTCCCCTCGCTCGTTTCCTCGCCCACTTCCTCGACATTTAGAATTTCTGTTCTAGAATACTCAAACAATTGACTTATCGAATTATTCCCGCATGTCAAACTGTGGTTTGGTTGTGGGAAATAAAAGCTGAAGCTAAATTTCATTGTTTGGTTGTTATTTAATTACATGGAACCTATTTCACTAGAGTAAAGCTAGATGTCGAGGAAATGAGCGAGGAAACCAGCGAGGGGAGTGAGGTGGAGGGAGGGGAACCATTCCCTTCCCTCGGAATGCGTGTAAGAAAATTCAACGCGCGCATCCCGAGGGGAGGGAATGGTTCTCCTCCCTCCACCTCACTCCCCTCGCTGGTTTCCTCGCTCATTTCCTCGCCATCTAGCTTTACTCATTTCACTAGCATGATTCCAAGTTTTTGGCTTCCTCACATAATCAAATTTTGTAGAATCAGTTTCAAAATTTGCCTATTTTTAATATTACCAAACATACCCTAAAAAATGAGTAGGTTCTGCAAATTTCATGTGATATGTGTGGGGCTTTTTTTTTAGGCAATTCAATAAATTGTACCTTGTTTATGATCCAAAATTTGAGAGATACTACTGTGCCCAGTGGTGTGCCCGGTCACCATCAGGGACCATCCACATGTTTCGAGATGCGAATTATTTCACATCTCGAGGCAGATTGACGGTCCCTGATGGCGACCGGGCACAACCCCGGGCACACCACCGGGCATTTTAGAATTTTCCCCAAAATTTATGTCGACATAAGGCTTTGCTTGGTTCATCGTAAATTCATTGTAAATGAAAATGATTTGATTTGGAATTTTTTTCCGAAACAAATACATTTTCAATATGTTTGGTGGTGAATGACAAATGTCTTTTGAAAATTTTCTTGTCTGGTGTTGACTTACTATATATAACAATAAAACTTGCCAAACAATTTATATCTTACTCATCCTTGTTTACATGATAAGATAATGACATGCACATTACCATATATTAATGCAAGAGTAAATGTGGGTAAGAAAATAAATGCTTCAGCAAATTCTTTTCAGTGTGTTGAGTGGTGAAATCGTTTTGTTGCAAATCCTTGCATATGTTCATATAGAGTAAGTCTAGACAGCTCATGAAATACAACCATTTTTTTGCCTATTTGGTTTTATTTATTTATTTACATTTTTACTCATTATCTTTGAAAACACAATCACAAACATCATTTATAAAAAAGGTAGAAGTGTAAAAAAATCTAAAATCTAACAAAAAAAATGATTATATTCCCTGACTGCCTAGAATTGTTGGTTCATATATCCAGCGAGTAGAAATCAAGAAGTGTGAGACTACTATATATTCCACAAACTAACATGAGGATAGTTATAGACAAGGGCGGAGCTAAAAATTTCACTTTGACCCGGAATCTTGAGTGATATTTTTTTTATTTATTTGACCCGGAGCCTTTATTTATATATTATTATTAAAAATATAAATACACTTTATATGAATCATTTCTCATTATTTAGACCAGGAAAGTTATTCACTCCTTTATGAATAAAGCTAGTTTGGTTGAAGAAATATGAAGCAAACGAAGGACTATTTGTACACATCATATCACATTTCAATCACCAATGATTTAATATAATAGGCCCCCCAACTATAAACAAAAGATCTACTTTACCTTATTTATTTGATAAAGCAAATCTAATAGTATTTTATTTTTTTCCAAACAAATCATCCAATTATGAACCCTCTCCTTAGTCCTTTACCATGGAATATATAGCCAAACGACATTTACATGGTATATTTTTCACTGAGTATATTGCCTGTGGTTATGGTTTTTTTTTTTTTTTAAATCACTTAACCTTTTACACCTCCAATGTTGCCAGTAAAGTTCGAACCTGTGACATACCCATAGGTTGTCTATTTTCTTATATACAGTTTGATGAGATAGGGGTGTGTGGTTATAACGTAGGGTTTTTCACGTTCTTATGTGGCGTGTATGGAAAAAGAGAAATAAGAGAATTTTTGAAGGGCTTAATAAATCATAGTATTATATTTTTATCGAGATTAGAGAATTGTTGTGGAGGATAAGTTCGGTTTATACTCTGTTCAATTTTTGACACCTTCGTAGTATCTTGACATTCCTTAATGTAGGAATGATTTTTTTTTCTTTATCTTTAATAAATATCTTCGTCTTCGGTGAAAAAAAATATAAAATAAATAGGGATATAAATTTATGCTATCATTGTTTGGTTTCGAGATGATCATTAAATAAACAAATTTAACCCCCAGCATGAAATTCAGGAAACGTTTTTGTTTTTGTGTAAGCACAAACATCATCATGTTCCAAGACAAAAAAATAAGGAAAAAAAATATTAATAATAAAGAAAGAAAAGATTATCTTCAGTGTCTCACATTCTCAGAATTGTAGGCATTAGAGCGGTTAGAACACTCATCATTCATTCACTAGAAAGTATCTCTCTCTCTCTTCACTAGAATTTCATATGGACTAAAAGAGTCTCCTATCCTGAGCTTCTGTAGCTCTCTCTCTCTCATATTATCAGCTCATCTCCTTTATCTGTCAGCTGTGGTGCATGGTGGTGTGGTAAGCAACCCTTTCCAAGCTTCAAAGTTATCTGCTTTTTCAAGCTTTGATTTCATTTGTGGTGTTATTTCTGTATAAACCCTAGAGTAGGTTGTTTGTTTAGAATCAATTTCAGTGATTTGGGTATCATGATGTTGTTTTATTGATAAGTATGCATTTTGATTGAATGAAATTACTATAGCTAGCATTGGTTCCTTTGGGTGTTTTCTTATTCTGTGGTTAGTAATCTAAGATGTTGCCTGAAAAATCATTAGTAATGTATGATGATTTTATTGAAAAAATGTAAATTGTATATTACATTTTTTCAATTGGTAAAGTGAAAGGCACAATCAGATTTTAATGAGGGAATATTCATCATTATAAGATAATTGTAGTAGTATCTTTGATTGACTAGTGCTAGTTATTATTTGGTTTGTGGCATTTCCTTTTAGATTACCCGTCAGTGAAATGGGTCCTATGGAAAGTCCATCGATTCCAACCCTCCAGTGAAAATCATCCTGTAATTTTGTTTTCAAGACTGATTAAGTTTTGTTTCAACTTCGTGGAAACTGTGAAACATATTATGGGTGTGTGTGTGTTTTTTTCATGGAAAATCACCAAAATGTGAAATCGCCCGAGCATTGGTTCCTTTTGCGGTGTATAATTTATTATTGTTGGGTATTTTCATCTCAAAAGTGAAATTAGTTTGACGTACATCGATTAAACTGGTAAAGTGAAAGCATAATTATGAACAAGAGCATGTCAGGTGGGTAATGGTTAATCATTGTTAGATTTTTCTTGGCTATGGGTTTTCCTTGTAATTCCATAGATACTCATCTAATAATGTTGTGAAGAAAAGATATCCCTGGGAAAAAAGGCAATCAGAAATTGATTTTTTCAGGGATTAGTTTTCAAGTGTTTTCTTATTTTACATGTATAATGGTTTAAATTGTTTAATCTATTTTTACATTCTTATTATTGTTTTTTATGGTTAGATACATTATGATGCGTAAGTGCGTAACATTCCATATTGGGTCATTCAAATGCTTAACAGTAGTACAATGCACTTAAATTTTCAGTTTTTGTTTGTTCTGCAGAAAGAAATGGTTACTTCATTAATTGGTTCATTATGCTCTTGTAACTTCGGGGTTCCATTTTAAAGTATCAGTATGTACGTGGATTTAATCGTCCCAATACTGGTATTCCCTTTGAATAGTTAGATTGAGATATACCAATCTGCATGCTATCCTTGTCACTTATCTCCCTCTCCCCTGTCACACATCTGGTTGCATCTAACTGTCTACCTTATCTCGCATGATTATTGCAACACATGCATAATTAGTGAACACATACTTTCTTCGTGTTGGGAATGTTTTAAGTGACTGGCATTTTTATCTACCATGAATGGTAGGTAAATTCAAGTGACCGAAATTTCATCTACCATGAATGTGCAGATACTCTGAAAAGGGCTTGAGACAATACATGCATATGGACCTTTGCAAGCCTCTCAATTCAAATATTGCTCCCAAGCATCGACCTTTAACTCCTCTTAGGGTGTTAAGGGGTCTATTATGTTTGCTTGTGATACTTTCAACAGCCTTCATGATGTTAGTTTCCTGTGCTCCGGTGACAGCTGTCCTGTTTCGATTTTTCAGCATTCACTATAGCCGGAAGGCGACATCTTTTTTCTTTGGTTCCTGGGTAGCTTTATGGCCATTTCTTTTTGAGAAGATAAACAAGACTAAAGTGGTTTTTTCTGGGGACACCGTTCCACCAAGGGAACGAGTTTTGCTTATTGCAAATCATAGAACTGAGGTTGATTGGATGTACTTGTGGGATCTTGCATTGCGGAAACGATGCATAGGATATATTAAATATATACTCAAGAGCAGCTTGATGAAACTACCCATCTTTGGTTGGGTATTTCACGTTGTGGAGTTCATTCCAGTGGCAAGGAAATGGGAAATCGATGAACCTATTATGCACCAGATGCTGTCAACTTTTACTGACCCCAGAGATCCTCTGTGGCTAGCTGTATTCCCGGAAGGAACTGATTTTACGTAAGTAGTAATTACTATTTCATCCATTCTCTGTTACATTCCATGCATGAATGTATGTTATGCTTGTTGTTAAAGTAAAATCTCCTAATAAATCATTCGTTGTTGAGGATCTAAAGTTAAATGAATTTACTGTATATGTATCCTTTGATTTTAGAACCTTAGACCAAAAAATGCACCTGATTAAAGATTGTAAATAGTCGTCAGTGTCCTCATTGGTTATCTTGTAAATCTTCTGAACAAAATGGAAAGTATACTTATCTTGTATATGCTTTTCTTTCCCTTTGCAGTGAAAAGAAATGTCTACGAAGTCAAAAGTATGCAGCTGAGAATGGTTTGCCTATTTTGAAAAATGTGCTTCTTCCAAAGACAAAGGGTTTCTATTTATGCTTGAAAGTTCTAAGGAGCTCCTTGGATGCAGGTCATTACTTTTCCATTTGTTCCTCTATGTTTGGATGAATGGTTTTTGTTTTTGTTTTTACTTTTCTTGCCGCCTCAAGGAGTTGGTCACCAACCATGTAAAATGAAATGTTATAATTGTAATATAGGGACTAACATAACAACTGAGATAATTAACTAAAGATGATCTCGTCAATGAACGATTAGAAGTGGTGAGGGCAAATTTGGTCTCTAGCTGCCTTAATGTAAGCCGTGAATAAAGTCAGGCAGTATGTGGTTCTTATAATGTCATCAAACCTTGATTGGCTTCCTTACAGTCCATGGTTGAACATGCTGCTTAATGTTATCTGGTGAACTATTTTGCCGAAAGACAGAAGGCATGCTATTACCTGGAAGCAACTGGCAACAGCACAAAAGTGGGCATTTCTTTGAAGTAAAAAATTAAACAATATACTATCGTTTGAATGGAGGAAGTGGTCAATTCATTGATATATTTATAATAAGAAATGAATCATTCAAGGAAAAAGTTCCAATAACAATGCTTATACAGTGGGTCAATTCATTGATATATTTATAATAAGAAATGAATCATTCAAGGAAAAAAGTTCCAATAACAATGCTTATACAGTAAGACCGTAAGCCCATTAAGGTCGTGCTATTTGAAACTTCTCTCTTTGTTGTTACAGTTGCTCTATTATGTTTCTTGTTTGTCATACATCACATAGAAGGTGACTAGAGATGAGTTAGAGATTAAGGAAGGTCAATAGGCGGACTATTGTTTATGCTGATTATCAATGTGTGACTGTAAAACTTTTGCAAGTTTTCTAATTTTGATTAATTAATTTATTTATTTTACAACTGTTCATAGTTTTCTCAAGGTTTTTCTTTTTCGTGATGTCATCAATTAACTGCAGTTTACGACGTAACCATTGGGTACAAGAATAGCTGCCCATATTTTATGGATAATGTATTTGGTGTGGATCCTTCTGAAGTTCACATTCATATTCAACGTATCCCCCTTGACATGATTCCAACATCTGAAAATGAAGCTGCTGATTGGTTGATAGATAGGTACCAGTTGAAGGATCAGCTGCTTTCAGATTTTAGAACTCGAGGCCACTTCCCCAATCAAGGAAAGGAGGGAGATCTTTCAACATTGATGTGCCTGGTAAATTTTACAGCAGTCATTGCTTTTACTGCTACTTGTGCATTCCTCACGTTCTCTAATAAATGGTTTACAATATATATAGCTACAAGTTGTGCTTATCTTGCAACAGCCACCTACTTCAATATCCAGCCATTGCCAATTGGGCGCATCCTGTATTTTCTATCCAAAAAGATACGTAGGTGTAGTTCTTAAGCATTGAAAACTTGGCAAAGTTAGTTGGTCTTAACACTATGACTTAGCTTAAATTTTTGGTTGCTATTCCGCAGAGATTATAAAATGTTATTTACTAACATTTCATTATCTAGTGCGGACACAGGTAATTGCTCTGAGTAAACAACTTGTTGAGAGTATAGTTTAATACTTGTATGAAAAAGATATATTGTAGATTGTGGCATACTATTAGATATTAGATCCAAAAGGAATGGTTTAGGCTGAACCAAACACCACCACGCAGTTGCTGTTAACAAACGTATTGACACAAGTAATTATCGAGTGCATCAACTGAGGCAAGCCTTGTAAAAATTTATTCGTACCGCCTTCAGCATTTGAATGTCACAGCGCTCATCTCACTACCAAAACCTGTGACATAAAAAACATACCTAGGACTGACAGAAACGAGGGATTGAGGGCAGTCTATCTACCTTACGTACAATTGCTGGATATTTTGCGCATGGATATAACCACGTCATTTGACATTCTCATGCTTAATTCAGTATAGTCAGCAAGAGCTGACGAGGGGCGTTTAGTGAATATATGAACTAACAAATACCTTAGTCTTGATTAAGTTAAGCATTTTGAAACTCAACCATATCATCTCACCTCCTCTTTCATAACACTACAATTGCCAATGGTGTTATGGCCTAGTGGTTAGGGCTGTGTAGGTTTGTCCCCCACGTCCTAGCTTCGAATCCCACTTGTGGCATGGTTACTTTTTAATGGGTGTTGACGCAGAACAGATTATTCTTGTACCATGTTCTTATCCCTTGTCAGGTTCTAATTAATCCATAGACCATACAATTTTTTTTAGATAAGGTGTGGTTGCAGTTTCGAGTTTTGACAAACAAACAATGGGTGTTGACGCAGAACAGATTATTCTTGTACCATGTTCTTATCCCTTGTCAGGTTCTAATTAATCCATAGACCATACAAATTTTTTTTTCGATAAGGTGTGGTTGCAGTTTTGAGTTTTAACAAACAAACAAGCAAGCAACCATCACCCTAGAATAAAATCCTTCATTATGATTGTTTCGATTCTTAGCCATTAATAATTTTGGAAACTATGTTGAGCAGAATAAGGGTAAAGGGTTGTTTGTTGCATGTTCTTAGCAGAGAATAAGAATTTGATGCCATTTTGGTTGGTGGTGGCTTTCCAAATTAACTATATCCTGATCAACATGGTCTATCAGCTTAGTCTATTCTCTGCACATTTGAGAGCATAAATTCTTACGAAAATGAGCATAAAATCAGATGATGATATTGATATCTGTCATATAGCTGCAATTATCGCTGTACTTGGTGAAATGTCGTAAAATATCTCAACTTGCGATGATAAAATCATGGGTCATTCATATATATTCCAATGACAGAGATCTTTTAGTGTCGAGTTTGTCGAAATGTTTGGATTTTGTAGTGTTGGTTGAGGCTTTCAAGTTGATTTAGCCTCTCATTGCATTCATTTTCCCATGACCGACCTGAACTTCTTCTGGTTAGGTATTTAGTTGCCCGCGTTATATTCAACCATGACCAAGGCTTTGCTCATCCTGTCCAAATCTTTGAAAAGGATACTAGGGCTGAAAACCGAACCGTCGGTTTGGTTTTTCACCTAAACCGTGAACCGAACTGACTTAGGTCGGTTTTAAAATTTTCAAACCGAAACCGAACCGACCATTAACAAAACCGATCCGAAACCGAATCGATTCCAATTTATGCAAATCGTAACCGAACCGAACCGACTAAAATCGAACCAAAACCGAACCGAACCGAATATTTAAACATATTATATTATTTATATATAAAATATATTTTATTTTTATATGTAAATAATATAATATATTTACATATTCGATTCGGTTCGGTTTAAATCACATAGAAACCGAAAACCGAACCGACCACTTCGGTTTTGATCGGTTTGATCGGTTTTTTTGTTCAGCCCTAAAGGATACCATATGTGGCGAAAAACAACCGCAGGTGTGGTTGAATACTTTCAATCAATGCGGGTTGAATTTGTTAGAGCACTACACATGACTAACGTGTATTAGCATCAATAATTATTCGTCACAGTTCATCAAATGCGTCCATCAATTTATAGGTGTTGCATCTACTACCTTTCCCCAACTGTCCAACCTGTTCATCTGCCTTACAAGTGGCGTAGTATTAGAAGTTGCCTTCTCTGCAAATCAGGAACCGGATTTTTATAGCTCAACCACCGTGAAACATGTGGCGGCCGAAGAACCAGACGCGTGTTGAGATCAAGGCCGGCCCCTGAGGGCAATGCCATCAATAATAACTTTTTTGGTACCAAGAAATGTTTGTTTTTGGGACCCAAATTTTGGGTTACTTGCGTAGTTTTACATCATTTTTTTTAGGTGATTTATAATGGTTTTGAGTTCAATTTTGACTTTGCTTTGGGAATCTAAAATCTCAGGGCCGGCCTTGCGTAAAGGTTAGTGTATTGAAGAGATATGTAAAAAAGGTCTTCATGAGAAGTCATTGACAATTGTAAAAAAATTAAAAATAGTTTGGAAACGTAACTTGTTTTTTGGTTTCATGTAAAAAAGATGGATTAAAAACACTATTTATGGTGAAAAAAAGGAGAAAAAAAGAAGGATTAAAGCTGGCTCAATACTTATTATGTGCAAGTATACCATTTAAAATTCACATAATTGGTAATAATTAACGAAAATCTTCGCTTAAAAACCTTCTCTATATCTCTTACAAAAGAGAAAAAAAAAAAAAGCGAAAAAAAAATATACTTAATTAGTTCATTTTTTATTTTCTAAATTCTTTTTTCCTAAGGGTTCATCGCATGGGTCAAGGTCTTGTTGGAATGATCAAGCATCGGAGTTGCTGAATGTTCCGATGAAAAAGGCTGACAAGCTTCCTTGAGCGCGTTAAACCTCTCCAAATCAAACCCCCTACTATTCATGAGCTTCTTTTGCTTAGCTAAAAACCGGCTTTCGAAGAACCCTTCAAACGATGGGTCCTTTGATGTCCTAAGGAAAAATGCGTAACCAGCCATGAAATATACCGATGTGACATAGAAGCACACAGGCTCCATTATATCCCATGATAACTCCACAAATGTCAGCCTCATGAACCCAAGTGTTTGGACTATCATGAAGCCCAGCCCGGCCCATAATTCTTTCCGAACCAATGCCTCCGCTTCTTGATCGATTTTCGCCTTCTCTTTCTCCATTTTCGCAAGCTCTTCGCTCCTTGGATCTCTCGGCTTTGCTACTGATAATGGAATCACTCCTTCGATCGCTTTTGCTACCTGTAAAACAAACACGAAAAAAAATTTAGTACTAGTAGATCACAATCTGGGCTTAAATAACGCCCAGCCCATCAACAAAAGAAATGAAACAAACACGAAACTCACTGGAATCCTACTCAACAACAACTTGTCAAATTGCAGCAAAAATGCCAAAAACATAATGATTTTTCTTTTTAGATGAACTGACTTTGAACGCCAATTTGTCAAAAGTCGCTAGAATGAAAATTTCTAAAGAGTCGGGTCCCAACTCCTCTTACGGGACTATTTCGTATTTAAGAGGGTGGTTTGCATGTGATTGGACCAATTTTACTTTTTCTCTCAAACTTCTCGAAACCTACTATGAGAAGAGTTTATTGGTCCAATCACGTACGGACCACCCTTTTAATCACAAATCAAGTTCTTCGGAAAATATTATTAAAAACAATGAAAATTTTGGATCATACCAATCATCAAGGAGAAATTTAAAAAACACCAATAAAAAAAACTGATTGTTAAAAAAATGAATAAAAAATCACCTGTTCAGGGCGAAGGAAGACGGTGTCACGGAGGACAATAACAGCACCGGATTCATCCAGCATCTTGGCGAAGGAAAGAGCTTCATTAACATTAGAACCTTCTTGACAGATCTGAATGAACTCCGAATACGTAATACTATTCTTCGGAATTCGCCTCAAATTCGATTTCAATTTCTCCAATTGCGCAATTTTCAATAGCTTCTTAACTTCATTGATTGAAATTCCACCTTCATTGATTAATTTAGTAGATTGAGGAGGAATTAATCCGTCTAATCGGATACGTTCTCTATTCAAATTCATCTTCTTCAATTTCTCTATCAAAGTATCACCAATCGGACGGGAAAGCAGCTCACTCGCCATGGCGGATTGCCGCCGTTTCTGCAAAAACCTCCGGAAGAAGCTCCCTCCACTACCACCACCACCACCACCAGCACCGCAGCCATCGTTCTTGGCAGCGGATTCGGTAAGGAACTCGCGGCTGAAGTTGATGCGAGATGGATCGTCGGGTGGGAATGGGGAGGAGAATGGAGAATGAGTTAGGATCATGTTCTTTACTGGAGAAGAGATTTTGGTCATGTTGAAGATATGATCACCGGCTGTTCTTCGAAGCGCCATTGTTGTTTTTGATGTTTAAGAGAAATATATAAAACCCTTACACAGAGGTCGAAGAAGGAGAAGAAAAAAAAGAGGGCAAGAAATTTCGTCGTCTCTCTTTCTACCAGAGAGCTCCTATAATTTAGGATTTCTTTTTATTGTTTTCTTTGCTGTAATTTGAATTGGAGAGACCTAATGTCTCTTCTCCCTTTTATAGCTTCTCTCAACCTAATAGCATTTAATTTCAATATCGCAAATGTTATCGCGCAACGATAAAATGAACTGCCATATACATTACGATAAATTGATAAAATGTAACTGGGGGAGTTAACAACGGAGAAAAATGATCCTGAGCCACGAAAGGCAGGTAGACGTGAGGGCATTTTACTCCAAAAGAAGGTAAAAAAAAAGTGTAATTTGGTTAATTATTTACTAATTTTCTTCGATCGAGGGCGTTGATGGTGTCAAGATAGGTGTGAGTAATTAGAATTGACTCATTGAGATTACTATTGACCTTGATTATGTGGAATATTATGTATGCCAAGATATTTTTTTGGGACAATAAATGAGATGGGAAATTGAATTAAAAAACGTGAACGCGTCGCCACACACACCGATACACGTCATTCATATCTGGAGACTTCTCGAGATAGATGTGTGTTAATTTTACCATATTTGTTTGGTGAGGATTGGGACTATTTTAGATGACACAACCTCATCCATTTTTGTACGTAATTATGTAGTATTTAATACTATTTATTGCTATGAAAATATTAGAAAATCAGGTTTTTATAATTAATGTAAGATGGTGTGATCTTGAAAGAATAATGAAATTTTCAAAGTGTTTGTGTGTATCTCGATATTATAAAAAAACTTTCTTTAATGATATCACATCATCCTAATTGCAAAACATATTTTTAAAATAGTGGTAATTGATACACCATCTTTTTTTTTGGTGTATTTGGAGGAAAAATGCATATTATTTGATGAAGAATTCTAAATGTCGATGGAGTGGGCGAGGAAATCAGCGAGGGGGAGGGGATCGTCCACCCCCAGGGATGCATGTCGTTTGATTTCATGTGCGCATCCCAAGGGGATGAACGGTCCCCCCTCGCTGGCTAGAATCACTCTTATTTGATAGTTTTCCTCTCGATTTCTTTCAATTCTTAAAGGTAATTTAAAAAAATAATCATTTCAAAATCCATTTTAATGGTATATCTCAAAATCATGAAATTAAATATTCAAATATGAGGGAGGGACTATGGAAATCATTATATTGATGATGTTAATGTTGTTGACACATCACTTACCAAAATTGTTGGAGCATACTTGAGCTTCCGATTAGAGAGGATTAATTGGTATTTACATATTTGAGAGATTTACATAGAACTATAAGTTTTAAGTTAGAACCGGTAGACCTTAATTAGTAAAGGTTCATTGAACCTGGTCATGCCTAACAACGATGAGACAAAATTCTATGAATTTGGCGATCTCATTAGTGAGGTAAAGTTTTAAGGATTCCAATGACATTTTCTAAGCGAGGGAAATAAAATTTCTATACGATTGTCGAGTCTTAAATTAGGTCACATATTTGTGTCCCCTGATTTCGATCCAATGACAATTGTCACACTTCATTGGTAAGAAAATGAGTTAAGATCGTCTACACCATGATGTAGATTGTAAGACAAGTATTTGTTATATCGTGAACATTTATGATTATTACGAGGGTAACAATTAACACTAAGGGTGTGTTTGGTTGTATGAAATTTTATGTTATGAAAATTTATGAGAGGATCCCTACATTTTAAACTAATTTGAGGTATCACGCCACATCCACTATTTGATTTTATGATCAATGGTGGGAATGAAAGTTTTATGATATGGAAATCACATGTCTTGGGAGACTAAGGAATGAAATTTACATGTTTATGAGACTTTCATTCATACCATTGATCACAAAATCAAATGGTGGATGAGAAGTGATTAATCAATTTAGCCTAAAATGTAGGGGTCCCTTCATGAATTTTCATGACATATAATTCCATGCAACCAAAAACACTCTAAATGTTGCCGTTATATATGTCCAAGCAAAACAAAAAACGAACACATGACACACTTGCACGTGTGTAAAAGGACACATGTAAACAACTAAGATGTGGACATACTTAGATGGACTCAAGGGCGGAGCCACGTTAGAGACACTAACTTTGAAAATTTTATTGATATACATCAAATAGTGAGGTTCACTTAAATTAAGAGTACTGATTGTCCTTTAAAATTATGTATTTTTTTTACGTCATTTTATCTCATATACTTTCTTAAATGATGGATTCATTATTTCACTAATTCACATAATAATTAGTTATCCGATTTTTATGAGAATTTTAACTCCACCCTTGTATGTACTCATTTTACATGTATCTGAAACAACAAAATTAAGTAATTTTGGACGTACGATCATAAAATTGTAAATATAGTAAAAATACCTTGTATCATAAGATATATACTGGATCAATAATTAACTTACGCACCGTAGATTTTTAATCAAGTCGTTAACCAATGTTTAAACTTCTACTAGCTAATCACATCATAGTTTCTTTGGATAAAGTTTAGGATACATATGTAATTGTATTATCGGTTTTCATAATTTGAAGTCTTCTAACAAACATAATTACAAAATATTTGTTGTGGTGATGTGGCCGCAAGAAGATACACTCATTCTTCTTTGAACTTACACGTTGTGGTGATACACTCAACAGATCAGAACATTCTATTTTTATTGAGATTAGGGAATTGTTGTAGATTATGGGTTCGACTTGTAATTTGTTTAGGGACTTGATTTTTGACACTTTCATGGTGTCTTAGCATTCCTTAATGTAGGAATGATTCACTTTATATTTTGTTAAATTTTTTATCTTTAATAAACATCTTCGTGTTTGGAAAAAAAAATCTTATAATTTTTTAGAGTAATTTAGTATGATTATTTACAAATTTTGCTCAAACTCTGACTTTAAATCTACCATCATGATTAGGAGTGGGCATTCCATCTCCCGATTCCAAACCCGTCCCAATCTCATTCCGTCCCGTTCTCCCAATCCCATTCCATCCCGTTCTGATTTTTTGGGATTGATCAAACTCATTCCGATCTCGTCTCGTCCCGATCTAGAATGGGATGTGATTGGGATGAAGATTTTCAATCTCGTCTATCCCGTCCCGTTCTGAATTTATTTATTTAATATTTATCATTATTAATTTTAATCAAAATACTCTTCTAAATTAAAGTTTAGGATGTGTTGAAATTAAATCAATATAAGATGAAATTCTATATGAAATCTAAATAAATTGAATTATTAATTCTAAATGAAATTTAATATTTATTTGTCTTCCAAAAAAAGTTTAATATTTATTTATGTAATATATATTATTATTTATGATGTAATTTATATGTATATAAATTTGACATTATTGGTATGTAAGTAATGTGAGATAAAACTATTTTTGTTATTTTTTAACGGTGGACTATTTAATACGTGTTCATCCTGTCCCATCCCGATCTTGTTTAAGATGAAACAAGGTCGGGATAAGGTCTATCCCATCTCGTCCCATCCTGTCTCAATCTCAAATGAACATAATGGAATAGGAATGGATCTATCTCGTTCCATCCCGTCCCATGCCCACCCGTAGTCATATGTATCACTTCAATATTCTTCAATAGAAAAAATGGCACAAATCTTTGCCAGTTGATTAATCCACCATGGCTAATGCTATTCCAAAATGATCAAGCTTATGTAAATATCAAATGGTTCGTTTAATAAAATTTCTCCCCTAAAATGTTGTAATTAAGTAGGGGTGGGCAAACGGGTCGAGGATCCGCAGATTCAAACCGAACCGGACCGTTTTTCTCTAAACGGTCCGAATTTTAATTTTGTGTTTTTAGATACGGTCCGGACTCGGTTCCTATTATTTAAAAAGAAACGGTCTGGGTTGGACTCGTTTCAAATCACAATTACAATTTACTAAACCTAAATAGGAAGTTGAAGTTAAAATAGAAATAGAAACTAGAGACTTAGAGTCTCTTCTCTGTAGTCGCACATGCACAACCCGCATCCTCTCCTCTCCGGTCTACTCTTCCCCTATAATCTCTGTAGCCGCACGGCCTGCACCCGCATCCTTTACTCTCTGGTTTTCTTCTCTTCCCCTCTCTTTTCTATAGCCGCACAGCCCACACCCGCATCCTCTCCGGTCTTCTCTTCCCATCTCGATTGAAGAAGAAGAAGCAAAAATCATTTCTTGAAGAACTGATTTGTAGAAGAAGAAGGATATGTAGTGTAGAGATCTCAGATTGCTGCTTGTTATTTGGATTTTACAGGTTTCAATGTAAAAAAAATTTGATGCTTGCTGCTTGCTTGCTACTTGTAAGAATCTTTAAGTTGCTAGCTTGTTGGCTTTTTTTTTTGATTTTTGATTTTTTTTGAGCTGATGTGATAAAATTCAGACAAGTTTTATGTACGTCATGTTCCTGTAGATATAAAAAGATTATTTGTGTGTGTCGAGGGGAAACACTTGATTTGGAAAGATTTAGTAAGGAAATTTAAGAAGGAAATCAGAGTAAGATTAACTGAGTTTTTAAAATACAGTAAGACATGAGTTTATTATGACAAGCTACTTGCAGTTTACTTGATTCTAAGATGTGGTTTTAAGTTGTAGAGTAGCATCTGTGATTGCAAAGACTTGCTATATCTGCTTTGTACCTAGAACATTGTTTTTTGAACTACATCTCTCCATGTAGTTCTTAATTTGTAGCATGGATGTAGCTCTGAATTTGAACTGGAAGATTTTGTAGCTCTGAATTTTGTGTTGTTGCTGCTTGCTGCTTGCTGCAGTTGTTGTTGGCATGTTGCTGCTTGAAGCTTGTGTAAGACATAATCAACTTAGATTTGAGTAACTATAATCTATCATATACATATGCAGTGTGACATTTGCTTATGTAAAACATAATCAACTTAGATTTGGAACTGTAGGAATCAGACCGTTTCAAACGGTTCGAGTTAGGTTCGGTTCCAATATTCAAAATGAGGGGATCCAGACTGAACCGGATCTGTTAATTTTAAACGGTTCGAGTTAGGTTCCTCCAAATTTAGAACCGATCCGAACTGTGCCCACCCCTAAATTAAGGATTCATCATTCATCCCCTTTAGTTTACAAATAAATAAATAAAAAACAATCTTGTCTGTTCAAACGAAAATATTCATTATTTTTAGTGTGCTTTCTTCGTTGCTTCATCGCAGATTTCTAGTATAGTTTTTATTTTGATTTGGGGATAAGGTTCAAGAAAATGGATTTAGCTACACATGCTAAAATCTTAATAAACAATTAGGGCTTTGTCCTGATTTGGAAAAATAAGACTTCCAAGTTCAAAAGTGTGTAAAAATTGGAACTGATCTCATTCAATATACTCTTCTTTATTAGGAAACCAAAGTTCCTGGAAAAGGTTAACCAAGGAACCTACCTCTCTTGAATAAGTCGAGTCAGCATTGTTTGACATTTTTTAATTATTTATTGTTTTTACATTTTTTACCTATTTTTTTAAAACACAACTGCAAACACTATCTATATAAGGGGTAAAAGTGTAAAAAAAATTCAAAAAAGACTAACAAACGAGGCTGACTAGAATTGTTTGTTATTTTAACTTCAAACCCTGAACTCAAACAAGATAATAGCCTAATTTTTTTTGGAAAACGAACAGAGGTTTTGTGGATACCCAATAATAATAATAATAATAAAGGATGATGAATGTTATAATCGCTCAAATATTCACTCGTTCCATCATTAACAACAATATAGAATTGCTTCAAAATCCTAACGAAGAACCTAATTAGTTATAATTCAACGGTCTCCAGGTTGAAGAATAATTTTGCAAAGTAGTTTGTTAGAGAATTGGTTGTTTGATGTATCTTTTATAACTTTACTCTCTTATAAACACTAACCAATCATATAATCACTCTTATGACTTGATTCATACATAGTATATTAGTTTCACATCTTGGTGAATTAACCTACAAAAGACACTAAACCTAACATGAGGGTGCGGACAACCTCTTATAAACTGACCATAAATACACCAATTTCAGCAACTAAAAAATGTAGAGTTAGGGTTAATCTGAAATCCAATGACATATCAAAATTTAGTGAATGCGCGTAACTTGGACTTAATGTTGTTAGAGTTGCTCTAAGTGTTAAACGTACAAACATGGCCGCATAGCGTGATTAAAGACCATATAATCTAAAATCTTTCAAGTGATTATAAAGTCTAAACAATGGTTAAGGTTGATTGATCATTGTTTTTGCCAAAAACATATTTTGGTGATATGAACGAACTTTGGACTAAAACCTAACACCTTGGTGCTCTGATCCTTTCACTGTCTAAATTTAAACATAACATGTAGATTTTGGAAAAGCACAAGGCAAAAAAAGGATGGCAAATGCGTTTTGGAAATGTCACATTGTAGGGTTGAAAATCGAACCGTCGTTTTGGTTTTTCATCTAAATCGTGAATCGAACTGACTTTGGTCGGTTTTAAAAATTTCAAATTGAAACTGAACTGACCATTAACAAAATCGATCTGAATTCGAACCGATTCTAATTTATGCAAACTGTAACCAAACCGAATCGACTAAAATCAAACCAAAATCGAAATAAAACCGAACTGATCAACTATTTTAAACATATTATATTATTTTATATAAATATATATTATTTATGAACACTACTACATTGCCTGGTTGTGTGTCTGGTGCCATCAGGCACCATCCATATGCCTAGAGATATGAAATAATGCACATCTCGAGGCAGGTGAACGGTGTCTGGTGGTCACCAGGCACTTTAGAATTTTCCATTATTTATTATATATATTCGGTCGGTTCGTTTTAGTCGGTTAAAATCACATAGAAATCCAAAATTGAACCGACCACTTGGATTTTGAATTTTTAAAAATCGAAACCGATCCAAATCGATTGATTCAGTTTTGATCGGTTCGGTCGGTTTTTTGTTCAAGCCTATCACATTGTATTTTTGATCCACACGCCAACATCTAAAATCTAGCTCGCCGGGACCATGTACCATCAATTTTGGATACTAGAATTCATGTTTAAAATTGGTCAATGTTGTTCACCACCAACCATGTTTTGGGGGAAATGTGGATCTTTCAGATCACCATTGATTTTTCGAACCACAACAATTAATCTATAAATTCATGTGTTCATTGATCTAGGACTTCGTCGATGCTTTCAGAGGTGATAATACATCCTCTAGAAGGCATTGATAGATCCAACCTTTTATTCTATATGAATTTTCAATCTTTTAGGTTTTACCATTGATGTATTCATTTTTTTACTGAAGCATTTAACTTTAAACGCACTTTCACATGAAGTAGCATCATGACATGAAATTGGGAGTCACATTGTGCCCTCCATAACATTAAGATCCAATCGCAAATCTGATTAATTTATCACTGCATGTCTACTTTAGCTTGATTATGCAAAGGGGAATATGTAACCCTAACGACAACAACAAGGACATGTATCACATGGGTTGTTATAAGAAAAAAAAACATGATTAAGCAATTTTTAATTATAATAATTGATCACTTGTTTGTATGTGTAATAAGTTTCCTGATTACACGACATAAATTAGTGATTGAGTGAAGAAATATGGAATCCAAAACCTTTGTAACAGAGACAAGAGAATCCTCACTAATTGTGTGAAATAGGTTCCTATTTTTCAGGGTACAAATAGTCATCCCTAAAACTTCAGGTATTTGGCATTTCTTCTGGCTTATTGGACCTACTAATCTCCACTCACATATTTTGTATGAGTGTTTTTTTTTAAAGTCATAGACATGATGTAAATAAAATTAAGCATGTGACAATCTTGTTGTTCTGTTATTGAAGTCAAGTTATGAGCCTCCATATTGAAATCGCTACAAATATAGCTACAATTTTATAAAGAAAGCAAAATGAGCAGTTGTCTAATATTATGAATAATCGAACGCCAAACCCAGTTTACAACAAAAGAAAGTGAAAATGCAACATCATGAAGAAGAGAAAGGAAGGTTGTCGAGTCACCAAAAAGGAAATAAAGAAATAGAAATAGAAAGATTATAAGCAAATGCATTTTTTTGGAAAATAAAGAAATAGAAAGATTTGTAGAAATATGGAGATGAACAAAATATAATTAAATAAAAAGTCGAAGGCTTATTATGTAAGCAACAATAATTTTAATGGATTTCTGAACCATTTAAATGCTTTTAGCAGGGTTCAAAACTTGCACCGTAATTATAATCATTATCATCTGTCAAGCTCTAGCCAATGACATAACAGCTCAATGGTTAGAATTTGGCAGATTGTACCACTAGGTCATGGATTCAAACCCACCCGTGACATGTTGAACCTCAAATTCTCCTTAATTTCCCTGTCATACTTAATGCTTTCTTCGTTTTTCCTACTACCATGTTTTTCTTCGCAATTAACTTAAACTACTCAACAAAATATCTTTTAGGATAATCATGATGCGAGAGCATCTCTTTTTAAGTCATGCATTTCACATGAACATTTTATGTATTATTCTTTTTTGTCAAACATGAAGATTTTATTAAAGTCATGCATTTTATGAATTTTTTGTTTTGCTAAACACGAAGATTTTTATTGAAAATAAAATTCACAAATAAAACGTGCAAAATTCGCAAATTGAGTTTTATACACAATCTAGCTGATGATGCTTTGGATATTTAATGCCCTCTTATTTTAACCGATCTTTCACTTTCATTACACCTTGTGTCACACGTTTTTGGTTTTCTCTTGACGCAAGGCATTCATTTAAATTATCACAAAGAAAAGTAGAGCATTCAAATTGTATTATCAATTCAGTCGCATGTTCATTTCTATCATGTAAATTACAAACCATTGGTACCAAATAAACTCTATGACGATAAAGTTATCACTATTTGAAGAATATAAAAGACAATGATGAGACATCAAACAATCAACCGATCCCAATCCAACACATGTCACGGATTGGCACTAATACAAAAAAGGGCATAGTCTGGTCACTAACAAGCCCAAGTCAGGACCAGCTCAGGCCATGCTAGTTATCGTTCAACTAGTAAGTCGGGTGCTCAAGCTCAAATTACGCAAGCCCTGTGTAACACGAATCTTAGAGTTTGGCACCAAGATAATAGGATCCGAATAGAAATCTGAGCTATAACATACCCATAGTCCGTTTGCACAATTCTTGGTTCAATCAAGTATTGGGTCTTGAATAGAGCTAAGTGCCAAAGGAGATTCAGACATGGACAAATACGATTCTAAGTGAGATCTCCTTCCTTCATCACACCATCATTGGTAGAATCAATGAAAGAGTGTAACACTCAGTATACAAGATGAACAAAATGGATGAGAAATGTGTGCACATGCAACCCCAAATTTATCAATCTATTTTCATCTTTGTTTAGTGTCTAACTTTACCATTAAAGTAGCTTTAGCCGTCACAATAATGGTCTCTGATTCACTGTTGTTCATTTTTACAGGTCAGAAATCAACGAGAACAAATTTGAACGTATCAAACGAGTTGATTATAATTATAGTTATAGTTATAGTTATTCTCTAATGTCTTTCTTAAGTCATGGTTTGTTATTCTAGTGCCCTACCAATTTCATTCCGGAACTTGGTGGTTAAACTTTAGTGCACGTTTGCACATTCTTCCAGACAACTAGGCCGTCAATTGCTCAATTTGTCTAAATTTTGGTAGCAGTACTGATGGTTTAAGAATAAAAATATTCAAAACACCATTGATGGTATGATTCCTACACCTAACCATGTGGAGGGAGGTGGACATGAGAGGGAAAGAGGAATGACTCATGAATCCAAATTCCAATCTGACAAACAGGAGAAGAACTTTCATCCAAGTATCCAACCTTAAAGAATAACACATAAAGAGAACCTAACCAATTGAGAGAATCTCCCAAGGAAATTGGATTCCTTGTGTGCCAAATTCCTCCTGAACTAGTGGAATGTCTACTGATTCCCATTTTCCCACCAATTTCAAACCAAGTGATGAAAATGAACATTAATTTGGGTTTAGGCTTATGTCAATGGCACACTCATGTGGTGCAACTTTACCAGACCAAATCTTCGTAAGGAAGCATTAGCACCCCATGGCGACGACATCGAAAACATGAAATGATTAATGGTATATAAAGGGATTTGTAATGGCAATGAATCATCTGCTTGTAGAGAGGATGAGAGATTATATTCTGATAAAGATATCGAATAGATCCTTCTAGGTAATGTAGCTAGTGCTAAAATCAGCTATAGAATGAGCTCAAAGGTTGGTAGATTACATTGGCGATATATTCCCACATCGTCTTAAGTGGGGGAAGGAAATGTACTATATATATACGAGTTTGGATCCCTATGATATAATGTGTTTTAAAATCGTACAAACTTTGAGTGTAGATATCAGAGCCAAACATTAACCCATCTGAAAGACGAGGCATTGGGCCACTAAGGGAATGTATCGAAACATTATTACCTTTTATTCTATCTACTTGATCAATTTGTTGTCATTGTTGGAACCTAATTATATCTTCCTAAAAAAAAGTAAACTAAACTTTTTGCTAGTGAGCCATTTGAAAATGCCTAGAATTTTGACATCAGGTGCCTCCTGATAATGATCCTTGATAATGACCTAATACTAAGCTTTTTTGCTTCCCTCATTTAGGTTAGAGCTTTGCTAAGCCATCCCTCGTTCATTTAGGTTAGAGCTTTTTTGATAATGACCTAACTAAGCCATCCCTAGCTCCCTTTCCCTCTACCCCTAGAATTTTCGTTTAGGTTAAGTTCACACAATGTAAAGTTTGTGATGTAATGGTACACTGGAAAAGCATTGTGGAAATGTCCAAGTGTGAAATGCACCTCTTCCCTTCTCTTTAGCTTTTTTTTCATGACATCTCTTTTACTAAGTCCCATCTTAGTGGATGTTTAAGTAAATTAATCAACTTTAAAACATAAAAAATAATAAAAAACACAACCCCAAATGTGATGGTTATTGCCCTAATCTGTGTGCGTGATATCAATAATTTTTGTTTCGATTGGCATCATCATCAGATCATCATACCTGTTGAAATATTGGTGTGAATTTCAAAACTCAAGAAAACTTCGGTAACTTCGTTCTTATTTAAATTTACAGTAATTGTATTTCCAACAATACCTATACTCCTTATCCCAAATATATTTGGGTCGTGAAAATTAGGTATGGGTCATTAATAAACATCTTCGCGTTTGAACAAAAAAAAAAAAAAAAATTAGGTATGGATTGAGATGTGAATATATAAATGTGTATATTTATACATGGAACTTAGGCTTACGACATTAGATGAGGTTATTCGAGTTCGTTCTTTCTAGTGGATATGATTGAAAATTTTGTTAAATAAACAACAAAAATAGTTGCGTTTGATAACTCTGAAACATAATAGTAGTCAATGGTGGATTTAGATTTAATGCAGCTGTGTTATGTGGACTAACATCACTTTCTATAAAACCTGTTTTGTTTTGTAGATGTCATTCTTTGAATGTTCTCTGGTTGAGTTTCAAACATGTGTCAACAGTGTTGAGCTAAAAGATTAGCTTTGTTCAAAGTTGGAACTTCATCTCTGCAATGACTTCATACATTTTGAAGTTGATGTCGAGGCTTCGAGGAATTTATGTGTTTGGTTGTATAAAATCCTATTTTGATGACTTTACGGTATAAAAGCGCACAACAAATTAAATATTTTAACAAATTCTCAAACTCCTATAAAATTTAAAAAATTTAAACCTGTGATTCTAATCATCACAAATCTACTACTGAGTTGGTATCTCATTGGCCGAGTGGGCAAAGAAAGACTTTCAACCATTCATCTTTCTATTTTACCACTCAAGTCAATATCAACCACTAATATTGAGATTATTATTTCATGGCTGTACATAAAACCATCCTAATATTTGAAAATGACTTCTGAAAAATCTAAACACTATTCATCCTAGAAAGTTCGATCTAATTCACACACAACCATGCAATGGAGATCTTTTTACTTGGTGTTATTTAGAGCTCAAATAGTATGGAAACCATTAATTAAGTGCTTATGTATTGTCAAGCACCTATAAAAAAAACTTTAAGCACTCACCTAAAAGAGGTTTAAGAGAGTTCAAAACCACAAGATTTCCCTTATTATACACTAAGTAATTTCGATTACCGATTGTAAACACCCTACGAGTCGCTTTCTCGAGAAAAAAAAATCGACAAATATACAAATGAATAATTTGGTACACATCAACGACGTCATTTTCCATTTGTCGAGTGGGAAGCATTGCTTAAAATAATTACAGACTTTGTTAAGCACCACATCATATATATATAAACTTTGGATAGAAAAGCTTTGCATGAAAGTTTAGTAATTTGTCAAAAGGTTGTTTAATTGGTGGTAGTGATTTAAACGTCAGGCATATAGCCATCATGCCGAAAGTTTCATGGAATCAAAGATTATAGAGAGTCATGTCACTATTTTAGATGTTTTTTTGCAAGAGTTGGAGGGTTGTTTGTGTATAAGAAAAATATTCGTCAAACGAAGGGAGCAATAAAGGGGGAAATGAAGAACTTGTAAGGATGGTTGATTTCATATTGTCTCTTTCAGTACACACATTTTTTGTTTGCGTTAGCTAGGTTTTTATAGGAGCCCATAATCGACAAAGATAATATTAGTATTAAATATCATAAATATGCTAATGATATACTAATTCAGTGGTTGAGGTGTAGCGGATAGTATCACAAAATCACGAGTTTAAAGTATTTCATACTGTTCTGGAAAAATGACAAGTGGATTGTATTAAGGGTCTCTTTGTTGACACATAAAATAATTTTTTCAAAGGAGAAACTTCACAAGAAAGGCTAATAATTTGTCATGTGTAGCTATCACAACAAAAGGTTTATGGGTTGACACTACAGAGAGCCGTGACCTTTAAGGCATTCTAAGGAACCGGGTTTTGTATAAATACTTTGGAGATTTTTATCATTTTTTCAAGATCATGTCACATCATTCTGGTTACAAAATCTGATTACAAAAACTTGATTTCCTAATATTATTGAACGGTTTGAGAATATAAAATTTTCACTTGCCATTTCTAAGATGGGGAAGGGGAAAAAGACTGATGGTGAAAAATGTAAAAGAAAATATCTCACTTGCTTGTGATCGATGTCATTATATGTGATATCTTTGAAATGTGGGTTTTGTAAGATTTTTATCATTCTTTCAAGATCATATCATATTATCCTGGTTACAAAAACTTGATTTCCTAATATTATTGCACGGTTTGAGAACACAAAAAGTTTTCACTTGCCATGTCTAAGATGGGGAAGGGGAAAAAGACTGATGGTAAAAAATGTAAAAGAAAATATCTCACTTGCCTGTGATCGATATGTCATTATATATGATCTCTTTGAAATGTGATTGATTGTGCTATTGTTATCTCTTGCATTATACATGTGATTTGTTCGCGTTCCTTACTAAATATGGATTCTATAGCATTCATTTTCCTTTGTAAAAAAACCCACAAGAAAACGGTTTAAGAGTTTAAAGTTATGTCGAATGTAAATGAAATCTTGCTAAATTTTGCGAGAAAACAACATATGTTGTGCATATAAATGATGACTTTACGCAATTTGTGTTACATGTTAATTATGTTATTGAATAAAGTGGTGATTAACTTTTCTCAATATAGAGATTAATCGTGCTGATAAAGATATGGTCATTTTCAACCTCAATACAAAATAATTGAAAGATAAATTAGGTATTCCAAGTATAGAGATTACTCGTGCTGACATAGATACCGTCATTTTCAATCTCAAGCGGTAAAAAGTAATTGAAGAACACAAATATGTTTGTTTATGAGTTTATGTTTTGAAGATTTTTAAATGCCTAGCCTATAGGCGCCTATCGCGGATATGCGAAAATATGAATCCTCCTTTCACTTCCGTCTTCATTGCTATCAATACCATCATCAAAATGTTGTTTCATCACACCATTAGTGATTTCATCCATTACTTTTCGAAACGTGCATTCTGATTAATATAACTAAAATTAAACATCCCATTAGCCATGATCATTGGAAAAGGCATACAAACTTGCTTACTTGTGCTACTAATTGATTGAATAAAAAGATCCATTAACCAAATCACATTTTAGTATAATTATGTAGTAGTTGTTTTGTTGATTAGGTAATCAACCAGTAGGGAAAGCTAGGGTTTTAGTGGCTGGTTCATAGTATCCCACATTGTAGGATTCCCTTAGAGAAATGAATCTTTGACTACAAAGATTCCAACTTACATGGGCTCTCTCAATTCTAGAGACTTTTTAGGGTTTATGATATGGTATGAGGTAGACATGTTTTGGCAGTCTTCGAGGAATGCTGCCAAGGCAGTATTCAAATGCTGTTATTACAAGTAAGGAAGTAACTAAGTTCACTTTTCTACGCAACTTTGGGAGAGAACACTATTTTGAGAGGGTGTTTAACATGTGAGTGCTAACTTTATTCCTCTCCATCTTCTTCAAACCCATAGAGAGAAGGATAGAGTTGACACTCACATATTGGACACTCTCCTTAGGCACTAACGAGGCATAAGGACCAGGTTAAATAGATTTTTTCGTTCTAATGTGCACCAACGTGAATCGTTCTTTTTGAAAGGTGTAACACTTGGTTTTGTCCATTCTTTTTTTATCTTTGTTGCTAATGTCGATTGTTGTTTCACCATTCGATTGGTTATTGTATCAAAATCTATGCCTTTTTGAATTATCGCAAATGCACTTTTTTGTTAGTATAATCTACAAGCTTAGCAAACCATTTTCCATGGTCAAGGGAAAAAGGTTAGAAAAGCTTGCTTAGTGGTTAATAGTGCTCAACTTTATTGAACAAAAAGTTGGGAAGAACTCTTGATCTTTGACCAAACCAGATTATAGTCCAATTAGTGGTTATTCTTTAGTTGATTAGCTAATGAAAAAGAGAAACTATGAAGCTAGATTTCAGTGGCCCATTGATGATATCCCCACATTGTAGGGTCTAGAAATGAATCCTTGACTGAACTATTGAATCTTTGAACAACTTGGTTTCTCTATGTTTGCCAATGAAGATTCTTTGTTTTGCAAACAATACATCTAAGAGTGAGGTTAGAAAATCAGGTTTTGTAATCATGTTTTGGCGTTTTGCAATCAGAATGATGTGGTATTATTATAGAATGTTGTTTATAACCCCGAGATACACATAAAACTTTGGATATTTCATCATTCTTTTAAGACCACGCCACGACATTATGGTTGCAAAAACTGGTTTCCTAACATTTTCGATTCAAATTTAGCTGGTAATTAATAATGAAATCATGAATAAGACAATTCAAAGTGTAATTTTCTTGAATAATACAATCCACATTTTAGCTAGATAACAAGAAGTTGCAATTTTTTACCAACATAGGATGTTTATACATACATAGTGATCCCTTGACAACCCCACTTTTGGGCCATTGACAGGATCTGATAATGTGGGCTTTCTCTTGAGCCCCTCCATCACATGGACTTTTTCGGAAGGCACTGATTATATGGGCCCAATAACATGGATGGTTTTTGGTAGATAAGAAGCCTAAGCATTGTACATTTCATAATCATATTGACATTGAGATCATAGTTTTTCTGGTGTGTATCCATTGACGCCAGAAGAACTATGATTTCTACTAATCGATGAAGCTAAAATAAGTATTTGCGAGTAGGTAATATATCCAAACATGTAAAACGCAAATTGAAATCTGATTCTAAATGTATATATCCTTTATTATTATTCGTCAAAAGAAATGAAATCAATCCAAGACAGAGAGTCAATAGTTTGTAATCCATCATATACATATAACATTTTAAGTTACCTATGTAAGAATCACCAGTAAACCATTACAGGATTACACTGAAAAGCTTCTTCAGTTATTAGGTTGCTTAATAATCCTCTGTAGTACAACTGTCCTTGCTCGACGTATATCCCTGCTGCACTTATCAGCCTGTTCGCCTAAATCTTCAATGCTCTTCATAAACACTCCAAGCTTTTTCTTGATCTCTTCTATGCCGAGCTTCACTGTTTCCTCTTCCTGGAGTGCAAAATCAGCATTATGCAGTAAGGACTCAATCTCTATCTCCAACTTATCAACAAGAACCCGAATTCCATCCAAGTCCTTGATTGCAATGTAAGTGCCAGCCTGCATTGATCGAATAACATCCATCTGCCCCTTTAACGCGTCTTCATATTTCTTCCAAAGAGAATCAAACCATTTCCCCATTGAACCTAGAGGAATAGAAGTTGCAGCTGCCAATGCAGCTGCAACCGGCGGTGCAGCCATTGCTGCTGCTACAACTGAGCAGATCAGAACAGCAGCAAAAGTTATAGCAAATATAATACTTGAAACCTTCCTCCATGCTTTAACTGATTTCAACTTCTTATCAAGTTTGCTCTTTTTATTCTGCAGTTTCTCCAACATCAGTAACTGATGCTTGTAAACTGATTTGAATATCTGGAAGAACTCTTCCGTAAATGGATCCCCAGCGGTTTTAAAATTCCTTAGCTCCTCCAATGTCCTTACATACTTCTTCTGGTTCGCGCCATCTGCATCTTCTTCTTCAAACTGCTGTAGTGTGACGTTTATGATTAACTGACCATCTCTAGCTCTCTTGAGACACTTCTCCAAAGCAGTACAGAAATCCAAGGTTTGCAAACTATTCTCAAAGTACTCTTCAACAAGATCAAACAACTCTTGGTTCTTCCATACATCTTGTTTACGTTCTAAAATGATCTTAACGACTTCTTGGTTCATCTCAAGAAGGCACTCAGTGATTTCTTTGAGGGAATCAAAAGAGAGGGCTCGAACCTCGACTCCAGAGGCAATTCTGTTGATAACACGGTTTGTTCGATCTTGAAGAGTGGCATCAAAGGATTGCAAGTCTGGGTCAAGCCTGCATTCATTCTCGTAAGAGCTAAGCTCTGCCGTGTACTCCAAATTCTCATGCAGCGCCATAACTGGTGTGGTTTCGCCGGTCTTCTTACTGAATTGACCTCCCATCAGATCCAAACAAGGTAACGAAAAAAAATCCAAATTCAGTTTATGATCTTTATTTCTCCCCTTCCAATCAATCTAAAAAAAACAATTTTAAGCAAAACCAAGATTCAATCTATGATCTGTCACAAATTTCAGCTAAAAATATGAACTTTAATTCATTCTAAAATCCCTCAAATTCAACATAAACCCCCTAAAATTTAGCTAAAAACGCAAACTTGGTCTAGCATGTCTCAGTTTGAACTCGATCTTCCTAAAATGGATCGAAAACCAAATACATTGCTGAAATTAACACAACAAAGGTTATTTACCTCAATAAAATTCAAGCTAAACCTAGATTCTACTGATTTACGATATTTGTTTCTCTCCTTTCAATTAAGCTAAAGACAAATCAAAATTCAAGCTACAACTTAGCAAACTACATATAAAAAGATCAATCACCGAACACATGCAAACTATCAGAACCTCCACACCTAAAAAATAAAATTGTTGGCAAGCACCTAGGTCCACTATATATAGCAACGATATTGTTGTCAACTTAAATACCACTATATCATGCATTCCATCTGGACCTAGGTGGTGCGGGGGAGTGCACCATCTCCTTATCAACCTGAATGACTCCTATTCCTTCCTTACTTGACGTGGGACGATTCAAGCCAACTCCATTATGATAAAAATATACAAATTCAAATCATTCAGTCCATGATGCATTTAATTTTTAACTCCATGTTGGGTACTAATGAGTTATGAATTCCTTTAAACAAACACAAAACAGCCAAATTTCATCTAAAAATCGGAACTTATAGCATTTATCACTTTCAAGTTTCAACTCAAACTCAAACTTTCTAAAATGGGCAACTCAAAAAACAAAAAACTCAGACCATGCATGATAACCCACATTCAATTTATGGTTTTTTTTTTTCTTTCCAAATTTACTCCCAAAATTCAACCAAAAAACAGATCCCAAATTTCAGCTAAATATGCAAACTTGATAGCATCTCTCAGTCCAAATTCAATTCTTCTTCAATGGGGTGATTCTAAAACACACCCAGATGATTAAAAAAAACCAAATACATTACTGAAATCAACAAACAAAAGGGTCACTTACCTCTTGCTTTCCAGATGCAAACAGAACACCCCAAGAAAAACCCAGACCTCCAAATTTTCAGAACAGCTTGATTTCCTTACTTCTAAGATAAGGAAAAAAAAAAAGTTTTGAGAAGGAATTAAAAACCGTTAGACAAGAAGTTGAGATGAAATGTAAAGAAACAAAGTTGGTGATAATGGCTTGCACGCGAAAGGCAAAGAAAATGAAAGAGACTATGTAAAAACGCGGGAATCAAAGCAATGGGTGTGTCTTTATTAACACTTTTTTTTTTTTTTTGGTTGTCTACAGTTTAACGCGCAAAGGGACGGTTACACAAATGGGCTATACGATAGATGAGATGATAAGGTGATGAGAGTTCTTCACACACAGCTTCAAGTCCAAGTCTTTTCCTTCACCAGGAGAAGAAGGAACCCAATAGGGATTAAAATTGATGGAAAAAACAGAGTGGGAAAACAGAGTGAATTGAGTGGGCAGAGTAGGGGAGGTTTCTACTTTCTACTTTTAAGTGATTTGAGCTTTTATAGGTTAAAATAGATTGACTTGATTCTCTTTGTTTGGGATAAATGACCTTATTACCCTTTTAATAGGGCTAAATTGAAGGATTGTTTTTCACAAATAAAATTGAAGAAAATATTTAAAATATAACGATATCCCGAAGAGCGTAGTTTGGCATTTGTTTCTATTGTTCGATACTTTTCAAATGTTGTGATGAACTAATTAAGAGCAAAAATTCTAGATGTCGAAGAAACCAGCGAGGGAAATGAGGTGGAGGGGGTGGAAACCGTTCATTCCCCTCGAGATGTATGCATTGACTTTTTGTGCACACATCCCAAGGAGGGTGAACGGTTTCCACCCCCTCCACCTCATTTCCTTGACAGCTAGCAAAGCTCAATTAAGAGTATTCGACTACAAAAACCTGCATGTATTCGGGTAATGTCTAATGTCAAGGATTGGTGCTATGATTTAAGTGAGTAATTTTTTTTAAATATAAATAAATAATTTCTTTACCAGTAACATCCGCACCCATGAGCTCGTTCGTGTGCCTATCTATGACAAATTTTGCGCTATTTTCTCTCTTTTAAAACTGAGTCATGGACATTGGAGATAGGATTGAGTTGTAAAGGAGAAGAAATAGTTACAAGCATCACATAAGTGTCGAAAAAAAAATTTGAGAGCTTGTTTGATAAGAGATGTTTCGAACTTTTCTAAAGTCCAAGAGTGTAAACACCCATGTGTTTAGTCGTGTGCTTATCTATAACAAACTTTACACTATTTTCTCTATTTTGCAACATAGAGTGATTGGGGGTTGAAGATAGGATTGAGTCGTAAAAGAGAGGAAATAGGGCATGTTAGATGTAAGTTATCCAGGATAATTATGAGCATTAGACATGTGTAGAAAATAATGATCTTGAGAGCTTCTTTGACAAAAAATGTTTCCGACTTTGTCTAAAGTCTAACTACAATCCAGCTAGGTTATCATATGAATGTAAAGTCGTGTTTGGTTGCATAGAATCCAACTTTATATTCTGTGTTTTGGTTGCATAGGATCCAACTTCATAGAATATAGGATTATGAAAGGGCATGATACAATGAAATCAAAAGGAGAGAAAATTGATGAATTTATGTTTAGTGAAATTTTTTGTTTCACGCTTGTTTAGTGAAATATGAATTTATGTTTTTAGTGATAGCAAAAGCTTGTTTTTTCACGCAAGGTTTTTTGTTTGTATTTTTTTTTATCTCTCAACCTCTCCCACCCTAAATGTCGTTAGTTGAGTTTAATTATATGACCTAGTGATATCATCCGTCACTGCTCAACCACTGAACTATCACATTTTTAACCAAGCAAAGTTAATCTAATTGAATGGGTATTTTGATTTAAGAGATAAATTTAAGCTCAAAATTAATTAATTAGTAATATTGTGACTACCATCCATGAGGTCAATCATATCATTATCCAACTCTGCTTATGCCTTTTTTTTTTTTTTTATCCTTTGCAACTCAAATCCATTGAAAGTTGGAGATAAGATTGAGGTGCAAAGAACAGAAAATAGGGCATGTCAGACCTAAGTGAATATAGGATAAATGTAAAAATAAAAATAAAACTGTGAAGTTGATTAGTAAGTAACAAATGTTTCAAACTGAGTTGGTACAATGCAAGTAGGGGATAGACAATAATTGAAAATGAACCAAATATGGTGTGAAACGTGTTGAACTCCGAGGTGAAAGAAATCAAATGAGATCTACCTTTAATCTAGTAACCTAATTTTACATTTTTAGGTTTTGGATTTTTTACATTTTTACTTTTTCTATAGATAATGTTTGTAGTTGTGTTTTAAAGAGAATGAATAAAAGTATAAAAAATCTCAAGCCTAACAAAAAATTGGTCTAAAGTCTGACTGCCTAGACAAACTCAAACTAATAAGATCTTACATATCCTAGTATTTACTTCAATAGGTTTCGCGTTTTTCTAACGTAAGGTATACTAAAGTCTTAAGCTAGCTAATGCCATCTCATAGTTAATAAAAAAGCAAAGCATGTATTGTTCACCACGATTACATACAAAACCAATTTTGTAACTCATTTTTATCCTGGGCTTTTACATGATACTTTGTATACTTGTAGGTTGATTTTTTTTTTTTTTCGTTGAATGG
Source organism: Berberis thunbergii (assembly GCA_003290165.1). Classification (NCBI taxonomy): domain Eukaryota; kingdom Viridiplantae; phylum Streptophyta; class Magnoliopsida; order Ranunculales; family Berberidaceae; genus Berberis; species Berberis thunbergii. Next base: position 156,638 of record QNQO01001199.1, on the reverse strand, counting down.
TGATAAGAGTTTTTAATGTTATCTCAAAATTCTCTAAGTTTGAAGTAGTGACATCATTCGCCACAAGACAAGTTGAGCTAACACATAATGACTATCTCACACGTGGCGACTTCTCATTGATTGCCAACACTTTGAGATTCCAAAAAAGACGATCCACGTTACAACAAGTGGTGTGTTGTTCTCCGCGTTACGCTTATTAGTTGTATTTGTGTTTATTTTTTGCCTACATTTTATTTTGTTTTTGGACATAACAACACAAGCTCTCTACAGACTACATCCATCAAGGATTTTTTTTTTTTTTTTGGACATGATTTGATCTTTGGAAGATGGAATGAAGTGAAGTCTTCTTGTGTGTTGTTTAGGTTTGCTTGCATAATTGCATCTATATTAATGCTCTGTTTGGTATTAATCAATGATGACTAAATGAAATTTGGAGCACCAAGATTAGACTGGAGAACTAGAAGTGCAAATCCTTAAATAGCTTCCTCACTAAATTGCATGATAGAATATTCATTTGCTCCACTCAAGGAATGTGATTTCTAGAATGAATGTCGAAATTTTACGAAATATTTCTTTTTTTGAGTTACGAAATTTTAAACTCTCTCTCTCTCTCTTGGTGAATGCTGATAAGAAATAAACATTTTTTCAAGTCAACTAACCCTTATTTGGCTAGATTATTGCTAGTCAAATCAAAGCATGTTGTTCTCACAACGATGTTTAATGTCATGGATTGGTGCTCTAACTTCGAAGAGAAATTTTAGTTCAAAATATAAATTAAATATTTCTTTATCAATAATATCCACACCCATGCGCTCAATCGTGTGTCTATTTATAACAAACTTTGCGCTATTTTCTATTTTTTACAACTCAAGTCACTAGAGGTTGGAGATACGATCACTAGACATGTGACGTGATTTTTAAAGAATGATGAAATACTCAAAAGTGTTTATGTGTATCTCGCAATTGTAAAAAAATCCTCTGATGATGCCACATTATTCTGATTGCAAAATCTGATTTCCTAACCTCACTCTTTGAAGGATAGATGAGAATTCTAGATGATCCAAATATGTTGTGAAACGTGTAAAACCGCAAGTTAAAATAAATCAAATGAGATCTACCCTTAATCTAATAAGATCTTACATATCCAAGTATTTAATCTAATAGGTTTTGTCTCGATCAACACTAAGGTATATTGAAATCTTGAAGCTGACTCACACCAACTCAAAGTTAAATACAAAAGTAAAGCATGTATTGTCCACGGATATTACATAATACTTCCAACTTTGTAATACTCATTTCTACATGGTTTTTTTTTTCTTCTTGAATGTTAATAAGATATTTCAATAGATATCAAACTCCTCTAATCGCATTCAATGGGGTTTTAAGTAGTGATAGTGATATCATTCACCATAAATCTTACCAATTGAGATAGCACTCATTAGCAATTTTATTATTTTTATTTGGGCAATGACGGTTTAGGGACAAAAAAAAATTAATTTATTGACCCAGGCGAACTCTATTTGTTTTCATTGAAAATAAGGTCATTACATAAATATGATTAAATGAAAACAATATCAATTGAGTTTTGTTCGAGCTGAAATTTTAACGAAAACTAAAGACCAACATCATAAATAACGAGTCAAAGTTCCAACTCGTTTCAACATGAGTGCCTCGAGGTACACATTAAAAATGTTGAAAAGTGGATTTCGACATTGCATCTCATATAATCAACGAAAAAAGGCGAAACCATAAGAGGTTGAAGAGATTGGACGTTACCGAGCCAATGGATGGCGTAATAATATTGATTTTCAACATTACGAGCTTAACTATTAGGTTTAGTGGGATAGAGGTACATTTTATATTTATTCATTATTTGTAAACTTGAACTTTTAATATATTCCATTTTGTACACTTACATTAAATTTTTTTTTCTTTAGTGGCACAATCGTCCTGGCATGTGGATCAGGAGTAAATGGGAGCTAACATAGATTATTATACGGTTGCCGCGATTCGGGACGATGCTAGGATTCCAGCACATGTGAACTTGACATTTGAGCCACACACATACGAGGAAGTCCTTCCTCTTTAGTTTGGTAGTGCGGACGACCAATGGACACTTCAAATGGTAAGTTCGCATGAGCTTAATGTTCAGATGTCGAGTGCTTCTGTACTTGAGACCATAGTATTAGACCCAGATACCGATCTCTTGATTCTGTACGATATTTTAATATATATATATATATATATATATATATATATATATATATATATATATATATATATATATATATATATATATTTCTTTTAATATTTAATGATTTTGTTACTAAAATGTGAAATAATATTTCATGCAGTTTACTTTGCTTGTGCGATATACAAATTATCTTCGGGTCAACTACGACATGAGACATTCATTTCATATGAATTCTTAAGATTACTATCGATGGTTTTCTAAGGAGAGATATGATATTCACCACTGCGATTCGGATACAAGTGCTAGAGAAAGATATCGAGCACCTCAAGAGGGAGTTGAGTGTCACAAGGGCTTTTGAGTCCCTGACACCTTAGAGTAGTAGTAGAAGGAAACATAAGAGATATTATTTTTTTTATTTTTATGTGATAGTAATTTAGTTCGGTTGTTAAGACATTTACTTTAAACAGTACTTTACTATGGTTGTTTAACATTATTATGTCGTTTTTTAGATCCTTTAATATTAATCCGAATCTTCCATGAATCTCAATAACCAAAAATTTACAATTGACGTGGGAAGGAACCATAAAATACAATACTCGAAATCTCACAGAACATTTCTTTTTGTTTGAATTGTTCAAAAAATGAATTTCAAATAAGTCGTATCTTGCTCAGACCATAAAAAAAAAAGCTAGGGTTATAAAGCCGCCAGTAGAAAAACCGAAATAACTAGTTCTAGTTATAGTAGGCATAAATGAGCTAAATGAAATACGTTTGTTTTTTTTATTTTTTTTATTTTTACATTTTACATTACATATATATAACTGAGTTTCCATTTTGTAAAGATACGAGGATAAGAAAAGAAAAAAAAATGCAAATGGAAAGTTTTTTACTTATCAGTAATTCTCATTATAGACGACATTACTTTAATTGACTTCCAGTCTCTTGGTTTTATATTATAATTGATTGAGCTAGCTTGATTTTTCTATTTATGATTGATTAAGCAAGTAGTGGTTCATGATTCTTCAATTGATTCAAACCCAGGGCAACATTTATTTTTTGAATAAATAAAAACCAAAAACAAAAAATTATAAAGCTTGTTGTGGTAGCAAGGTAGGGGGACAAAAGTCAAACGATTTTTCAGAAGCCGCGTGCTTTCCGCTATCCATGGATAGCAAAAGTGATAGTTTTATTCATTTTGAAGGGGTGGATATGAGATGAATAAGACCATCTACAATAACGAGAGCCAAACAACCTTCTCCACTAACATTCTGACAACCCTCTCTCCTCAGTCAAGCCCAAAACACCCCTATAACATTGCCTTGACAACCCTCAAATATACATTTCTGCAGAGACAACAATTCTAGGCAGTCATGGTTGTTAGCCATTTTTTTGCTAGATTGTGGGTTTTTTTATACTTCTACCTCTTTTATAAATGATGTTTGTGATTGTGTTTTAAAGAAAATAAATTTAAGTGTAAAAAAGCCCAAACCGGCAAAAAAAAAATGATTGATTTTCTTGACTGCACTTCACTTACAAATCTGAGTCGTAGTTAATTAAGGGGGGTGTATTGTATATGGATTCTTATGGAATTGATAAATAATTTGAAAAGTCCACGGACTCTTTAAATTGTCCACAGACTTCTGTTGATTTCTTAAATCCATAGACTTTTGCTACAGACTTTCTAGAGATTTATGAAAATCCACGGACTTTGTATGAACGACTTTTACAGATTTCTAATTATTTGCAAGATAAAAAAGAAGTTGGTAATGACATATCCTCTAATAAACCAAATATATTAGACATTAGAGAACAAGACATGTATCTGACAAAAAAAAAAAGATAACCAGGCAGGTAATGACATGAAATCGCAATCCAACATTCAACAAAATCAAATCATTCAACACAACCAAATTAACACACAGTATTTAGCCTTATGCATATAAAAAAAATATCAAACAACATGACTTAAAATCCAAATGGCCTATAGCTTATTAGCTTTATGCATCCCTTTGTGCCCAAGTGATCCAGTCAAGTCTTTGGTCTAGACTCATCTTCAAGAAGGTGTCTTGCTTTGTTTTAGTGTTAAGAAAACTAAGCGCAAAAAACTGAGCACTATTATTCAATCCTGGGGTCTCTTGAATAGCAATCCAACATTCGCTGTTCGTTGATTCTCTCTTCTCCATTATGTCACAAATTGTTTTAAAACTGGTGACAATTTCACCAAATCCAAATTGAATACACTTGCTGCTTAATCTTTCTGCTGTGTAATACTTAAATGTAAACAATACCGAAATATTCAATGCAAACTAACAAGCATGAGACCAAAGCACTAGTGAACAGTATCTATTTATGTGATGAAGGAGAAGATAATCGAGTCAAGATCTTTATTCACCTAAGGCACACTTTCGCTATGCTCTATTTTGAAAATAAAAGGTAGCTTGCAAATAAAAATTTTGCAGCTACCAGCTAAGCCAAAAAAAATCACAATCCTTACTGTTTACAAACCAAGTGTTCCCAATCAAACACACCCAAGTGAAACTGAACCCCCTTAAGAAACCCTCAGCTGGCACAGCAACAGATAAACTCAACATCAAAAAAAGAGAAATAAGAATTGTAGTATGAAATTATCTTCAAGCTCAAAATTCATCCATTAAAATGATATGAAAACATTTCTACAGTTTGTTCTTTTGTCTCTTAAAACTAAAAATACACTCATTAATTCCATGCTCCATGTCATTTGCAAGGAAGGAAAGACCCTGCAATTGTAATTCTATTTACACTATTCTAGATTCTAGTGGAGACTCTCTAATCTCTTAAAAAGCTAATGGCTCTCCTCAATACTCTCTAATCTCTTAAAAAGCTAATGGCTCTCCTCAATACTAGTAGATACTCTTATGTGCTTTCAATAGTAGAGATACTCTTTTTTAGAATTTTACATTTATCGCGGCTCTCATATTAAAGATCTTAATGTCAAGAGGTTTCGATCCAATAAGTCGCATTGAAATCTCAAGTATGGAAATACAACCAAAGATGAGATAAGAAATAACAATGCCCAACACAATCAGAATAGCTGTTTGATCAAGCAGCAGTATGATCAGCTTATGAATTTGTGGTAATAAATTCTACAAACAGTTGGTGGGCCTTATTGCTTTGATGGATTTTGTTTATTGTAGATGAAAGGGAACATCTGCAGATTGAAAATGGGTTATGGGTTGATTCATCTTCGTCTCCCTTGACTCTCCTAAATCTCTTGTACAATAACACAAAGAGAAAGCACATAGTCAGGAGGGAACAGGAAAAGAACACAAGGAGTAACATGGGTTTAACGATAGATGATGGAAATTGTAAGAAAGCCATAAAAATCGTTCATTTACAGAGAAGAAGAAGAAGATGTGATAAAAGATAGAGCTTTTGGTGGAGTGTTGTGTATTTTGTATAAGAGGACTGGAACCAACCTCTTCGTGGCTGGTACAAGGAAGAACTTTGGAAGACTTTTTTCACGTTAAAATCTTTGATATGGAGGCTGACAAACTATTGAACTTTGTTATTTATACCTAACACTACAAAGTCCATGAGAATCCATGATTTTTCAAATCCATAAATATGAATGATATTTTGAATACCCTAAAACTTTTGTGGACTTTCTGAAATCCATATTAAATACCCCTAAACTTTGTGGATTTCAGAAAGACTTTTTAAAATTCTGATTGAATACCCCTAGACTTTTGTGGACTTTTTAAAATCCAAATTGAATACACTTAAATTTTCAGAATCCATGAAATTTATTAAATTGTCCACAAAATCCAAATACAATACACCCCCCTAAGAGTTAAAACTTGGGTGAAGGCTTTGGGCAATGCCATTCTCGCTAATTCCCCCCACAAAATCTCTGCAAAACCCCAATTTCTCACTCACTCAAAATGGCGAAACCAGAACCAGAGACCACAATCGTAGAAGAAGGAGAAAAGCTCTCAACTTTTACCAACACAGGCATCTACCCACTCTCCAAAACCATCTTCTTCATCGACCCAGTTCGTTTCCTCAATCGATCCTACACTCGCTTTAAAGTTTCTCCCTCTTCTTACTACACTCGCTTCTTCCAACCCAAACTCGACCCATCACAAACTCTAGCTGTTTCTGTCAATTCAAGAAAACGAAAGAGGAAAGAGAAGAAACCCCACCATCTCAACGAGCGCGAACGGTCCGCGGATATCCGTCACCAGGTATAATTGATTGATTTGTAGATTTGTTTCTCGTTTTTTTGTTGATTGTTTGGTTTGGAATTGTGGGTTTTTTGTAGGAGGCGAGGGGATTGTTGGTTAGGGCGCATGAAGCATTGTTGGGTGAGAAAGGGTTGGTGTCGATTCTTTGTGATTTGAATAGAGTAAGTTCGTCTTCTTCTTCTGAAGTGAGTACGAGTGGTGAAAGAGATGATGGTGATGGTCCGTCGTTTGTGGAGTTGGGAAGGGTTTGGCAGGCTCCACTGTATGAGATTTCTCTTCGGGGTCGGTCGGGAATGGAGGAATTTGAGGATGGAGGTTAGTATTTTTGATTAATTTAAGATGAATTTTGACTAAAGTTTGTAGCTTTTGTTGAAATTTAAGTGGAACGCAAGTAAAGTTTTTTTTTTTTGGATTTTGTTCATTTGGTTGTATTTTGTATGTATGTATTTGACGTGCAAACGCATTATCACTTTGCAAACTTATGCTTAGTAACAAGATTAACCCTTTTTGAATCTAGGATGTGTTTAGTTTTAAAGGAAAAAAAAATCAAAAGAGAATAGTCATAGGGAAGAATGTGGCTGAAAGAAGGGGGAATTCGAGAAGCAATGTCACACAATTTTTGATCTTCCTCCGTTGTCTTCATAATCATTTTCTTTATTTGTGAATATATGAATATCTACAGGATTAAATTTTCCCCCACATCACCACTAACTAATAAGTTATACCTTAACCAATCCAACCATTGTGAATGTATCCCGAAGTTCTCCACTCATGGTCGCCAGTTGCAAGCTTGGGTTTCAGATGCAAAAAGTTATGTTCTTATATACGATTCTCTCCATAAGTGGGATCTCCTGTTGATGTGAATGATTTTTCAATATGCCAATCTACCCCATTTTGATTTCTGCTTACTTTTTGTAGAAAATCTCATCACATGAGGCTGCACTTGCATGCACGTAGTTTTTAACAGAAAAATGAAAATTTTATTTAGAATGTGAGGTTGCAAAATTTGATGGACAACTGCAGAACTGCTGTCACATAACTACTTAAGAGCCTCACAAGCATCATTGCCTCTTGATTAAAAAAACTATCCATTTGAAGCCTTGGGCTTGTGAAAAGTTGGACGATTTTAAGAAGCCGCAAGCTTCTTGCTATCCGTGGACAGCCAAACTGATAGTTTTATCCATTTTGAGGGGATGGATAGGAGATGGATAAGAGCATCCACAATAGCCAGTCCTGAGGGAGGGTTCGCAGCTCCTGAGTCAACAACCTAAGGGAGGTTATTACTTGACTTAGGTGTGAAGAAACTGCGGCATTGGCAGAGTGGGTCTATTGAGAAGAAGAGACATCGGATCTTGATATTTTGCTAAGGTAGAATTGAGCGAATTCTTCGAGAATCTCGTTCGACACTTTTGATAAAGTAGACGATGCTTGCTTCTTATCAAAAACCTGAAGTGGAATAGTTGGCTTTTCTACAGCTGCGTATGCGGGCTTAAGTTACTTTGCCTTTTCGGGAAGATCATCTGGTTTGCTGTTAAGTTTCCAACATCGTTCCACGGTATGATTTGGCTTCTCACAATGAGGGCATGAAGGTTGGGGTGTCCCCTGTCTTTTCGGGTGCTTCTACTAAAACAATAGATTTCAGGCTGGGTAATAGATCTCTGTGCAAGCGATGAACAACCCTACCTGGCTCTTTCAACTTCTAGAGGGTAATCTATTGCGTGTTGAAATAGGAAACGACTGCTTATATCTGAGAAGGAATATTCCCAAGTCCTGGCTGACCGTAAAGATGTCCTTCCCCCACGATTTCATAAGTGAGTGCGCTACATCGATACTCCGATGGACGTGTTGTTGCAGACAACCTTTTCTACTGACATCCAGGCAACCCTATCTCCCTATTCAAGTCCAAAACACCCCTATGACATTGCCCAGGCAAGGCTCACACATGCATCTCTGCAGAGATGCTTGCAAACTGCCTATGCGCAAAAAGGAAAATGAATTGTGCGTCCTATCATAGGTTGCACACTTCATTTTCCAACCTTTTCCAACCGTTGATCAAATAGCTAGATTTTTGGTTGACCAAGTCATGCACCTATCGCCACAAGCATTTTTTCACTGTCTTTTCAACAATGCTATTGGGGATGGGGTACGTGGTTAAGACTTGGTTGAAGGCTTTGGGCATTGCCACGTACAATTTTTCCTCCTAAATTTTTTTTTAACAATTCCAGGCAAGGCTTGTTCTATTGTTGATGCTCTAAGAGCTATCCATATCCATCCAGTTGAGTGACCGTAATGGATAGACATACATGGACACATAATGGCTACAACAGATGGCCCGATTGTAGGCAAGGTTCTTGATAACACCATGGTAGAATGCTACGCGGCAGAGACAACTCTTATTCTCATTCAGGCTCAGCAGTGGCGGACAAAATTCCTTTTCGGTGATTCGACAACCCTTATTTCTCTTATTCAGGATGATTACTCTTCACTTTATTTTACTATGGACTGGGTTTGTTTGGCATCCGCTTATTCATAACATTAGACGTCTGCTCCTTTTGCCACCTTTATGGAATTGTCACTATATTTGTAGAGATCTCAATCTGGAGGGACATAACTTGGCTTCAGTCGGAAGGCGACAAGTTTGTAATCGTGTTTAGTTTTTTTTTTTCCTGTATATACTATGCGTCTATGCCTATGGCTTAAAAAATGTCCGAAATGGATAAAATAGATAACTTTACTCATCTTGACCTCCATCCATCCCCACCAAAACACCTCCTTCACCACATTCTCGCTAATTCCCACAAAAAATCTCTCCAAAACCCCAACGACTTAAGCTTCACCACTCTCTCTCACACGCAAAATGGCGAAACCAGAACCAGATACCACAATCGAAGAGGAGAAAGAAAAAATCTCGACTTTCATCGCCAGATGCATCTACCCACTCTCCAAAACTATCTTCTTCATCGACCCAGTTCGTCTCCTCAATTGCTCCTACACTCGCTTTAAAGTTTCTCCAGAAGAAGAAGAACTGTCACACAAGTTTTGATCTTCCTCCCTTTGTCTTCATAATCATTTCGTCGTTTCTGCATATATGAATATGTACAAAATAAAGAGCTATACAAATTTTGTTAAAATTTCCCCCACGTCACCACAAACTAATAAGTTTTACCTTAACCTATCTAAATGTTGTGAATGTGTCATGAAGTCCCCTACTCATTGTCGCCAGTTGCAAGCTTGGGCTTCTGATGCAAAAAGTTATGTTCTTCTATTCGACTATCCAAAGTGGCATCTCCTGTAATGTGAACGATTTTCCAATGTGCCAGTGTACACTGTTTTGCTTTCTGCTTGTTTTTTGTAGAAAGTCCCATCACATGTAGGCTGCACTTGCACACACTTAGTTTTTAACAGAAAAAATGCAAATTTTATTTAGGATGTTAGGTGCAAAATTTGATGGACAACTGTAGAACTGCTGTCACGTAACCACTTAAGAACCTCACAAGCATCATTGCCTCCTAGATGGCTAAAAGATATTTGTGTTTTTTGTTTTTGAGTTATTATTTGAAAATACTGTGATCAATAGATGTTTGTAATCATACTTAAATGTACCAAATTAAATTTCAACTAATTGGCATTTTTTTTTTGTTTTTCGTGTTCCTTTCTATATAGGTCAAGGGGTCATACACTATAATGACTCAAAAGCCTTTCCTTTATTTAATAACTTAGTTACCAACGACAGTAGCGCTGATACTGAGGCTGACTTTCTTGAAAAATGCTACATAATACCTAGAAAGAGTGGCTTCCACATGGTATGATATTCAACTAAGTCATCAGCTTTAGTTATTTATCATTTTGAACTTATTCGTAACCCTATTTGATTCATTTATTTCTGGACATGTGGTAGTCTAACTTGGAGCAACTTCATGACCTGATTCCAGGTAATTTGAATATCAGTTTTTTTGTTCATTCTACGAATTGCTATCATGTCTGACAACCTAGGACAGATCAGTTGCATAATTAGCGCATGGTACAAAAACATTTGAAACATGAAAATTACGTAGATGTGTGACAACTAGTTGAAAAACTCAATACATACTAATACCATCAAATGATCACATATGACAAACCTCATCTGTTCAGTCTTTTTGCCAGTACTTTGACTTGTCTGTGAGTAATAGAGTGAATGCAGCGGCCCTGATGCCAAAATACCATTTACTGATGCGCTTGAGCAAAACATTTAATAAGGTCTCTTGTTTAAGGTCTCCGAGGGCTTTGGATGTTCCTTTGAACAATAGAAGCTGTCAGTTTCGAATGACTTTTATTCCAAAGAATGAAAAAAGGATCCTTTTATTCAAATAGGTAATAATAGCATTTTGAGTTTAATGCTATGGTGCTGCAGCTAATCCAGGTCATGGTTTCAATCTTATTGTCATCGATCCACCATGGGAAAATGGAAGTGCATGCCAAAAGTCCATGTATGTACTTTCATCTTGGGTATACAATTAGATTTTTGACTTTCTTTAACAGCTTCCTTCTGCCTTCCATCAGTAATCTGTGGAATTTAATATGTACTGTTTTTCGATCAATGTATCTAATATCTTGGCTTATAAGTCTTGAGTAACCGATGTGGACTAAGCCCATCTTAGTATTTTTTAGTAACAAGAATCGTGACATAATAGAGTGACAACCAGTTAATACCAAAATAATACAGTTTGTAGACTACAATATGTCTGCACAGTAATGTTCAGCTAGATTTCATTGTTTGAAACAATTCTTTACGGTGTGCATTGTGGTTTGCTTACTGTATTGCAGGTACCCAACACTGCCTAGTAGACACTTTTTGTCACTTCCTATTAAGCAACTTACTCATAGGAATGGAGCCCTTGTGGCCTTGTGGGTAACCAATAGAGAGAAACTACGAGTTTTCATTGAGAAAGAACTATTTCCCATGTGGGGTGTCAGCTATTCGGCACTCATTTACTGGTTGAAGGTGATTTATTATTTGTGTTTACTGGTTGAAGGTGATATCATTATTCGTGTTTTTAAAATAACTTGATTGCAATTCCACGTGTCATGTTTTTTGGGACATCATAGGTGAAACCAGATGGATCACTGATTAGTGAGTTGGACCTTTTCCATCATAGGCCATATGAATGTCTTCTCCTTGGATACAGCCATGGGGAGGTGAGATTGTGTGTATCAACACGTGCTCTAATAGTAGGGAACTTCTACTGATGGCTGATTTTGTTGGTACTCATTTCAGGGAATGGATTCTAAACATCTCTCAACATTCAAACCCTTACAAGAAAATCAAGTCATTGTTAGCGTCCCTGGTGATTACTCACGGAAGCCCCCAGTTGGAGGTATTGTAGTTCTAACTTGCTATGAATTCCAGTCACCTTTTGCTTAAAGAATATCTTGCAAAACATTTTCTAGTCCATTAATCAGAAATAGCTTCACCTGGCACTCTTGAGTTGCTTGTTATTTAACAATCGAAGATAAGGTTTGTCGCTTAGAGTATTGGTACCCTAAGAACATCTCCAATAAATGGGCTGTGTAGCCATTCATAATTTTGTGGTTTGCCAATATGCAAGTTGAAATAAAAGCTTTTAAATTTTTTCTAGATGAAAAACGAATCGAAGAGCTGGATGTGTTTGATTTCAAGATAAAAAAAATGTAACAAAAAAAAGAAGAAAGGCTTGTGCGCAAGAGCGTGTGATTCAGTTTGGAATCCCCTGCGTGGGAGCTGCTATGCAAGGAAGGTCTGTTGAGAGGGAAAGGGTTTTACATTTTTTTCCTTATGTTTTCTCTTCTATTTGGCTCTTACCTCTTCATTTTCTCTCATTGAAACATAAATTTTTTTTTTCCAAAATACTCTTTCAAGTTAAATATCTTGATAAATAGTATTGGTTGGTGTTTAAGGACTGCCGAAAGAATTTTTTTTTTTGAGATTTCAATGAGAGAATGAAGCAGTAAGAACTAGAGAGAAAACACTAAATGTAGTAAGAGAGAATTGATCTTGCAGCATGATGGTGACATTTTTACTTTACATGAAATGTCTTCAAGGGTGTCAATGGGGGTGTTACTATTTGAGATTTGAGTTACTAAACTGACAGCCCCTACACGTTGTCAATTTGCAAGTCTACCAAAAATTTACAGCATCTCCAGTAGGTATTTATACAAACTTAGAAGGTTTCCGAACTGTTCAATGGAGGGCATGTGCCTGTGTCAATTTGGAAGCCAAAACACCCCCATTAGCATTCTATAACAAGGTCTACACCCCCTTTATGCGTAGCGTCCCAAGCAGGGGCTTCCAAACCAAACCATGCACTCATTGATTGAGCACACATTTTCATTTATTTTAAAAGATTTTCAACTTGAAATTAACCAGATCCAACAACTGGATTTTTTTGATTTTTCAAGATGAAAACCTTCTTCAATTTCAATTTGCTGCATGGCCTTTATAGGCCACATAAGCAATTAAATTCGTAAAAAGAAAAATTATGTAGGCCTATGCTGCTAAATGCCTGTTGGAGGTGCTCTAAACTTCAAATATCTGAAGTCCGTTTATCTCTTCTCATGTCGTGTAGCTCTTATGTTTTCCTCTCAACATTGTCAGAGTTGCTTTTGAATTATGTACCTGGACCAAAACCTGCTCGGTGTATTGAACTTTTTGCTAGAGAATTGTTAGCTGGATGGACTTCATGGGGAAATGAACCGCTTCACTTCCAGGACTCGAGATACTTCCTATACAAGGAAGAGATGAACAGCAGCTAAAGCATTTTTGCTGAAGGTGCCGCTGGAGTCTGGAAGTAATCCATCTTATCTGTAACCCTCCTCTAGTGGAAGAAACACGGAGAGAAAAAGGTAAGAGTAAATCAAATGAGCGCTTCTACACAGCGAGGAAACGAGCGTGGGGAGGGAGGTGGCGGGGTGGGGACCGTTCACCCACCCCGGGATGCGCGCACAAAAAATGACTGCACGCATCCCAGGGTGGGTGAACAGTCCCCACCCCGCCACCTCCCTCCCCACGCTCGTTTCCTCGCCATTTAGAATTTCTGAAATCATATTTATCATGTGTGGGACTTTTTGACGCCATGGTATATTTGGTTCTCATAACTGCATTATGCGCAGGTCCAGCCAATGAAATGAATGCCTTGAGAGAATGCTTCCATTGCATGGTGACAACTACAGTTTACTTGTTATCAGCACTGATAAACACCGAGGAAGGAGAAAAAAAGCCTATTATGGGTTTCCTATTTAAGGATCCGCATTTTTGCCTGAAGCTCTGAGGGCTAAAGAAAGAAGATGATTAGAGAGATAGAAGATTAGCATTGAATAGGACTGGGATGCAATTTTTGAGATAGTTTTCCGTCTAATTATATGCTGCCAAACGTATACTTAAACATGTCCTTTATGTAACATTATTTGCATCATCGTGTCTACGAGGCCTTATTTTTCAGCCCCTTTAGGGGAAATGTTAGGAAACCATGTTTTTGTAATCCTGGTGACGTGATCTTGAAAGAATGATAAAATCTTACATCAAACAACTTATATGTTTGGATGTGCTTTGTGCACGGTGGCAACATCGGAGTAATTGTTAACATTTAGGTCGATATTGTCTTAAATCAACATTTTTTTTTTCAATCTCATAACCCTTTCCATCCTAGATGTCGTCGGCAGGTTTTGAACTTGGAGTTAGACCTATGATTCTATTCGCTATATGCCTAGAACTGAGTTGGCAACCAACATTTATATGCCCTTTGAAAATATGAAGATGTGTGGTTCATTTCATGTTGCATCACCAAGCTAATAATTTTGCCATGGCCTAATAGGCGATCAAAGTAGATTCCTCCATTGTAGTGGCAATTAAATTAGATAGGTTAACAAGACACAAGGTTTAGTAGGTTTGGTTAGTCTACTTGTACTTGAGGCAATTGACATTGACAAAACATTTTAAATGAGCAGTTAGACATCATTGTATGACTAATCAACCCAACGCTTTCAATCTAAGTTAATCGTATCGACTTGAGCCATGGCTGGCCATTCAACTTACTTATTAGACTAAGTAAATGATTCATGTATTGTTTAACATTTTGAATTTGGACATGATTACTTATCGGTTGGGTAAAATTCAGCATATAATTGTAACATATGCAATTTTTTTCAGTAGTTGAGCAGTGGCTAATAGTATCACTAGGTCAGTAAAGAGATTAAGGGATAAAAAAAATAAAAAATATAATTTTTAAGGGTTTGTTTGGTTGCACGGAAAATAGAAATGAAAATTGAAATCATTTCTGTAAATTCGTGAGGCTTCCTTCTCAGACTTGAATTCTTATAAGTAGTGGGAAAACAATTTTATGAAAAATTAATTTTCTGTCAATAAATACACACCAAACAACAACGAAAATTTACATGACAAGGGATTCCAGGGAAAATTGCTGACCAAATAGTTATAAAATTTCTCTAATAGGTTGGTCAAGAATTTATTATTCCCATCCATATGGGATTAGTTTATGGGGGTATCATTTTATATATTATGATTCAGATTACGTGATGATTCTTCAATTACATAAATAGTGCAACCAAAACATGTTCTGGATTATTAGAATCATTTACACATTTCTTCATCTCCACATAATTCTTTTCTTTGCAAAACACACAAAACTTCTCCTCTTACAACTCTTAATTCTCCCTTCTTCTTACTTCTCTCCTCCGCAATTCATCTTCTCTGCAAAACCATTTCCAAATTTTCTTCTGATTTTGCAGGTGGAAAGAAATAGAAATGTCTTCTCCAAGCAAAAGAAGAGATATGGATGTCATGAAGCTGTAAGAACACCCCTTTGATTCTTCTTTTTAAGCTGATTCTTATGTGATTGTATTTTACTTTTGAGCTGTTTTTATTTGGGTTTTGGATGAATTTTGATTCTGATATCTTCTTTGATTGGTTTTTTATAGGATGATGACAGATTATAAAGTGGAAACTGTCAATGATTCCATTAGTGAAATTTTTGTTGATTTCAATGGGCCTCCTAATAGTAAGTCTTACCTTCACCCATTATACACTTTTTTTTTAAGAAGAGTATATTGGAGCACAACAAATAGATTGTTTTCATCAGAATGATAGATTGTTTTCATCAGTTAATAGATTGTTGTTGGAATATTAAGTCCACTCCAATTATCGATAGGCCTAAATTGTTCGTTTGCTTATCTACGGTAGTATAGTGTGACTTTTAATTGTACTATTAATACCCATCGAAGTATGTTATAATCTCTCGCTTCCGCATGATATATGATTAGATTAGATTTGCCCTCTCTGTAGTTTTTAGAGAATTGATAATTTATCAATTGTTTTCATTAGTTAATAAGTCATTTAGAACAAACACTTTGTGAAAATTAGCCAAGAAATGATGTGTTCGTTGAAACTGATGCGTGAACAGGTTTATACACTGGGGGAGTATGGCGAGTGAGGGTGGAGTTACCAGATGCTTACCCTTATAGATCTCCGTCAATCGGCTTTGTCAACCGCATCTACCACCCCAACATCGATGAATCGTAAGAACTACATTTGATTGTATTTCCATTCTTGACTCAATGCCTTGAGATACTCTAACCACTTGTGAGTCGATTTTTTGGATCACAGGTCGGGTTCAGTTTGTCTCGACGTTATCAACCAGACATGGAGCCCTATGTTTGGTAAAATTTCAGTTTCATTAACGTACTACATTGTAGTTCTTCGACGTAAGAAACCCATAATTTTTCTTATTTCTGGAAGAGATGCAACTCATGCATTGTCAGTTTATTCTATGCAGATCTAGTGAACATATTTGAGGTCTTTCTTCCTCAGCTTCTGCTTTATCCAAATCCCTCGGACCCTTTGAATGGTGAAGCCGCGTCACTGATGATGAGAGATCGCCCGGCCTATGAGCAAAAGGTTAAAGGTAAGGAGAGCTCTTGCAGTTTATTCCGTTTAAAAATGGAACACGGAACTATAAGTTATTTGGTGTTTCATGACAACAGAATACTGTACAAGGTATGCAAAAGCAAGTGACATCCAGATTCAAGCAGAAGATGAAGAAGAAGAAGAAGAAGAAGAAAGTGATGATGAAATTGAAAGCTACAAGACCAGTGATGATGAAATGGAGATCGAAGGCATTTGATTAAACCATTTGATGCATAAATTACAGCTCTGTAAATATCGTGTTCAAACAATTGTTTGTAATCGCTCTCCTTTGACAAAAACTCTCAAATGCAAGTGTTATCTAGATTCGCAACAAAAACTTCTACTGCTATCAGATGTTTCCAAGTCTATTTGTTGTATAGGTAGACAATTGTGAAGACGAAGAATCCTGCCATCTGCAATAAGTAAATTCAATACCAAGTGAGAAATCCAGATTAACATGTATCATCATAAAGTGAGATCATGAAACATGAGAGAATAACTTACCGTAGAAAATGAGGCTCCATAGTAGGGAAAGGCTGTTGTAATGAATCTTTCATATTCGTTGTGCTTATAGGGCCGAACGGGAATCTGCAATTCAAACTTCTATTATATTCTCGTACGAAATTGAAAAATGCATATCACACATGATTGTTCAACAAGGATGCAGCTGTTCATAGAGAAAAGCACTGGCCAAAAGCATTTTTGAAGTAAAAACATAGTATTTTTACATGTTATATTCCTTCAAAGTGGACAATGTATTAAAGTTCAGATATCGTTTTATAGTTCACCCTATTTTCAGTAATATATAGCATTAACGTTTTACCATTTTCAGCAGCTACATAAGCCTTACGAAGAGAAAATATGTTTAAAATCAGTTCTTGACTGATTCATATGAACTTGATGCGACTTAATTGACCAAGCAAAAGCATTCGTATACTCGTACCATGGAATGAAAAATTATGCATTGATAGACTACCTGCTTTGCAAGTGACAAGGCAGTGTAGCCAAGCCTGTTATATTCAACCTTGAATTGGAAGACCCCATAGATGTCGGGAACCTTGAATGAGGTATAATATCGACCCTGCAACATTAGGTGCTGTGAGCGAAGGTTCGTACAAAGAAAGATAAATCATCTAAAATGATAACTAGGATAAAAATGAAAACTACTTTCTGATCTGTTGATAAAGTTTTCAACACATAGGGGCTCATCATGTAGAACTGAACTTGAACGTCATCAGCAACATATGGTTTCCAGCTCTTTCCAGACCACTCATAGATCTCCACGGAGTATTCCTTCAATCAAATTTACATGAGAAAGATTCAGTTTTTATTCCCTGTTTCAATTTTCGAGGTAATGTTGTTCCAAATGAAAACCAAATAGGTGGGAGGGGTACCAAGTCATCCTTGATCCTATACATTGCAGGTTCAGCCGTCTCCCCAACTTGGTGGTGTTGTACATTGACCGCCTGGAAAGAAAATAGAAACAAAACAGAATAAGGGAACTGTTATTTGGTGGTATATATCTGCTTACTCATGTAATAACCTTTTTTTATCAGCAAAACAAGGAATGTGGAAAGCAGGTTGGATTACAGTACCTTAAGATGACCTCTTTCATGGAAGATCCATTTGCTGAGCTCGATTGCAAATTGCTCATTGCCAGATTTCTTGTACCTGTCATGACAAGATGATTTTTCCATAAGATTTATCAATGCAGATAGAACGATCTTAGGAAATGAAGGATAAATCATAAACTGTACAAACTGAGGCAGAAGGCATCTTAAGCAACAAATGGAGCTAATCCTGGTTCTAAATTTACCTACCTCGGTGTCTGATATATAACTAGAGCGTCAGCAGACAACAGATTGAAAAGAGTGGCTTGGAGTTATAATCATAACCAGGAACTAACCAGCTAATATAAAGTGGGTAGGATTTTGATAATTTCTTCACAAAGATGATCCATTGTTATTTTTCCCCAGGACTCTAACGTAAGGTTCATAGAGCGCCACAATAACATCAAAATGTCCAAAGTACATTACTAGCCAGCTCAACCTGGTCGGCGTGTGGTGGGTTGTACCCCATGTTGGGTCTAAACCCTGCCGGCAGCATTTGGAGCGGGGTTGAGAGGGGTCAAGGGAATAAATATGAAATCTTTCAGGAAAAAGAATAACTTGGGGGGGGGGGGGGGGGGTGTTGGGTTTGGGGGAGAATCATAGCATTTTTGTTTGCTGAATGATTAAAAGTGCTGCACCGTATCCACAGATGAATATCTATTTGGAGGCTATCTTTTGGAGCTTTTGACTGGAAATGTGTAAAATTTATAATACACTGAGCTACATGTGAACTGTTGCCTGGAGTGAAGTCACACATATATACTGACGGTATGTCCGTAAGGTGGAAAAAAATATAATGTCCTGGCAGTCCATCTTAGTGATTCAATCCAACTATCCAAGAATTTTTTTTTATTAAGCCTTCTATTCAGGACAAATTCTCTTAAAATTCATGCTTTTTGAGACTTCATATGGTCAACTACCAGCAAAGGAAACTTGATACTATTACTCAGTTAATCTGAATTGTTTCCTGGGCTACTTGAATCTTGACCAATGACCACCATCATATTTAGTTCTAATATAATGACATCTAAATTTTGTTTTCTTAATCATTTTATCTTCGTCTAACTTACAGCAGCTAAGACTCCTATGGTATACATGAAGGAAGAGAAGAAATAAGAGCTGTAAATGGAATTAAAAAGCCCACTCACTCGGTTGAGCTCCCAGCCTTCTTCACACCTGATTTGAACAATCTGAAATACAAAAAGAAGAACCGTAAATGAAAGTAGTAACCGAAAGAAAAAATTTAGGAAACAGCAAATGTCACATACCGGTTGCTGAACAATTCTAAGGAACCTGAGATCAATATGCGAGCATTATTTCTTGCCTGCAATATTATTACACTATTAAGGATATAACTCATATATATTAAGAACATGTTGACTAGAAACATTTGTCAAAAAATATTAAATGCAACAAGAAGCACAAACGCAATTATGTGGCACATTGTCTAGAATTCCATTGACGAGAGGAACACACAAACACAAAAAAATTGTCCAATTAAGTATAAACTTAGACTTATTCCTTACGTGAATGAATAGACCATTCTTTCCCATAAACCAAAACAAAGATACATCTGAACATTTGAGGAAGAGATTTTCACCTCACATCACTTAACACGTTCCGACTTATTCGAAGTTCATATGCACATTGCACAACATTAATAAGGTCCTGCTTATAATTTGAAACTTGAAAAAAAATCACCTCAGAATCACATGTGAACTTCGGCATATACTTAAAAGAAAAAAATAAATAAATAAAAAATTGGCCATGTTAACTAATAATTGTAGTTTAGTTAGATATCATCTTCTCCATTTTCTATCCTGGTACTTAAAAATACAATGGATGACATATGAACAATGCACATATACACTCTTTTAGTTGTTAAAGCTTCCATTAGAGAGAGAATTTGCATTCTTTAGCGTCATTTATTGGGTTATGATGTGGGTATTTGGACAAGTTGTGTATTTTTCAACTGTGCTCATGTAACTATTTGAAACTAACTCGTTACAAATTTTCCACATCATAATATTTTGCATATCTATTTTTTTTTTTTGTCTTCACGTGGAGCATGTGCAGATCAACTAGTCTTCTTAAAGATTATCCGAGAGAGAGCAAAATGGACGAAAGGGTTAACATGCACACAACCACTGAACAGTTTATATGAATGACTAACACAATGCATTATGAGAAAAAAAATCCAGAAATTCCCAATGAAAGCTTACTAAATCCTCAAATTTAGTACCATGACCAAACTCAAGACAGAGTCAAGAGATGAGGCAGATTTACCTGAACAACTGAAACTAAGGAAATTGCAGTGCCTGTGAGTGATGGAGGAGTCGACAAGAAAGCCTCCTGATTAGCAGAGTATGCTGAAGGGGAGGCGGACAGTACTTTCAATACCTACAAGTCATAGCATGAAATGTGAAATTAATTGCAAATGTTATGGACCATGATCAAGAAATAACTACAAGTTCTAACAGCTACATCTGTTAATCAGATCAGCATTATGTAACAAGGACACTCCATCTTCTAGGGTTTTTGGTATGCATTTGTGACTTGTGTCTAACATATAGGAAAGCCCCTAACACCCATCTCATTGTTACACGGGATAAAACTTTGAAAAATAAAATTCAAAGAAGATACCTTACCAGGTTATTGGCAGGATTCGAGACATGGCCAATTCCTCTAAAAAGTACCGGAGCCTGTTCATGAAAACTATACATTAATTAGAATAAAGATTTATATATACTGCCAGAGACATAAATTTTGAATACCATAACCACAAAGTTCGATGGTTAATTGGTTATCCAAGGAAACGTGTAGAATAATTTACACACAAGGTATAATAACACATTTCAGATGTACTTTCCATTTTTTCCAAAAAGTTATCATTTTGTGCCTAAACTAATATTACAACTTTGAACAGTCTCAAAATTCCTATGCTTGGACGAAATTGTTACCACAATAGTGTCTTTGGGATTGCAACTCCTATCAAATTTACAACATTGTCAGGATATTAAAAGTTTGTGCATGCAAATGCTAAGAGTCACTGCACCAAATTGACATATTTGTAACAACTTAAAAAATAGTAACACTTTTGAGCTATTACAATCCACCAAACAATTTTAAGTCAAAACTAAATTTAGTCAACAAAATGAAAAATAGCTTCACAAAAAAAGTGATACAATAAATTAAATCACCATGAATAACATCACTTGTAACCCATACTATTTGTGGTGATACAATTATTGAATCACTTTGTTTGTGAAAATGTGTAAAATTGCTTTGTGGATTGTTATAGCTCAAAAGTGTTACTATTTTTTGGATTGTTACAAAAATGTCAATTTGGTGTAATGGCTTGCTTATGAAATTGGCTACTATTATGATCAAAAAACAAATTAAAACCAGCACTTGCCTCGATCTTCTTGCTTCCCAAAATCACATCAGCTTGAATGAAATCATCACTAGCAATCAAAGTATGATCTCCATCCATCTCTGAAACAGCATAGCTCGTATGATCAATAACCACAGCCGACGAATCCTGTACCATGGAGACCAAATTGAGCAAATTTCACCAACTCTACATAGAAACCCAGAAAACAGATCTACATGGAAATTTGAATGTAACAACAGAAATTCAATACCTCATCAAAATCAACCCCACATTCGGTGGCAATGTCACGAATCAAATCCGACGCCGAAGCATCAGCCGCAACAATCAAATCATGCCCAGAGTCCACAAACTCCAAAACAGTACCCAAGTTCAAAGATCCACCAAATTCTGCACAACCCCCAGACCATCAAACACATTAAAATCACCAAAAGATTCAAACTTTACATTAAACACACCACAAGATTCAATTTTTATAATAAAGTTCGTATTTTTATCAATGAACAAAGCTCCAGAAACCGAAACCGAAACTTACGCTTGGTGGAAGGAGAAAACAAGATCAACCCATCGTAGAGGTACTGTCCATATCTCTGAAGAGTGAGCTTTGGGTCATCAGCGAGCTTGAAATCGAGCTCGAATCCACGGGATTGGAGAGACTTGAAGAAGATCGAGTGGGAGGACTTGATTGCAAGGTCGTCTAACAAGACTAGGATCCTCTGATCTGTGGGGTTCTCAGGGGAGAATGAGAGGCAGAGGAGAGGAAGGAGTGTGAGGAGGAAGGTGAAGAAGATTGAGATCTTCGCCATTGTTTTTAGGGTTTATAAGCTTCAGAGGTTTGAGGAGGAGAAGGAGCTCACAGAGAAGATGGAGTGAAGACTTTGGCTTGAATTCAAGACCAATATACGGAGTGTTTTATTGTTTTAAGATTGCCTCCTAGAAAAGTTTGAAAATTTGTGGAAGGCACCTTTTGGGTTTGGAAATTAGTATAAAGGATCGAAATCTCTCATGTTTTGGGTCGAGTCGGGTCGGATCAGATCGACAGGTCTGCATGTCATGTCGGGGTTCAATCCACGAGTAGATGTAAAACCATTAAATCTCTGTTGCAGAAATCAAACTTTGAATTTGTGATATCATCTGTCACAAGTCTTATCTATTGAGTTAATAAGAAAAATGTTTAACTTTGTTTAACTATCGTATCACTATTGAAGAGTTTAGGTTTTCTTGTTAGTGCATTTCCTTAAAATGATTTAGGGTAGACTTTGCCTTTAGGATATGTTTGTTTAGCCATTTTTCAAGAAAAATGAATAATATTTTCCTTGTTATACAAAATTTTGTTGTTTTGTTGTCTATTTAATGATAGAAAATTGATTATTCATAAAAACTATTTTTCCACTACTCCTGAAAATCTTAGTCCGGAGAGGAGGCCTTAAAATTGGATTCACATGAACAATTTCAAATTTTATATCCATTTTTTGTGCAACCTAACAGACCCTCAGTGTATTTCCTAAAATAGATCTAAGATTCTGTTTGTTTTCTTTAATAAATCATAAGGAAGAAATCAAAGTTATATATGATTTAAATGAAGGTTTTGGCCTTTGGAATCTCAATTTTGCATCAATCATGGAGTTTGTACAAGGTATATATGCTGCTTTGGATTTGGATTTATGGAAACTCATGGTTTCTACAAGGTTTGCTTCGGTCTGAGAAGTTGATATTCTTAGTTTCGAGCATTCTGGGAAGAGTTTAGGTGTGAAGCATCTGTTTCCTAAGTTGGGATATTTTAACCCTCCATGGCTTGGTTCATCAACATAAGAATAGTGCAGGTGAAGCTTAAGCTGATTGAAACCTATGACTACTTTACAAATTCTCTAAAGCACAAACACTGCAAAAAATTCAGTGTCTAGTGTTGACACGACACTCCTTGGACACGTGTTGAACACTTGGTCAAAGTATTAAAATGTTTGACTAGGTCGGACACTCCATGGTCACCAGGTGGACACTTATTTGGAAGCTTTTGTTTTAAATTTAGAAAAAAAAAGTTGCAAATAAGCAAGTTGAAAAATAGTAAGGTTTCCACTTGTGCCGTGTAATTGAAAATGAAGCATTTTGTGTTATGAAGAATTAAACGATAATGTCAACATAGTAAGATTTCGACTTATGTCATGAGTTATAAATTTGAATTATATGAATTATTTGAATGTTTTAGATTTCGAGTAGGAATGTTATGTTTCTCCTACTTTTGCTTGGTACATTGCTTCAAGGTTTATATATAGATCATAATGCAACAAAATGAGCATATTCATGCATCATCATTGTGGCATTCGCTATCTTCTCATCACCTTGCCATGAAAGACATACCATTGTTGCTACTATCGTCATTTAAGCTCATTTCATTCATCTGCGCGATTACAGAATGGTAGCCACCCTCCCCATATTTTCCTTTTTGTTACTTGAAGAGAATCTGCACCACCAAAATCAGGCAACAACAGTAAAACAATCTGAATGTGCCCAAACCTTGTTTTGATGGATACTACTGATGGAGATTTAACTAACCTAAATAAATAGGTTAATTTAACACACTTGTAATAACGGCAAGTGCACGGTGTCTAACTGGTAGACAACGGCAAATACGGGCCGATCCCACGAAGAAAGTGGATGCAATTGAATTTAATAATTTCATTAAACTAATTTGGGGGCAATGGGGTTGCAACATTTTTTAAAACTAAATTAGAAAAAAGAAAAAGAAAATAAAAGAAAAAGATGGGTTTTGTGGGCTTGGACTCACCAATGAGTTAACAAAAATATTTAAATCTAAATTACTGAAATTATAAACGAGAAGCTTTAGGGATGAGGATCCCTTGCTTACACCGAAGATGTGATCATTAAAATCCAATTTCAATCATATTAAGTTTCTGACAAACATTAACAATTTATTTCAAACAAATAAACTCTTACCAAACATTAAGTGTCTTTTTAGGGCACACTTAATCAAAGTTCAAGCTTCATACTTTTTAGCACATGCCCTGAATATTGATAAATGGCAATTCTAACTACCAAACATATCAAGTTTAATTTCTCGAACAAGAAAGGTAAAAGCAATTTATCAAAAAAATTCAAAAATAAATTGTAATTAACAATTAAGAACACAATTCAGTAAAATAAATAAAATGAATTATGCAACCCTTTTGGTTTGTCGCAAACTCGATGTGGTGGTATTCAGCAGATCAACAGGTGGGCCGAACACAAATCCTGAGGAAATGTTAAAAAACGCTATGTGGTGGTACTCAGCAGAACCGAGGGTGTGAATAGCGAAAATTCAATTGACTCAGTCTCTCCCGCCAGAGCTACAGTGCCCTTCGCTCCGCCTTCGTCTCCAGTGAGTAGATTTTACTATAAAATATAATAATCGAAACACTAACATATATAAATTAAGGGATATATTATGTAATAATTATGTGAATATCAACTACAATGATCCTATCATTCAAACTTCTCGTCCTTCGATGTGATTTATTTGGAATGACTTGAACAAATTACTAAAAATAGTTAATAAATACATGTGTTGACTTGTTCACGATTGCTAGAGATGTTGGTGAGAATTGAACAAGTTAGTTCCACATCAAGTAGTGCGTCAAATGAAGTGAAAAATATAAGTGATTGGATGTGTGTCAATATATGTGACGAGGCCCTTTGGGGGCAGTTGAGTAGTTTAGCCCCGTTTGTAGTAAAAACCCCACACTCGAGTGAAAGCGGGTGTCTAAGTTGAGAACAATATCGTTGCTTCAGACATGTCGTGTAGTGGTGATGCCTGGGGGCTTCGCACCTTTCACCCCCGAGTACAACAGCGATTACATGCTGATGTTTGTTTTTCATATTACATTCATGCCTTCCTTTGATCGCATTTGCCTGATGTTTTCATTTTCATCTTGTAGATACGGGCGAGTTGAATCTACGAAAAACAACTAGTATTTCATTCCCAAATGGTAAGGATGATCTTATTAACTTTGATGTCACTATTAGCCTGTTATGGGATATTATCACTAAGCTAGTGATCTTCTGCAGGCAGCTTAAACTTTTTTTTGTTGTATATATATAATTTTTTGAAGACATTCTAAAAACAAAAGAACATTGAAGGAAAAGCTTCTAGCTCATAGTGGTCAAGTGTTGAGAAAGGGAATTCAACCCTATGGGTTTGCGGTATTAGGATTACTTCAGAAGTCTAGTAGTCAATGAGGAGAACTATGAAATAGGCCATATATTGCAAACATTTTTTTTTTCTTCTTTCTTTCGCCTTTGTTGCATTTTTCTATGTTGCTTTATTTTTCAAGTAATAAAGCATTACTAGGTCCTCTTGTTTCTTTGACATAGAGGTGGAAAATTCACTTTCAGTTTCCAAGTTTCCTCAATCTATCCTCATGATACACCCAAAGTCAAGTGCAAGACAAAGGTTGGTAGATTCTTTTAAGATGGTTGTTTCCTTGCTAGTTATGCTGTGAATTTCTAATACTCTAATATACAGGTTTACCATCCAAACATCGACTTGGAAGGGAACATCTGCCTCAATACTTTGCGATAGGGTTGGAAGCCAATGCTCAACATAAATACTGTTATCTATGGCTTGAACCATCTCTTCACGGTACATTTTTTTCTAGTAGTGCACACATCTGCAAATTATTCTTCATATAGTAACATTTCTATTGAGGTACCAAAATCTACATTGTGTTTTGACTCGGCAATCTGTGTTTTCATAAATTTGCAGGAACCGAATCATGAGGATCCTCTGAATCAGGATGCAGTTGCAGTGTTGAGAGACAACCCAAGATGTTTGAAGTGAAGGTGAGATGGGCGATGGGTGCTGGATTCATAGGATAGCATTGTTTCAGCATTGCATTTTGATCTAGCCGATGTTTAAATTACCAACTTCTCTCTAAAAGCTTAAGTTGATAGAGATGACATATCTAGTATATATCAGGGTCGGGATATACGGAACGGGTGGAGTGGATTTCTAGTCTCAATACTCCCCCTCGGCACAATGGCTAGAATATACCTTAGCATTGGTACTGAGCGAGAATTGAACATCCGACCTTTTGAGACCATGTTAAATTGCCAACTTCTCTAAAAGCTTAAGTTGGTAGAGAGGGCATATCTAACATATATCAATGTCAGGATATACGAAACGGGTAGAGTGAACTTCTAGTCTCAATAGCCGATACAAAATTTCCAATATTAAATGTCAAAATGCTGTAAATTGGTGGCAACTCTTACAAGTCTTTGTTCACTCAAGAGTTTTGAATTTTCATTAGCAAACATGAATCTCAGATCCACAGGAAGGTGTACTCTACCTGTGTAATAGTACAATTTCTTAATGCACCTTTTGCAAGGACGACTATGAATCCCAATATTTGTTTTAATTGAAAATAACTGAGTTAAATTGCATTATTGGCATCAACATAGAAATTAATGACTAAACGAACATGATGAATCGAACGGTGTCCAAATTTTGGGATAGGAAAGAGTTGACAAATAGAGTCAACAACCTTGCAAAGTTAAACTTAGGGTGTGTTTGATTGCATGGAATCCCATGTCATGGGAATCCATGAAGGGACCCCTACATTTTAGGCTAAATTGATGTATCACTCCACATCCACCATTTGGTTTTATGATCAATGGTGGGAATGGAAGTCCCATGAACATGAGAATCACATGCCTTGGGGGACCAAGGAGTGGGATTCCCATGTTCATGGGAATTCCATTCCCACCATTGATCACAAAATCAAATGGTGGTCGAATTGTAGATGTGGAGTGATATATCAATTTAGCCTAAAATGTAGGGGTCCCCTAATGAATTCCCATGGCATAAGACTCCATTCAACCAAACACACCCTTACAGTGCAATGATGCCTTTGAAATTGAGCGAAGTCCATTTGATGTAAGCATATCAGTACGCCAGATCTTCTGTTTTGCATCGTCGAATACAGTGATTTGTAAGAATACTACAATTTGTTCCAATTATAATTCTTGCATAAAAGCCTAGAAGACAAACAAACACGTGTAACTTGCTGCTATATAATTCACCAGTTGCAAATAATTCACTAAGGTGATGGAAGTGGTAGGAAACCTTTCTACAAGAGAACACAAGTAATGAGCAATCGACTCGTTATCAAGAATATCAAAATCACGAGAAGGATCAAACTTATGGAGCGGACGACCCCTGCACCGGAAATACTTTGAATCCCCAGGAGCTAAGAAGCGATACTTCCGCCAAAACTTGAAATTATTAGGTAGTTTATCGAAGCACTTCAGCAACTTCATCTTGCAGACAACATTGCTCTTCAGCTGAGGAGAAGTCAGCAACATGGATCACTCGTAGAGTCACGCTAACACCAACCTCCTTAGCACGTAGCAGAATCATGAGGATGATCCTATATATTATGCCCCAACTGAGCCAAAAGAATACCTAAGGTATCCAAGAACTCTTAAATCACGTCCAATACCAAAACCGCACTCTAGTTTTGAGAATCCCATGATGTTAACAGATGAAACTGACAGGAGATGACACGGGCGTTTGGTCGCCCGTTAGGAGATAGGTTCTCAGGAACCACAAAGTTCATATGGATTTCGGCAAGATCGGGCTTAGACAACATCTTGTCTTTAAAAAATTTCAGCGCCTCAACCAAAACATCATCACCAAAAAGGTTTTCTAGAGCCATGAAGAAGATGAACGATCTTTTCAGAACAATATCTTTAAAAGCAAACAAAGTAGAAGAATCAAACTCTGCACTGTGGATGACCTAAATAGATAATGGTTTCCCGCCTCTTTTCCGCCGAACTGACACACATGTCATTAATGCGGTGTGTGGCTCAAGCAACATTTCATGCTCAATCATCATGAGCGGCGCATCCCTTCAAGAGATGACTTAGCGAACCAATTTGATGGTCTACTAATTCGGGGGAAGTAACTGATGATACATAAAAATGGTCACGCCCCTGAGACATACACGGGTCATAATAATCTTGAGGAAATACAGACCCCAGCATCAGTACAACACAAAACAGGCCCAAACGACTCTAAGCACGCTCACTTCAATCCGCAAGCAGACTCGGATTCTCATAGAATGCTAAGCCCACATGTCTCACAGCTATCCTCAATACGCATAAGCCCTTTTTAGGCAAGTATCTTGATGATCAACTTCGGACAGGCAACTGTAGTTGCTTTCTGCTTCCAACTAGGAAGCAAATACCAGAATATCTTCCACACAGGGAAACTCCCTTCTACTGATTACTTTTGGATTGATAACTATCTCCCGTGTATCAAGAAATGTAGAACTAATAGGGAACTTCCCTCCTACAGCACAAATCTTAATTAAAAAGGGAACTCCACAAAGATCTCATCCCTAAACTATACCTACAATGGTCTAGTTGAATCAAGACTCTTGCACTAAAAATAAGACATGAGGTTGGTAAGTTAAGGTACGCTACAAATTCTTTGTTACAACATTACACCTTCATCAGATTCCTGTCTGACTTTAGCATTGGAGTGCCATCAGCCACCCCACGGTGGTATGTGGCTCATGGGTGCTACTTGTGCAAGTCAATAGGTCGGCAGGAATCAGGTCGGAGCAGGGAGCGAAAAAATATTGTATCACTAACCCATCTTTTCCATATCTTTATTTTCCCTGTAATATTAACTCATTTTCTCTAAATATTTTTGCCCTTATCTGAATACTAACCCATATTCCCCAAATCTTTAATTTTCATGTAATACTAACCCATCTTCCTCAAATCTTTATCAATTTTTTTACCTTCATTGTCTTTAGGCCAAACCCAAAGTCAACCTTCATTCTTATAAGCTTCTTAGTCTCCACCCCTCCAACACACTTCCCTCCCACCAACTCTTGCAATCACATAACCACAACAAACCCAAAATAAATTTGACTGACCGAGTCGACCTGACAACATTCAATGGCTACTCTATTGTAACTTCTCCTCTTCACCTTCTTCTTCAATCCCCTCTATTCGACCTCGTAAAATTATATCTTTATTAGGCCCGATAATTTTTGGGGAAAATGGGTAACACAATGTCAGAAGTTTCCATGGATTGACATCCTTCTACCGTCGGTTCATCAGAAACTTCAGCACTCTGATTGCTCCTATCACCAAGTGCCTCAAGGGACAGTTTTCAACTGGCCAAGCAGAAGATGACAGAGACACCAGAATTTGCCTATAACAGGTAGAAGAACAGAACCACAGAATTGAGCCCATTTGATATTGTCTGTGGTCAGAATCCATCCGGGGTGCTTGACTTAGCCCCTATTCCACGTGTGGGTCGTTTGAGTCACAAGGCAGATGCGATGACAAAACATCTTTGGGGTATCCATGAGCAGGTGAAACTGGCCATTCATGAGAGTAATTCGAAGTACAAGGTTTAGGCCGACAGTCACCGTCATTAGGTACTTTTTGATGTTGGCGATTTTGTTTGAGCAGTATTAACCTGTGATCGTTTTCCTGTTGGAGAGTATAATAAGCTTAAGGAGTGGAAGATTGGACCCTGTGAGATACTGTAGAAGATTACCTATAATCTTTATTTTCCCTGTAATATTACCTCAAACACCTCAAGCAGAATTTGCCTATAACAGGTCGAAGAACAGAACCACAGAATTGAGCCCATTTGATATTATCTGTGGTCAGAATCCATCCGGAGTGCTTGACTTAGCCCCTATTCCACGTGTGGGTCGTTTGAGTCACAAGGCATATGCGTTGGCAAAACATCTTTGGGGTATCCATGAGCATGTGAAGCTGGCCATTCATGAGAGTAATTCGAAGTACAAGGTTTAGGTTGACAGTCACCGTCGTTAGGTACTTTTTGATGTTGGCGATTTTGTTTGAGCAGTATTAACCTGTGATCGTTTTCCTGTTGGAAAGTATAATAAGATTAAGGAGTAGAAGATTGGACCATGTGAGATACTGCAGAAGATCAAATATAACGCCTGCAGACTGCGCCTCCCCAGTCATTTGAGGACTTTTGATGTCTTTAATGTAAAGCACTCAAGTCTTTCTTTCGTGGATTCCGGTGAAGCTATTGTAAACTCGAGGACGAGTTTTTTCTAACCCAGGGCGACTGATGTAGAAGGATCCGAGTCAGATGATGCTGAGTTTTTGGCACTAAGATACCTTGAGTTGCCAGATCAGCGCAAAGATGACAGGTAGTCGAGATTTTTTCCTGATTGGGACAATTTTGGGTGCGTTTCGGTATTTTTGTCATAACTTTGGCTACGGGTATCAGAACCACACATATGACACCAATTCGGAAATTTTTTTGGCATGCATGTCACCATCGAGTAAAGCTCGGTTCATATCCTTTTCGAGGTCAAAATCCATTGTTTTCCCTTCCGAATCCACAATTTTAGTAATTTTTTTTCCTTTTATGGTAATATTTCATTTATCGTTTAGGAAGTGATTCTGAACCCGATTTGGGCCAGATATTTGGCAGATTACTTCTTTTATTACGTATTTCATTTTGGCCTGATTATTGGGATTTTGCTATTTTGGTAAAATTCTGATAATGGCGAATTTTAGCTATAAAGCCCAACTTATGGGCTGACTTTCGGATGGTCTTTGATTTGCATAATTTTGAATTGAACATCAAAGGTGATTCTCTGTGTTTTTGGGCAATCCTCTTGTGTCTTTCCCTGTGAATTATCTATTGAAACTAGCCGCAAAATAATCATTATTCTGTCTGGTGTGACATATTTCATGTATTATCGAATTTTTTACGTTTTTTCTTTACACACTGAAATATTTCTCGATATATTTCTTAAAATCATAAGACCGAAATTAATGAAATCATAATCCTTGATTATAATTTCTATTGTACTAGTGTTGCCTATTACTCTGTTGTATTTGCTCATGTGAAAATTAGTTACTCCATATTTAAATGTGAGTAACATATAACATGATGAAAAATAACTTACTTGAAGCCCTTGATCTGCTGAAGATCATCTTCTTCCAGTGGGCTTATTCTTCCTCCAGTTCTTCTTGGTTGTTGGGATCGGTGAATCCAAAAGAAATCCTTTGGTGCTAATGGGTGGGAATCAATACGATGTTGGTTTTACGGGCAACTTATTTTTTCATGAACGCAGTTGTGTACAGAACTTGAAATATCTATATTTACTTGACTGAAAATTGATATATTTGTCATGTATATCAGCACACCCTAAGAGTTTTAGTTCAATTTAAACAACATAAGGTATCAATCCCAAATAACAATGCCTACGTTGTTTATGGTTTTAATAGGAACCATTGGCCAACTCTCCTAAGTATCAAATGTGATGTAGAAGGATTTCTAGGGTTCCTAATTTGGGTTCTAGAGTTCCTAATTTGCTCTCAAAGTTATTTACTAAATAACTTATTCATAATCTTTCAATTTAATTAGGAGTATTTTTAGGATTATGCTTTATTTTTTCTTTTAGAAATAGACTGCTTGTTATTTTAGTATTTGATTCTAATTTTTCTTTTAGGAATAGACTGCTTATTATTAAAGTTATTTAAGCACTATAAATAGAGCTATTCCTCAATATTGTAATAGACTTTTGATTTGAATAATTTTAATTGAACATTAGAGTTGTTTCTCTGTGTTTTGGATAATCTTCTTGTGTTCTTCCTTGTGAATTGTTTGATAGAACTAGCCTGCAGGATAATCACTATTCTGTCTAGCTTCAGTTGGTATCAGAGCTTCAACATCTTCTTGGGGTGAGATTTCATCAGTTTCTATGGCTGGTGGTCATTGTCGTCGCAGGCAGGTTCCGAACGAGGAAGCCCCTCATCGTGATCGTAACGTTAAGAATATGATTATTGAGGATTTACAGAGGCAAGTCGCAGAGTTTACCTGGCGTTTAACGACGCAGGATTTCAATAATCTTGAGATGGAAGAAGATCACGATTCTGATTCCAGTTTCGAAAACCCGTATCACAATCATGCTAGATTATGGGAGCATGGAGAGCCTATGTATGACGATGAGGAGCTTGAAGAGCCTGTGTTTGACGATGAAGAGCTTGAGGAAGAAGTGGTACAATACTAAGGAGCTTGGAGAGCCTGTGTATGACACTGATGAAGAGTTGGATATTGTGGATGCAGATGGTTTGCAGAACAATGTCACCGATAGAGGTAGCTCACCGGGGGTCCAAGACTCAAAAACATGCATCACATATTGCAATGGATCTGATGATCTATGCAACTGCAGATGGTGCAGGTTATTCCTCGTTTCGGTTACGCCCAATTAAAGAATTGGAGCCTTTCATCTCACAAGTAAGAGTGTTCATGTTAAAAGTGACACTTCGGTTTGGTGTCAGCTATTTGCATGAAGGTTTGACTAGTATGGACCAAGAAGTTGTTTCTCATTTGTTTGAAGCAAGCAACTTAATGTGCTGGGGGATGCCAATGTCAACTCACTTGGAGGTGGTTATGGGAAAGGATGGGAGAGAAATTGCTCACACTGACTATCCCGTCACTAACCTGTTGCAAATGTTGGGTTATGCAAGCAGACCTCTAATAAATGATTCTGTTATGTCATCCTTTGCCATGCTCCGAGAAAGGAGTACTACAAGAAGTTTTTGTATGAGGGAAAGCTATCTGCACCACTATTTGCATGACAATTTGAACGCTGAGATTGTAGTTGGAGTTATTGACAACAAACAAGCTGTCATTGATTATCTCACGTGTATGTTCATGTACCGGAAACTGACCCAGAACCCATGCAACTATACATAGCCTGTTTATGAACCTTGACCTCTTTCCTCATTGGTTGGTGCTGCACATGTACCTGAGCTCCATGGCTATGCTGACATGGGTAGTTCATGGCCATCCTATTCGTCGAACGTTCTTGATTATGGTGGTGGCTCTCAATTTCAGGAATTAGTTGTCAGATTATTGTGTCTGTTAAACAAAATTGGGCGTGTCATTGGCCTTGATGAATGTTTAATTACAGTTACCTCAACAGAGGCCAGGGATGATCTGAAGCTTACAAAACAGGTTCATTGTCAAGTTTTTGTAGCTAGGTTTGTGTCTAACATAATTATATTGAGTTCTATTATGGATGCTTATTCTAAATGTGGTGTGATTGGAGATGGTCGAAAGTTGTTTGATGAGATGACAGACAGAAACATGCTTGCTTGGACCACCTTGGTGTCGGGCTATTCTAACTGTGGTGATATGTATTCTAAATGCGAGAGTTTGGAAGTTGGTGAGCGAGTTTTTGATCTCATAGGTAACAAGCAAGATGTGGTATTGCGGAACATTATAATTTCAGCTTTAGCAAAACAAGGTCTTGGTAAAGAGTCATTAGAATTGTATGATGAAATATTGAGAGTAGGAACGATGCCTGATAATGTTCCTATGGTTGTCAACGTCACGACTCCTGTAAATTATTTTCATGTTTTGTCGCCAAATATATAGAGATTTCCATAAGCCACTCATTGTGATGTCTCGCAAGAACCTGCTTCGTCACAAAGACTGCAAATCGAATCTTTATGAAGATGATGAAGTCAATGAATTGATTATTATAGTAAAGGAGTATGTGCTCGGTTTGCAGCTGGAGCTCAAGAGAAGGGAAATGAAAGACACTCTAGTACACCTGCAAGAGCTAGCAGAGTTTTTTGACCAGATGCTAGAGGATCTTCCTCCTGGGCTACCGCCAAAGGATTTCGATGAAGTTGTTGTGAACTCGATGATGAGTTATTTCCAACATGGGGTGACTGATGCAGAAGGATTTCTAGGATTCCTAATTTGGTTTTCTAGGGTTCCTAATTTGGGTTCTAGGATTCCTAATTTGCTCTCAAAGTTATTTACTAAATAACTTATTTATAATCTTTCAATTTAAATAAGAGTATTTTTAGTTTACTTTTATGATTAGGCTTTATTTTTTCTTTTAGAAATAGACTTTTTGTTATTTTAGTATTTGACTCTAATTTTTTTTTTAGAAATAGGCTGCTTATTATTCAAGTTATTTGAGCACTATAAATAGAGTTATTCCTCAATATTGTAATAGACTTTTGATTTGAATAATTTTAATTGAACATTAAAGCTATTTCTCTGTGTTTTGGATAATCTTTTTGTATTATTTCTTGTGAATAATCTGTTATAACTTACTTGCAAGATAATCACTATTCTGGCTGACATCGAAACAAGAAAAATGTTCTATATATTTGCAAACGTCACATGGTGAGATATGCCCCCACTCTCATCTTCACTATGTCCTAGTAAGATGCCATTCTATTCAAATTCCCAATCATCCTCGGTTGAAAGCTACTTGCATCTAAAAAGGCTGAAAGGAAAAGTGAAAAAGAAAATAGTGAATAAAGCATTCTCTGGACATGAAACATTATCTAGACAGAGACATAAAGCATTCTCATGAGTACAATGAGAAAGACAGCATTTTCTTCATACATTCAACTTGTTCATATTTACATGTACAACTCTGCTATGCACAATTGGGGAAAGATCGAATTTAAGCAATTGGATTTTCTTGAGATCTATCCAAATGAGACTGTTTGAAACATCTAGTACGTCTGCAAGAGCTAGCAGAGTTTTCTGACCAGATGTTAGAGGATCTTCCTCTTGGGCTACCGCCAAAGGATTCTGATGAAGCTGCTGTGAACTCGAGGATGAGTTATTTTCAACATGGGGTGACTGATGCAGAAGGAATTTTTAGGGTTTATAATTTGGTTTTCTAGGGTTCCTAATTTGCTCTCAAAATTATTTACTAAATAACTTATTCATAATCTTTCAATTTAAAGAGAAGTATTTTTAGTTTTCTTTTAGGATTATGCTTTATTTTTTCTTTTAGGAATAGACTGCTTGTTATTTTAGTATTGGATTATAATTTATCTTTTAGAAATATGCCGCTTATTATTCAAGTTATTTGAGTACTATAAATAGAGTTATTCCTCAATATTGTAATAGACTTTTGATTTGAATAATTTTAATTGAATATTAGAGTTATTTTTCTATGTTTTAGATAATCTTATTGTATTCTTTTTGTGAATTATTTGTTAAAAGATTATTCTGCCCAACATCAAAACAAGAAAAATGTTCTATATATTTGCAAATGTCACATGCTGAGACATGCCCCCACTCTCATCCCAGGTTGAAAGCTAATTGCATCTGAAAAAACGAAAAAGAAAATAGTGAAAACAAAATAAGAAAGACATAAAGCAATCTCTAGACATAAAGCATTCTCTGGACATAGACATAAAGCATTCTCACAGTAAAATGAGAAAGACGGAGCATTTTCTTCATACATTCAACTTGTTCACAATTACATGTACAACTCTGCTATTTACAATTGGGGAAATATCGAATTTAGGCAGTTCGATTTTCTTGAGATCTACCCAAATGAGACTTTTTGAAAAATCATACATTCCACTTCTATAGTGGACACCCATTTTTTTAAAGTGCAATAATTCTCAGCACTTTCTCCATGTGTATATATATGGATGCTTACACACTTCCCGTTATAGATGTATGCAAGTAACCATGACTAGAATTTTAAATAAGTTTGCATTTCTAATTTCTCTTGTACTACTACTCCTATCTAATCCCTTATCGTACTTGTCCACCTATGCCTATGAATCTCCATTAGGAGGTTTTAGCATGGAATTATTCCATCGTGATTCGCCCCGTTCTCCTTTTTACAATCCATTTGATACAGATTCGAATCGCTTGAGAAATGCCATTCGTCAATCCATGTCTCGTGCCAAGTACCGTCATCATCGATCTTCTTCACACCAACCTAATGTTGAAACAAAATTGCTTAACTCGATGTCCGGAGGAGCTTACATAACACAAATATCTATTGGTACCCCACCCTTTAAAATTTACCCCGTCGTTGACACGGGGAGTGACAACGCATGGATCCAATGCCAACCTTGCCTAAATTGTTACAAGGAAATATACCCCATCTTTGATCCTAGAAAGTCTTCAACCTACAAAAAGTTACCCTGCAAGTCTAAATTGTGTCAAAATGGGCCTAAAGTTCAAGGTGTTGCATGTAACACTAGAACCAAATTTTGTTTTTATGCAAGTGTATTCGGTGACAATTCATATACTATTGGTGAGCTTGCAACTGATACTCTCACCTTCGATTCCACAAACAAGGGTGCCATTTCCTTTCCAAACGTTGTACTTGGTTGTGGAAACAACAATAGTGGCACTTTTGACATCGATATGTCGGGAATCTTGGGACTTGCTAATGCTCCCTTATCCATTGTAGCCCAATTGCGAATTAAGAAGTTTTCCTATTGCGCACTACCCATGCATGTGAATGCCACCGGAAAGCTGAAGTTCGGCAGTCATGCTACCATTACTGGTAAAGGAATTGTTTCGACCCCCTTGATGTATGAAGATGGCGATGTAGCTTATTATATGACACTCCAAGGTGTTAGTGTTGGTAATAAAAGGCTTGAGAAGGGTTTGAATGCGAGTCAAAAACGAAACATCTATATTGATTCTGGTACAACAGTATCACAACTTACTACCAATTTATATGACGTGTTTGAATCAGAGTTGAAGAAGTTCATCAAAGTGAAACCAACCAAAGATCCATCAGAAACATTCAATCTTTGTTACAAGGCCAAATTTAACGTGGCAAATGTCGTGCCAGTGGTGACATATCATTTCGCAGGGGGAGATCTAAAACTGAGGAAAACAAATGTATTTGTTGACCTTCTTGGTTTGCAGTGCTTATCCATAGAGCCTACAGATAATGACGTCAACGTTTTTGGCATCTCGACTCAAACCAACTATGAAGTTGAATATGATATTGGGCGCAGTAGACTTTCTTTGGCTCCAGCCGACTGCTCCAAGATTTAAGAGTTCCACTTGTCTTGTTATTATGTATTATAATATCTATTGTAATGGTGTTGCCATTTGCTCTATTGTAATTGTTGATAGGGGTGGGCAGAATCAAGATCGTGGGATGGGATGTGCTCCCCCAATTGCTTATGTGAAAATTAGCTATTTCATCCTGAGATGTTGGTGACAGACAACATCCTTAGTGTATGACTATTTGAAGAAAGATTACTTATTTCTCAGTTGTTTGGTTGAGCTTTACGTATATATTTTTCTTAAATAACAACTGGTGCAAAATCCATACAACAAATCACATAATATTCATGTGGATGCTTATAGTGGATTGTGAATATTGGAAATCTCTAAATCTCTTTTAAAGATTATTTCCTAATCGTATTTCTTGTGCATCAATCAAATCACGTAGAATCTATAGACATACCTGTATGCACTGTATGATGTTTATGTAGAAATCTCCAAGTTTTGACAATTGCCAATGACAAAACAAAAGTTCATACGTGCATGTATGAAACAAAGGAGCAATTCTACAGGGCCTGGGAACTAGCCTGGTTTTTTCTGTTTGAGGGGCGAAAATACAATTTTGTCTCCCTTTTTAAAAATCTTTTTAGAGAGTGTGTTTAAAGAGGAGGCAAAAATGTATTTTTGCCCTCCAGACTGGTTCCCAGGCCATTAAGAATTTCTGGAAACAAAGATGCACACTTATATAGAGAATACGACAGAGGATTTGTTGGTTTTTCTTCTTTTATTGTTTGAAATCTCTCCATCAAAACAATACTTGGAAGGCATTAACAGAACATTAGTAAGGGCACCCAATGATGTGAGCTTATTTTAGCATCAATATTAGTAGAGCAAAGCTAACTGTGGAGGGAATTGGCGAGGAAAACAGCGAGGGAGGGGGGGACCGTCCATCCCTCCAAGATGCGTGCAAGAAAAATGAAGACACATATCCCGAAGGGATGGACGATCTCCCCTCCCTCGCTGTTTTCCTCGCCAATTCCCTCGACAATTAGACTTTTTCATATTAGCAAGTCGAGGAATTCTAAATGTCGAGGGAAAGGGCGAGGAAAGACACGTGGCGGGGTGGGGACCGTCCACCCCGCTCGAGATGCATGTCATCGTTTTTGGTGTGCGCATCTCAAGCGGAGTGGACGGTCCCCACCCGCCACATGTCTTTCCTCGCCCTTTCCCTCGACATTTAGAATTTCTCTAGCAAATCTCATTTGTTGCCAACTGCCGGTCCACTTCCCGTCGTGTGCTCACACGTGTGATCGGTCTTCAACTCCCATTTGTTGTCTGCTAGCTAAGCTGTTTCTGCACGTGCCATGTCTTGTACCTTTGCTTCCTTCTTGATTATTGTTGACTGTTCATTATTTGAATGTGGTCTCCTACAATGGATGAGAAAGCATAAGCTCTCACCTCGATATTTATTTGGGTTACGCTCAAGAGAATACCATTATTTCTATGGAATTCCGCAGGAATTAAATGGATTGCGAGTGTAATTGGAATGCCCATCATGCTCGATAAAAGCAACCGAAGAAGGGTTACGCCAGGGTCTGTGTTGAAATCAACGTCCAAACTCAGTTGACAAGCACTACACCAAAAGACTTGATTAACTACACGGAGATAGTCACGGCTCAAATCATTAATTTCTTTGCCACGACCTAAAACCGTGTGCTTGATTAACTACACAGAAATGAACACGACTTAAAACCGTAAGCTTATTTGCCACGGCTCAAAACCGTGACTATACTACAACACAAATGAAAAATGCTGTAAAAAAAATTTGGGCGGGCTTTTTGGCAATCACATCTTTCCTCACTCGTTTTACTTGGCGCCCGAGTAGAGCTCGATGAAACTCTTTCACCCTCCCCTCAATCTCGTCATCTCCCTCACTGCTTCCTCATCTCGCCATCTCCCTCCATGCTCTCTCGATATCTCCCTCACTGCTCCCTCCATCTCGCCATCTCCAACACAAATGAAAAATACAAATGAGGGTTTCGATTTCTCCTTCTTCTCAATAGAGCTGTAGAAGAAAATTTCATCTCAACAAATAAAATCCTCTCTCCAATTTCTTATCAAACATAACCCCTTTCTCCAATTTCTTATCAAATAAAACCCCTCTCTCTCTCTTTCTTAACTTCTCCACAATCTCTCTATGGAAACTAGTGTTTTACAGAGACCTTGAACAAGGTCGGATTTCGGGTACGAGCTACATCTAATCAGCTTAATCGAACTTTATTTAGTTGGATTAAAGCTCCTCCTTTATTTTTATTTTTAGTATTTTTGGAAGGATATGCAACTGTATCTTGTTGCAGATCGACAATGTAACTATATATTTCAATGGTTGGGCAGTTTTTGATGGTTACTGTTTTTGTTGTTTGAATCATTCTTGGTTACATTTCAAAGCAACTTAGAGCGGATCGGCTTCTCTTTTTGATTCTGTTCATGGGATTTCTCGTGAATAGATTGTGTCAGTGTTCTTAAACCTGGTGCAGGCGGGATGGTGAAATTGATGCTAAAATTGTTTGATCCTAAAATACTATACTATATTTCATAGCACACCTATATGATTGTTGTGCATATGAACACTAACCTTACATCGATCTTTATTTCTGTTCTAGTCAATGACATTGCATTGTTTCAATTCAAGTGTATTTTGTGGCTAATGATTTGATTTGCAGGTTACTGGTGCTAGGATAGTTTATATAGATTAAAATGGACCAGTATAAGATACTGGAGCAAATTGGGAAAGGGCCATTTGGTTCTGCTATTCTTGTGAGGCATAAACATGAAAGTGGAAGAAGTAAGAATCCCTTACGTTCCACTTTTCATTATTTCATATGCAGCACTTGAGAATGGTATTCATTGTTTTGTAAGTATACTTTATTCCCTGAATGGTGTGGTTATTTTCCCTTCTTTTTTGAAAGGTATGTCTTGAAGAAAATTCGTCTTGGTCAGCCGCAGATCTGCACACCAAGAGGTTAGTGGTCATCTATTTATACTCATCCTACTT
This sequence comes from Berberis thunbergii, assembly GCA_003290165.1. Classification (NCBI taxonomy): domain Eukaryota; kingdom Viridiplantae; phylum Streptophyta; class Magnoliopsida; order Ranunculales; family Berberidaceae; genus Berberis; species Berberis thunbergii. The sequence continues at coordinate 116,408 of QNQO01001199.1, read as the reverse complement.
CGTTTTTGTTTTTGAGACATTAATTGGGACTCTTTTGCTTATTATCCTTTGTCATATATTAGATGTTTCCCTTGCCTATTGTTGAACATGTGTGCTTGAACCAACTAGCTGACCAGCCCAAAGGTTTGACCTCAGTATTAATGTTCATCAGCTTCCTTTCTCTGTGCTGTACTATTTATATTTCATATGATCAGTCACTTGTTGACTGAGTATCATCACCTTGTTAGCTCTTTACATTACCTCACTTCCACTTGACCAGATATATTAGCCCCTCCACGCGCTCCTCACCTCGTGGTTGTTAAACAAGATACTAAATATCATAAAGCTCCTCTGGTCAAGTCCTAGTCATTCCATGATGGGGGTATGTGCCTTTTTTACTTAACATTTCATGGATCGAAAATAAACAGTCCATACAAATTTGAATATTTGTCTCTTGCTCACAGTTGTGCTGAAGCTGTTTGTATTGTTTTACTTATATGGGAGATACATCATTTCATTTCCCCACCTGGATTGTTGTATTGTGACAACCTTAAAATTACCACTGCCTACATGTTGTATTGTAGTCATTATGTTGTTTGTTGATTTTATTTTTTATTTTTTTTTTTGTCACAAAAACAGAGTATGGTATTTATATGTTCAAAGAGTTAGTGAGAGCCACTAACTAATACAAAAGATTTACAAAAAACATGTGCATCAAGTATGCACTATACAATCTCAGTTAAACATACAAGTATGAAACTGAATATCCTCAAATCTACTCCAACCATAGCCACAGAGTAACTTTGACATTAGTCCAAAGACTGATAGCTTATTTCTTAACTTCCCTGAAGATTCAATTATTCTTTTCCCTCCATGTAACCCAAACCAAAGCATGAATCTTTCTGTTGGAGAAGAGCACAAGGTTGTACAAGTTGTAGCTTGCTAGTGTTTTTCAGGCATATGTCTATAATTTGAAATTTCTTTTCAGGGTGCCATTGCTGAAGCAGGTGGAATAAAAGCTTTGGTTGATCTGATTTTCAAGTGGCCCTCTAGTGGTGATGGAGTTCTTGTATGTGTGTTTGCATTTTTGTATCATATGTTTTTATTTTTTATTTTTATTTTATTTTGTGAAGTTTCAAGGTAAATAGTGAATCATTACATGCATTGACACCAGGAACGTGCTGCTGGTGCACTTGCAAATTTGGCAGCTGATGATAAATGCAGTATGGAGGTTGTTGTGGCTGGCGGAGTTCATGCTTTAGTGATGCTTGCTCGATCATGCAATTTTGAGGGAGTACAAGAGCAGGTAATACTATTTTCTACTGGGTTTTGATCTGCTGTATTTGTTTTGATGTGTCGTGAAGTATTACCTCAGATATACAGTGGATAGAATAGAAGTTGATAATACCAGCATCCTGATTTTCTTTATTCTTGCAATGTTCATTTGTTTTTGTTCTTTCTGATGCTGTCAATTTTTCATTACAGTTGGATGCGTAAAACTTTCTTATTATGCACATGAGAATTACGTTAGCTTGAAAATACGAGCTTGATATTATAAGCAGCAAAACAAAGGTTATTCCATGTTTTTAGTGTGATTTTTCATTCCAAATGCATTCTTAAGCTCTTGGGACTGCAATACAACCCAATGGTTATTCTTTTCAAAATTTACACATCTCAATATGTTATGCATTCTTATTTGCATGGCCATGGAGAATCAAGTCTTACAGAGAGAGTATGTATTTCTATTTTCTACACTCCGTGTCTGTTCTTATTACAACAATGTGCTTCTTATTACAACAATGTGCTTTTAGTTTATATAACTACTGACTATATATATATCAAAATTTTTGTGTGTTTCTCATATAAGATTGTTTTGCTTGGTGGTTTTCAGTTAATATCTTTTGATGATTACGGAGTTTCAGGTCATCGGAATCACCATGATTTGCATAATGGAATTTGGCAAGTTTATTTCTTTTAAACTCTTAACTTCAAAAGTTATATTGAATTTTCTTAGTGACAGGACTTATTGTGTATGATACTGTGAGTAAAAGGGTAAATGCAGCGTTGTTTTATCTCTTGATGTATTGGTACCTGATTCATTTTGGCCTCAACTGAGAAATTCAATCTGAAACAACTTTGAAAATTTGATACATTGTTACTGATAGTTTAACTTCTTTTCTTTTTGAATAAAAGTTTAATGTCTTTTCTTTTTGCTTGATTGGTGAATAATACGTTCTTATGTGAGAAGCCGCAGTTTGAAGCTTGGGAACTTGTATGATTTTTCTTGAACTTTACAACAACCAAGTTGCTCCATTTCTTATCATTGGTATTCCAGTTTTGAGATTTGAATTTTACTTGGTACTTTCCTATTTTAATCTCATTGGTGGTTCTGTTTATAGTTTATAATTTCTAACTAAGTCACAGTTTTTTTTTTTTTTTTTTTTTTTTTTCTAATTATTGTTAATTTGCTATTAATATCATTATAGCCATGTCTAGGTCTCTCTTTGCCATTGTAGTCTTAGTTATGACACTACACCAAATGGCTTGATTAGCTACACGGAGATGGCCACGGCTCAAAACCGTCAGTTCTAGTCTTAAAACAGTTTTTAGGGTGTTTAATTTAAATAGCTAACATCACATCTCTCATTTACAACTGCATCTCAATACCAAGTTCCTAAGTTTGTAAAGGCTCTGTTTGGTTTATCATGTCCAGTTCTTAGTAGGTAAAAAATAATGTTCCCAAATTTGTAATCTTAGTAGTGTTGTTTTCTTGTTGAATATATATATATATATATATATATATATACTTACCTATGTTTTTTAAATTTATAACAATCCTTTTTTAACTCCGCCAATGTAAAGGTTCTTTTTTACATTGCCGGTCCAAGCCCGGATAAAGGAGGAGGGATGAGGGTATGTTTACCTTTATCAATTTTGTGTTAAATTTCATTATATTTTATTCATTGTGATATGGTTATCTGGTTCTTATATATATGCAGCAAACTCAGCAGACTGAAACTCAGCAGGTGCTAGTGTGAAAAAGATTCATCTTTACAAGGTACATAAATTTCTCCACTCTTACAGCGTCTTCTTCCAACTTTCGAGTGTCATTGCTGCTATAACTATTAAATTACTGTGAGCTGCTTTGTTTACAGTACATTATGCTAGAGTATATGCATCATACACTTCCAATCATACAACTCTTGTTGCATCCTACAACTCTTGTTGCATCCTACAACTCTTGTTTACTGTCGGCAGATCATCCATCATACAACTCTTGTTGCACCTAACTGTTTACCGTCGACATTGTTCTCATTTGTTTCAAAATATTCTTGCAGATGAAATCCTTTTGAATGAAGTTAATGTCACATATAGGGTATTGGGCTACCTTCTTCTTGGTATTGTCAGAATATATTCGAAGAAAGTTGAATATATACACAAGGAATGCAGTGAAGTTCTCATTAAAATAAACACTTTTGTACCTCCTCAGAAAGCTATCGTCGTTAAGAAAACAATGTGTGTACAATATCAGTCAATCACTTTGCCATAGAGGTTTGAACTTGATGCTTTCGTTTTGGATATCCCTGACGATTTTAGCAGGTAAGAGTCTGAATGTGTACTACCGATTTAGAATATATCCTTTTCTTTTTCCTCACTATTCAACGCCCATGTTTGCTTGTTGGATTTTCAGGGATAGCATGGAGACCAATCAACAAATATCACTTGAAGGTGTCATATTTAATGCTTTCTGAATAGTCGAAATTCATGTTATTTCTTCCGGTTTTGCATTATATTCCTTTAATGTGATCTTGTCTCCTCTCTCTTTGTGAAGAAACAGAAACATCAGAAGCTGCAGGAAATGAACATGACACTATGAACCAGGTACATATACATCATAACGATGTTACACTAAAATTATTCCGCCTTCTGAAGGAATAGTCCCTTTCCCTACTCCATATATTTCCTTCAGCTTTTGTTTCTAACGTATAAAGGATGAAATCGAATCCACTAGCCTTGGATATACATATCTTTTTATAAGGATGAAATCGAATCCACTGGCCTATGGGATCGGCTGGGATGAGGTAATCTATTTTGTTATCCATTTGCATCTGTCTATGTGCGCACCCTATTCTAATATAACCAAGGGCATGCTTCATTCTGTTTCTTTTGCAGGTCATTGCTGATCCTTCATTGATTTCTAAACAAAGATCTCTTGTAATTGTTGCTGCACGAGCCCTTGATAAAGCAAAAATGATGCGCTTTGATGAGAAACGTGGCAACTTCTACTGTACAGAGCTTGGTCGTATTGCAAGTCACTTTTATATTCAGTACTCTAGCGTTGAAACTTACAATGAGATGCTTCGGCGCCACATGAGTGAGAGTGAGGTAGTTGATCGTCTAGTCTATATTCTTTTATTTCCACCCCTGGTCTGTTATGAAATCTGAAGTGCCTTGTCTGAGGATAAATAACAGTTCTAGGTTCAGAAGTCAGGGTTGCTGCATTAAATTTTTAACTTGCCCAAGCTTGCATACTAGGTTTTTTTTTTTTTTTTTTACTCCTGTTTGTTTACCAATGATTCTTTCTTTTATAATTTTGTCCCTCCAGGGTCGCAAGTACTTTGGGGGCAAAGTCTTGTGTGCCCTCTTTGTTTTGGCTTTTGAGATACCTATCACCTCGATGTCTCCTTAAGGAGCTGTTGATTTTTTTAGTGATGTTCTTGCGGTCTTTTTTTGCTTCCTTTTCTTGGACTTTCATGTATTGATTTGGCTTGCAATTAAATTTAATATTTTTCTGAAAAATTCTTTTCCCTCCATGTTATCAACATGGTGGCCCATTCTTCCGAATTTGAAAATTTTGCTGTTAGAGATGAAGAGCAGGAAGAATTAGAAAGGCTGGTCTGGACATCATGCCCTTTGGAAGTGAAGGGTGGCCCTTCCAACAAACATGGAAAAATTTCAATACTTATTCAGGTTTGCTTGCTTTCAGTCCAACATTAAAGTTGCTTTCCACTTCATTCAATAAAATGACTGACTAACTTCAACTTGTTTTTATATGGCAGTTGTACATATCACGTGGCTCATTAGATAGCTTTTCATTGATTTCTGACGCAGCATACATAAGTGCAAGCTTGGCCCGTATAATGCGGGCATTATTTGAAATATGCTTGCGCAGGGGGTGGTGTGAAATGACCTCTTTCATGTTGGAATACTGCAAAGCTGTGGATCGACAAATTTGGCCCTATCAACATCCCCTACGGCAGTTTGACAGCAGAAGTTTGTCTAGCATCTTAACTACTGTGTACTTTGATACAATTAGACTGTTCTTTCTGTTTAGTAAATGTCATTTTGTTATTCTCATCATTGGTTTGTATCAGATATTAAGGAAAGCTTGAAGAAAGAGGGGTTGATATGGATCGTCTCCAGGAAATGGAAGAGAAAGATATTGGATTACTGATTCGTTATGCAGCTGGAGGAAAGGTAAAGACATTGTGTAATGACACCATTTCTTAACAATCATAATGTTTGTGTATGCATGCTTCTCACATTATTTGCTTTTTACTTTGTAAGTTGGTTAAGCAATATCTTGGGTATTTCCCATGGATCCACCTGTCTGCTACCGTAAGTCCAATAACCAGAACTGTTCTGAAGTTAAGTTTATCATGATTATTTGCTTTAGGTGTTTAATATGGGTGGTCAGTAATTTTATCATTGAAGAAGGTTATGCAATTATACTGTTCAAATTGATCCCTTTAAATGCTTAGGAAGTCAATAGCAAGTTAGCGAATCACTCCTTCAGTTCACAGAAAATGGTTAGTCCATCAATAACCCTGTGCAAGTTTTGGGTGTTGAACTCAAGAGACTAAGATTGAGTTAGTCCATGACCAATTCAATTTCAAAGTCCATAAAGTTATATTTTATTTGGATCCTGTTAATTCATGACTTCAATTTACCTCCTTGTTAGGTAATGCTGATGGCAAAGGAAACGTGAGAAAGGACGAGCTTTATCATGCTTGTAGTACTCTCAAGGTGAGGTTGTGATTCTTTCTTGCATAAAAAAAGTTAACGCTTCAGTTATTAGTATAATATCCCCGTAGATGATAGATCTAGGACAATTAAGCTACGCTCTAAGCCTTTCTCTGACAAGGTTAAGTTTAATCGAGTCAAAAGCGGCTCTCATTTTGACCATTTTGACTATCCACAGCTCCAGGTATGAATAGAATTCATTTGGGATTTATTATCCTAGAGCAAGTTTTAATTTGACAGTTGCAAATTTAATGTATTGTACTATGACATACAGTTTGAGGCAGCATCGGCTCTCACGAACATTGCTTCTGGAACATCGGATAACACCAAGGTTGTTATTGATCATGTTGCTGTTCCAATATTTGTTAAACTCCTTGGTTCTCCAAGTGATGATGTTCGAGAACAGGTACGTCTTTCTTATTGATTTTGCTCCATCTAGATTTGTAGATATTGTTGGTTACTGTTAGGATGTGTTTACAGGTGTTGCGCATTTACAATATACTTATCAATGATAGAACATGCTTTTTTATATTGCTTCTAATAGGCCGTCTGGGCACTTGGAAATGTTGCTGGGGACTCCCCCAAATGTCGGGATCTTGTTCTTAGCCATGGAGCTCTACTTCCATTGCTTGCACAATTGAATGAGCATGCCAAGCTGCCCATGCTGAGAAATGCAACATGGACATTGTCAAACTTCTGTAGGGGCAAGCCACAACCTCCTTTTGAGCAGGTTGGAATTTAATGTATATTAGATCAGAGTTTTTTTTTTTAGTTTCATTTACGTGGTTAACATTTACATTAATTCTTTCGGCAGACCAAGCCCGCACTCCCAGCTCTCGAGCGTCTTATTCATTCAAATGATGAAGAAGTCCTAACAGATGCATGCTGGGCACTCTCTTATCTATCTGATGGTACAAATGACAAAATTCAATCAGTAATTGAAGCTGGTGTTTGCCCTCGGCTGGTTGAGCTTTTCTGTCTTAATTTATCAAAATGAAAAAGCATTGCCTTCTTTTCCGTGCTTCCCTTGCTCTGTCCCTCTGATTGCTTCATACTCACTTTCCTCTCCCCTGCTCACTCTCTGCTGTCTAAGGTATGTGAATACTTTCTTCCTTCCTTCACTTTGGTTTTGGATAGATAAGTTATCATGCATGAATTTGCTACAAATCAATTTATCATGTTGGTTTATGGAACTGGTGCTTATAACATTATTCTGCTGCTCTGGTTGCTTACTACTGCTACTTATACTACTACTTTTGTTGATAGCAGAGATAAAAAGAACTTAATGTTTATCAGTTATCAATGTCTGATTTCATTTGCAGTTTGGTTTAGTAAATGGATTGACATTTTGATTGAAAGTGTTTCTTCATTCAATTGAAAAAATTAACTTATTGTTTATTGCAATCTGGAATCATATCCCTGCACTGAAAATGGAATGAATTGTTAGTGATCATGGTGAAGGAAACCACACTGATTTCATTCTGAATCATATCCCTTCTCTGCATTTATTGTGCAAGTTTTGATGTTCTATTGTTTGGAAATGTAGTTCTCTTCCAGATTAAGATTATATAGTTTCGTGAGTTGACACTGCTGTTCAAGAATACATTTTTTTTAATAATCTACCCAATATGAAATTAGATGTTCATGGGAGATGGAGCAAAGCTTGTTCGTGATGCATTTCAGCTTGCAAAGGAAAATTCTCCCTGCATCATTTTAAGCCGGAGTTAGGCATTATGTTCATTAGGCATTACGTTGCCATTCCATGTTTTTTTTTTTATCAAATTCTTGAAACTGGACCCATTTATAACTTTGTGATTTCTCTTTACTAACAGACCTAATAAGATGATAGCCTCTTAGTTTGCTTCTACCACCAACTATTGCTAAATTATAGATGCAGTGACACCTAACAGGTCACATTTGAGATGCTGCAGCTATTATTAATTAGATCAAAACTAATATTATTGATTTCAAAATATGTGCTGCTTTGCTTACAATTCCAATTTTGGGTAATTTTCAGTGGCGGCCAATTGTTCTACCAGACAACTACATAGAGCATGCTTCGGCAAAGGAACAACTGACTCTTGCAGGCTTGACTGGATATCACATAGCTGCCACAGCATTGAACCTGCTAGGCCATACCCGTGATGCCCTCTCACTGATGCACTGAAAAGTTGCGTTGGTTGCTAGTAACTGTTGTCGAACAGGAACGATGAAGCACTTGTAGGAAGACTTTTATCCCATTCAAAGCATTCCAAGGCTATATGGTTTCTCTATCACAAGCCACAGCTCTCACCCGCGTCGTTTCCATGCTGTAAGGTTTTTGTTGCCCCTAGTACTTTCCTATCATTCAGTGATCCTTTTCCTTCAAAACAAATGCTACAAATTTTTTTTATTCTTGTTAGTACAGATAGCGCAAAAGTAGAAATCTATGAGAGGGAAAATCAAAGAAAAACTTGTAAATAGTTTCTTTGTAGCTGAATTAAAATTGTACATGCTTTATATCTTTGAATGTCAATTCCATTTATGGAATAAATAGTCCCTTGTCATGTGGATGCATTACTATGAACAATGAAATATTATTTGCGTAATGAATGATCATTGTCTCTCTTTTTTCCGTGTACCGTGGGTTTGTATCTTAAATATCACATGAAATTTAGGTTCCACTTGTTTTCTGATTTTGATATTCCTTGGACTGGATGAGCATGCTCAAGTACTACTTGTTCCAAGTCTCTGCAATTGACATACGATACTGAGTTCACTTTTCTACTTTTCAAAATTGAATGCATCAGCTACATTATAAGTTGCAGAAAAAATAAGGTAGTATCATCGAATATGCCTCTGATAGCTTGTTGGATATGTGTTTGAATGAAATTATTCCATTAAAAAATACATGGAAAGCTTGCTCTCAAAAGATGTAAGTAGATATAAAACGTATGTTGTAGTACAGATATTGTGATTTGGAAAATTTTGAATGCAATTCCAATGTTCCATTTTATGGTTGATTTTGTATTTATCTAGCATATAGTTTGTGAAATCCTATTCATACCGGAGGCATGACACGGTAGCCGTGTCGTAGGCATGGGTATACGCTACATGGCAAGTGTCTGATCGATCTTAGTAAGGACTGATTTTGCAGGTGTGGGGCTGTGATTTTGCTGCAGCGGCAAAAAAATATAATTTGTTTTCGATTATATTAATTTGCAACGGTTTCAAACCGTCACAACAAATCAAATTTTTTTATTATTTTTTTATTATTTTGTTTTGACTGGCAACGGCTTTCAACCGTGGGCCTTCATGCTTGCCACGACTTATAATTGTGGTCCTTCATGCTTGCCACGGCTTAAAATCGTGGCCATCACTTGCTACTACTTAAAACCGTGGCAATCATGTTTGCAACGGTTTAAAACCGTGGCTAAACTCGAACATAAAATTGTTGCTAATATGTGTGGCCACGGTTTATAGCCGTCAATGATGATTTGGCGATGTCTCAAATGGCCAGGCCTCTAAGCCGTGGCAATAGGTTAACCCCATGGTCCCAAACCGTTGCTGATGGGTATTTTTGGTATAGTGAAGAGAAGTTCCAGTGGTGATAAATGACTCGAGCACAAGGATAGTGGACGTCGAGTACGCATGGGTTCCAACCAAATGCAATACCTGTGCTGTTTTTGGTCACTCCAAGCAGCAATGCATGAAACAAACCCCGATAAAAAACACAGAGCGCACGGCCTGGAAGCCAGTTGATAGGAACCAACAACCTAAGCAAGACAATGAGGAAGGCTGGACTGTAGTTCATGGTAAGAGAGCAATTACAGAACCCAAGCAGACTCAACATGCACTGACTATAGAGGGTGCAACTCGTGAACCACAGATAGATACTAGTGAGGTACCTAGCACCAATGATCCAGGCAATAAGCAATGTACAAATGTGGAGGAAACTATGCAGTCGAATGGCTCAATGAATGCAAATATGCAACTCGCAATTGTGGAGGAGTCTCAACAGTCGAGTGACTCAGTACCAGAACCAGCAAGTGGCCATCTAGTCACTTCTAATGCTTTTGAATGTCTAGTGCAGGAGAATGAGACAACTAGTCCAACCCACACTATGAAGTCTTTGAGAAAGACTCTTCACAGGATTACTAGGGATGTAACGCAGACTGATTCTGATAATGCAGCAAGCGTTACCAAACAGCAGTTAGTCAATAAGGAGAATGCCAAAGGAGAAATATCAACTCAAAAGTTAGGAGACAAACAATGCAATTTCCAGGATGGGCTCGGAATTGGAACTAATAATCCATTGCGACTAATGAGCATTAAATAAGACAAAAATAATTGTTAGAAAAAGGAGAAAGACTAAACCAAATAAGACAGGTGGACTATTAGAAAAAAAAAAAAAAAAACAGTGGTAGTGCGGGTTACTCAATCGAAACTGGTTTGCAAGCACTGTTGTGAAAATATGTTAATAGCCAGTGGCAATCTGATTATTTCACTTTGATAACAACTCCAAAAGACTAATAATACAACAGCAAATTAGTTAGATTTTTTTTAAAAAAACTCTTTGATTCTCCTCAAGTTGCATTATAATATAAGTTGGAGACAAGGACTTGCAATTTGCATTAGAATATACTTCAGAATTATAATACAGCTCATAAGTGATCTGGATATAGTGCCATAAACATTTCATTTGTGGATCTAGATCTGAGTTGTGTGTGTTGAACAGAAAACGTTTTGAGATTGTTGAATTGAAGAGCTAGTAACTAAAAGAAGAAATGGCTGAAGCTGCAGTGAATCTTGCTGTTGAGCATCTGATTCCGTTTCTGATTGAAGAAGCAAAATTGTTGAAAGGAGTGCGAGGCGAGGTGGTGGCCATCAAAGATGAAATGGAATCTATTGGTGTTTTGCTCAGGGATGCTGATGCAAGGGCAGAGATTGATGAAGATGTCAAGGTCTGGGTGAAACAGTTACGACAAGTAGCCTTTCGAATGGAGGATGTCATGGACGAGTTTCGTCTCCGTGTAGCACAACAACCTCCTCGCAATGAAGGAGTTGTTGGTTGGGTTAGCAAGACTTTTGGATGTGTCAAGCGCTTGAAGCCTCGCCACATGGTAGCCAGTGAAATTCAAGACATCAAGGCAACGTTGATGCAGATTAGTGAGCGGAAGGAGAAGTATCAACTCAGAAATTTGGCTCCCAGGGGGTCCGACAATGCAAGTTCCAGTACCTCTTACAGTGCTGGTGGCGCTACTGCCTCCTGGCGAAATGTTAATGCTCATTATGCTGTTGACTTGGAACTCGTGGGCATTGAAAAACCCAAAAATCAATTGACAGACTGGTTAGTAAAAGGAGCAGAGAAGAGATCTGTATTTGCAGTGGTTGGAACTGGTGGAGTTGGCAAAACTACACTTGTGAGGAAGGTCTTCCACAGCGATCCAGTGAGGAGTCATTTTCAGTATCGTGCCTGGGTTACAGTTTCGCAAACATTCAAGATTGAGGATCTGTATTCTTGTGAAGCTTATCAGTCAATTCCACGAATCCAGGCAGGAATCGTTTTCTCCTGAAAGAGTGGAGACGGATTACCTAATTGAAGTTCTAAGGAACTATCTCCAAAACAAGAGGTACGTGGCAATTCTCGATGATGTTTGGAGCACTGAACTGTGGGGTCTATTACAACATGCTCTGTTTGATAACAACTGTGGTAGTAGGATCATGGTCACGTCACGTGAAAATGATGTTGCACTTTCTTTTCTGCAATCTCCCTCTCATATTTTCTGTCTCGATCCTTTACCTTTGGAAGATGCTTTGATTCTTTTTTACAAAGCAGCTTTTGGAACTGATTTCAAAGGAAAATGCCCACTGGAGTTAGAGGAACTGTCAAAAGATATTGTGAAAAGAAGCGGAAGGTTGCCATTGGCCATTGTTGCCATAGGCGGTCTCCTCCTAACAAAGGACAAAACCGTGAGGGAATGGAAGAAATTTTATGATAGTCTCTCTTCTAAGTTTGGAAAGGATCCTAAACTTAAAACTATTATGAAAATAATTTCCCTTAGTTACTATGATCTCCCTTATTACCTCAAATCTTGTTTCTTGTTCTTTGGTCAAATTCCAGAGGACTATGCATTTCCGTCTTATTTGCTGGTTTCGATGTGGATAGCTGAAGGGTTTGTGAAGGAAGAAACAGGAAAAACATTAGAGGAAGTAGCAGAAGACTATCTTGATCAACTTGTTAGTCGAAACTTGGTACAGGTTGACGAAATTCAAGCAGGATGTGATGTAATGTGCAAAGTGCATGATCTGATGCATGAGTTCATTCTGTCAAGAATCACCGAGGAAAATTTCTGTGAAGTTTTTGATGGAAAGAGAACTCCTATTTCACATGAGAGTTTTCGGCGACTTTCGATCCAGAACAATACTGGTCTAACCAGTTTTATGAACCACACAAGTTCGCTCTCTCTTGTTCGTTCAGTTAACGTGGTCGGTGTGGATGAGTTGCCAATCTCATTTGTGCATACGATTCTTTCTACTTCCACCCAATTAAAAATATTGGATCTGGGTGGTACACTTTTGGAGAGTTTACCTGATGAGATATCAAATCTGTTTCACTTGAGATATTTGGATCTATCTTATACACGTATCAAGGAACTTCCAGATACTATAGGTAGACTTCAAAATCTTGAAGCATTGTTTCTCGTCGACTCCCATATTGTTGAATTGCCACTTGCAATCTTGAAGCTTCGGAAACTGCGGCACATTAATGCTGGCAATGATAATGAGGAAGTTAAAGTACCAGAAGGAATTGGGAGTTTGACTGAGTTGCAAACTCTAGCCATGATTGATTTAGAGCGAAGCCCAAGTCTGATCACAGATTTGGAAAAGTTGGTCAAATTGAGAGACGTACGCATCACAAACTTGAGAGCAGAAGATGGGAGAAAAATATGTGCTGCAATTCCGAAGATGAACCACCTTAAAACTTTGATGTTAGCTTCAAAACTGTATGAAGAAGTCATTGATTTGCAGTCTTTGTCATCGCCTCCGCCGTCTCTTCTGTCGCTAGATCTGACAGGGTCTCTAGAGAAGTTGCCTGATTGGGTTGTCTCCCTTTCTAACCTTGTGTATTTGGTGTTAGATCATTCACGTTTAAGCCATGATGCCTTCAACATGTTACGGGGATTGTTTAATTTACAAGTTCTTTCCCTCCAAAACCATGCATATGTGGGAGAAGAGTTGCATTTTCAAGGTGACGATTTTCCAAAGCTCAAGGATCTAACACTTGTTCTATTAGATCAGTTGCAATCAGTGATAATAGAAAAAGGTGCGATGCCCCTCCTCAAAGAGATGACGATTGAGGAATGTACACAGTTAAAGGTGGTTCCTGAAGGCATAACTCACCTCTCCAATCTCAAAGCTCTTACGATTACTGATATGCCCATAGAGTTCAAAAGGAGACTTGAACAAGATGAAGGTGAAGACTATTGGAAAGTGAAGCATGTACCATCAATTGTCATTAAGTGAAATCCCCGATATCGGTGTATCTCACATCAACTACATCATTGCGACTCTAGATTGGTGAGCATTTCAAACTCTTTTTCTGGCTTTTCGTTCTTTCTTTTACATGTAGAAATGTTTGTGGCACAACATTTCAAATATGAAATTTTTTTTTTCATGTATACTTCGTCCCTGTATTTCGTTTATTTTATATGCCATATTATTTTCTTAGAGAACTTATACTTAATATATAGCTTTCAATATTTTGCTAATTGTCAGTCTTGGATATGTATGGCAGTCAGACTTACTCTTGCAAATTCCTGAGCAGGTTTCAAGCAGTTGGATCATGTTTCTTTTCTGATGATTCCTCTACGCTAACCGATTTGCGAATGCAACCTCGCTTTCACCCTCCTCTGAGTCTTAAGTGGGTTGTAGTTTCTTTTCCTTTGTGTTGGTTTTCCAGCTTGGACATAATGTTTTCTGATTAATTTATTTGTGGATAAATGGTCATTTATTCAGAATTCACAAGTTGTTTGGGTTGTAGCCTGTTTAAAATGTAAGATGCTTTGATATTTTGTTATCCACAAAATAATTTCTCCATCATGTTTTACCTGCTTGTAGCATTCTCAATGGCTTGATTTGTGTATGCTCTAACTCTTGACTGTTGAAAGTTTTTCTTCTTGAAATATGGTGGAATTGATGTCGTAAATAGGTATGGATTTGTAAATTCTGTAACTTTTCTTCAAAGACTCGATCGCACATCAATTTCCAATTACTATAATGTAACAGCAATACTCAATAGTTTAGCAAAAATCATTATGTATTGATGCTCCATATATAAATTAATAGGAATCACAGAACAATTATTACAATTCTTCATATACTCCGTAACTGTCATACAAAAAATGAGATGTAATTTAGTCTCAAAAATTATCTTTCTGAACAGGAAATGCTTGTTTTCATTACAAGTTATGTCGGTAGGAAATGCACCACCATGTGCCACTCAAAAACAGTCTTCAGGCTTCGGGCTTGGTTTATTAATCTATAGGGTCACTCATGTAGCCTTCAGGCATGGATTAATAAATAAATAAAAAATGTCAATGAAAAAACACAAAATCTTCATATTTATTTTAATTACATTCCCTGCTTTTCCTGTGATAGACCATGTCCTCCCCTCTAAACTGGGTTGAGTCTTCGACTTGAATGTATGTCTACCCTTGGCGATCGTCCAACCATCGGAGTTTTGTCTTTCTAGTGGTTGGGTCCTACTTGTAGCTTGCCATACCATATGGGCCGGAGTATTAATTTCTTTGCTCTTTGAACACTGTTGTTTTGTATGGCAAAAAACTGCACAAGAATTGCATTTAATTGGAATCCATGCCTACTCAACTTCAACTATTTTTTCTTATCTCCATTGATAACCACAGAAATGTCTTTGGGTAATTGGTTGTTTACATCCACCTCCACACACACCTTCGCATACTCTAATCTTGTCATTTCTTCAGTAGCTTTGTCAAGCATGATAGACACTCCAATAAAATTAGCAATCCTTTGAATATCTTCTAGATTCCATAGGAATAAAGAAATTTTCTTCAGTGTAACCCAAATAGGTATCGAGGTAAACACCTCGGCATCTTCGTCCATAGAAGGTGACCAGGTCCCGAGGATGAGCAACCTGCTTGCAATATGCAGAGGTCCCATTTCCAATACCTTACTTCTATCTTCTTCCTTCTTGAATTTGAATACAAAATTCTTATCTCCGTGTATGTTCATATCAAATTCTTGAATTCCCCCCGTCCTTATCAGTCACTCTTTGACATAACCATATGCCAAGCGCTTGCCCACAAAACTGCCAATAACCAACCTTTCACATTCTTCTATCTTATTTGCAAAGTCACCAGTTTGCGCTTGTACTATTTTCCTGCCTTCAACAGTAGCTGGAGGTTCATACCTAAGTTTTGCAGAGCTCGGATGCTTGTTTTGCTTAAGCTTTGATGCCCAACTCATCTTCGCTGGTGCAACGACAGGGTTTGCTATTGCCATTTCTACTTGAATTTTGCTAGGACCAGAGGATGCAACACTGGTTGGCATTGTACATTCATCGGCTTTATGCAGAACTTCTTCATTCCTTTGCGTTGCAGCCTGCTCTTGACTGGCTGGCACCCTTGCAGTTAGCATTGCCCAGTTTTTGGGGTTTATCATCATTTCCAGTCATTCTGCATCTAGTATATCTCCATTTTTTACAGCCACTTGATATTCATTTGTGAGTAACTGTAGCAATCCATCAACATGAATTTTGTACTTCTCCTCAAAAGCCATGAACATTTCCTATGGAAACACGTTCTCACTGACTGTGTCTCCTCCATTTGTTCCTGTCATTCAATCAATAGACCGGAGAGGAGATGAAAAAACCAGCTAGATCGAGCCAGAGGTGGAGGGCTTCTCCCCAACTGGCTGGGTCGAGTCGGATCTGTGCTTCGCAGCCCCTCCTTCTCTTGCAGGGCCTCTCGACTCTCGCAAGGCCTCTCGCCTCTCTTATCTGCTGGTGTTGCTACAGCGGTGGCCGAGCTAGATCAGGAAGTTGATCCCTCCAAGCTGCTCAAAATCAGATCTAGAAGTCAGATCTGACCTCCCTTGATTCGGATCTAGAGCAGCCCCTCTCTGCGACTGCGACGAGCCCTCAAGAGCTCTCTAGAGCAGCCTCTCTTGATTCAGATCTAGAGCAGATCCTCCCTGCAACGAGCCCTGTAGCTTTCTTTTCTTAAATGGGAAAAGAAAATTGTTATTCTTGCAAAAATACAACGGTTATTCCTTGGAAAATGTCAAAGATAGTAAGTAACTCGTCACCATCACTTAGTACCTCTCATAGCTCTCAGAAGAGGCATTAGTAACATTCCGAGGATCAACAACAAACATGAAGACAAGAAACCCAATCAGAGCACTCAGTTAAGCCATCATAATAAAGGCACAACGCCATCCAGGTACTCCCCAATATTCATGACCAGCCATAACTGTTGCTAGCACTGCACCTCCTATTCCGCCGATAGAACCAACAAGGTTTAACATTCCAAATCCTGATCCCCGTGCACCATCCTTATAACTATCAGCTATGAAAGACTGGAACGCAGGTATCACAATGGCTAGGCCAAAACCGTTCACAGCTCTCCAGAATGCAGCTTGCATAAATTGCTGACTTGCACCCACTGCAGCTGTTGATAGAGCCCAGCACATGGTGCCGATAGCAAGAACTGTTGGACAGTCATAGTGAAGAACAAGTATGCCTGCCATGGGTGATGACAGTGTCTGCACAAAGTTCCGTATGAATGCAAGATATCCCAGATCAGTTGGGCCAGCGTTGAATGTTGCACTGACTTCTTTGTAAACGGATGGAAGGAGATTCTCATCAGCACGTTCCATAATAGACGCCATGTTGATAAGAATGAGAGACACAGAAATTCCAAAGACCTTCTTTGATATGTGAGATACCAAGATAATTAGCACGACAATGAAAGATGGTTAACGAACATACATCAAACAACAACCGAACAAAAAGGATTGGAAATGTGTAAATAGCCCATCAACAAATGCATCTCCAAGAAGGTGGAAAGATAGGAGTTAAAACAAGAGTACATGAAACCAAAAACCAAAAACTAAATTTATCCAAAGGACTCCTCAACATTTGATCCAATCTAAAATCAGTTGGTCGGACATCCACTCTCACCAGTTAGGATTTTGTGAGTTTTCGTCCGATTATTATGAGCACATTTGCTTCGCCATTGATAAGCCTTCGGGTATTGAATGCCGCTACTTAGATGGACTAGACCATAGCGAAGCAAAAGCGAGTCTTCATGCAAGGTGAAGGTGATTGGAGCGAAAGCAAGTCTCTATGCGAGATGGAGGCGACGAAGATATTAAGTGGCAACAATATTGTAGAATTCGGACTTGGTTTGTTAACCCTATAGGGCCACTCATGTAGCCTTCAGGCATGGATTAATAAATAAATAAAAATGGTCAATGACCCAATTTAAAAAAAAAAACACACACACACACACACAAAATCTCCATATTTATTTTAATTTTTTGATTTGAAATCAAATCACGTAGAATCCAAGACATACCTGTATGCATTGTATGATGTTTATGTAGAAATCTCCAAATTTTGACAATTGCCAATGACAAAACAAAAATTCATACAAACCGGAGAAAGGACTAGAAGTATAATGGAACAGATATAGAAGAATATTTGTTGCAATATCATCATTTAAACACCTTGTGTTGTCAACTTGAAGTTCATGGTTATTATTATCATCAATGCAAAATCCGAAAGAAATTTTGGTTTAGTGTTGCCTCCCTCATTTAAACAAACTGATCACTCTTTTAAACTTGAAGTTTTCCTCGCTGTTTTCTTCGCCCACTTCCTCGACATTTAGAATTTTCGCTCTTTTTTTAAGCTACAGAAATCATTCTGGATTTGATTGTTTCCGTATGCCAGGGAAAGTGCCTGGCCTTTCTACATTAATTAATAGAAAAAAATGACTTGGGTATCCAAAAAGAAACTAAATCGAAGGAAAGAGAATTTGTGAACTCTAATTGGGTATCCAAAAACACCATCAGTCTCCTACTTGGATTTATGAATCACTAAAAACTTGCACATTGTCCTATAGCTTAAGGTCTTAATTGATCAATACAAAACATGTAGGTTTGGATGAAATGTTGTAGTGTTTGAATCTTTAATCTCTCGTTTACCTTTCTAAGCATAGTTGTGTTTGCAATGTTAACCCAGAAAAATGCACTCTTCTGACCTAAATTGTAGTTTATGGGAGTTGTAAGGTCTGATGTTAGGAAAACATGAGCAACCAAACACCTTTAAACTGTGATAATCAGGAATCTTATTGTAAAGAGTCTCATAAGGTGAAGAACCCTTAAGGACAATAGTAGGAGCACGATTTAGAAGGAAGACTGATGTTCTAATAGCCTCATCACAGAATTTCAGGGGAAGTGAAGCATGTGCAAGAAGGGTTAAAGTTGATTCAATTGTTGGTGAATTGAAAAAGATCTCAAGAATGTGCCAAATTTGTGTTGATGTTAGACATCCTACTAACCTTGTAAGGAGTGATTCTGTCATCAAGGAAAGTAGCCACAAAAACAACAATTAATCTTGTTGTTCCCAGGTGAGAAAATCTGGATTTACATTATTTCTGGCTTGATCTTCACTGGATAGAAATTGTGCTGGAGCAGAGTCTTTCTCAATGAACCTTTGAAGCTTGTGTCCTCTAATGGTTGCCAATACTTGCTGTTTCCATAGCAAGTAATTTTGTTAGTTCAACTTTACAGATAACGCATGTGTGAACATTACAGGTCTTGACTCTGCTAAAATAGAGTTAGTAAGTAGTGTAGTACTGGAAGATGTTGACTCTGCCATTAGAGCTACGACGAAATATTGAAAAGAAGAAGATGAAGTAGAGAAAGGCTAAGGAGCTCTAATACCATGTTAGCTTCTACAACAAGTTATGAAATGAATTGTATTGAATCATCTGTTCTGAAATGTACAAGTACATGACTTATATAGACAACTCAATGTATTGCTAGTAATGAAAACAAACTAACAAACTCACAGCTGTACTTACAACTAACTAGAACAATATGTAACTTATATGTTAATGTCATTGCTAATTACTCTTGACGATACTTTGCAATAGGGTTGGAAGCCAGTGCTCAGCACAAATACTGTTATCTATGGCTTGAACCATCTCTTCACGGTGCATTTTTTTCTAGTGGTGCACACATCTGCAAATTATTCTTAATACAGTAACATTTCTATTGAGGTACCAAGTCTGTATTGTAAATTTGCAGGAACCGAATCATGAGGATCCTCTGAATCAGGATGCAGCTGCAGTGTTGAGAGAGAACCCAAGATGTTTGAAGTGAAGGTGAGATGGGCGATGGGTGGTGGATCCATAGGATAGACATCGTTTCATCATTGCATTTTGATCTAGCTGATGTTTAAATTGCCAACTTCTCTCTAAAAGCTTAAGTTGATAGAGATGACATATCTAGCATATATCAGGGTCAGGATATACGGAACGGGTGGAGTGGATTTCTAGTCTCAATACTCTCCCTCAGCACAATGGCTGGAATATACCTTAGCATTGGTGCTGAGCGAGAATTGAACATCCGACCTTTTGAGACCATGTTAAATTTCCAACTTCTCTAAAAGCTTAAGCTGGTAGAGAGAGCATATCTAACATATATCAATGTCAGGATATACGAAACGGGTAGAGTGGACTTCTAGTCTCAGTCTCAATAGCCGATACAAAATTTCCAATATTAAATGTCAAAATGCTGTAAATTGTGGCAACTCTTACAAGTCTTTGTTCACTCAAGAGTTTTGAATTTTCATTAGCAAACATGAATCTCAGATCCACAGGAAGGTGTACTCTACCTGTGTAATAGTACAGTTTCTTAATGCACCTTTTGCAAGGACGACTATGAATCCCAATATTTGTTTTAATTGCATAGTCCCAATATTTGTTTTAATTGAAAATAACTGAGTTAAATTGCATTATTGGCATCAACATAGAAATTAATGACTAAACGAACATGATGAATCGAACGGTGTCCAAATTTTGGGGTAGGAAAGAGTTGACAAATAGAGTCAACTACCTTGCAAAGTTAAACTTACAGTGCAATGATGCCTTTGAAATTGAGCGAAGTCCATTTGATGTAAGCATATCAGTACACCAGATCTTCTATTCTGCATCGTCGAATACAGTGATTTGTAAGAATACTACAATTTGTTCCAATTATAATTCTTGCATAAAAGCCTAGAAGACAAACAAACACATAGTAACTTGCTGCTATATAATTCACCAGTTGCTGCAATACAACACTACGAGGCGAAAACTTTTTTTTTTTAAGGCAAGCGCGATGTTTATACGGGCTCCCCAGACCACTAAAAAATGAGAGTTTTTGACAGGTTATATTCACATATATTTCTTCCCACTAGCATCCTCAAAAATTATCTTTTTAAGGTCCTCTGCGAAAGAGCTCGGAGTAATCTCTATGGAAATGACAAAAACCTCCGCATAATAGTTTTTTTTTTTTTTTTTTTTTGCATCTATTATGGTAAGTTGGTCTACTAGGCATGACAAACATTGGTTGAAACACTGTTCTTGTGTTAGGGCAAACTGCATAATCACTGCCATAGTAAGAACACCTTCATTGGAGATGACTGAACATCATTTTCAGGAAATCTCGATGGTTTAGGGGAACAAGTAATCCACTTTCAAGACCCCAAACTGCAAAAAATATAAATTTAAAGTTTTATCCTGCAAGGAATAAGGGGATTGTGGATTCTGAGCTATAGAACAACGCGTCAACAAGAACATAAAAATAAAAAAGCAGGTGAGCAAGATATGGCAGTGTTGGTGACACTATAACAAAGGAACAGAGCTATTCAGTAAAACTTGAAGGCGAAGAAGAATGATGATATTCGGTGTCTAAATTAAGGATCAAGCTTATTCAATTACAAAATACAAGACACTTTTCCATTCAAAAGGAAAAGTAAGAATCATATTTTCTTGCATTGCCAAGAATCTGGCAGCTAACAAGGATCTATTACACTGAATTCGGAAGACAGGGCTAAAGACTCACATCCCAATAATGGGATCGTCTCCCTGGGTCTCACATAAATAAGTATGCATATGACCTTTGTGGTGCCGAATCAGTTAGATGAGTGAGCAAGTTCACTCGAGCTTTTTCATGCTTGCTATTCGGGCACTATCACGGTCTTTTCTGAAAGTCAGATACAATGGTGTGTAAAACAAACTACATAAACCAAATGGAACTGTCATCTTTGAGAGAAGTCCTCGTGATAGTGCATACGCTTCCTGGGTGGATCCTGACATATCCGCAGCTTTTGGGTTATAGCCATAAATCTTCTCTGAAAGTATCCTGACAAGGGGAGCTGCAAATGAAGAGAAGGATCCTTCAAAGGCTCAATCGAAGGCATATATCATAGTTCGGTTCTTAGGGGGTACAACCTAAGCAAATATTGGGTTATTTGCACAAGTGGCACACCAGCTAATAGTGAAGCCCATGAGGAAGAGGGTAGCGGCAAAAGTGAACCAACTATCTACTGACTGAGGGATCATAGTAAGCAGGAACCATGAGAACGGAATGCCCATGAAAGCGCTAAACTGAGCACACATGATACGACCTGAGTGTGGATAGATGTGGGACATCTGGTCTGCTATAAATCCTCCAGAGAAGGATCCCACAGCACATCCGATGGCAAAAAGGCTAAGGAGACCAGCCGACTTGTTATTATCTAAGCCTGCAAATAGTTAGGACAAAGGATCTTACATCAGAAAAGAGTGGATTATGTTAAAAGAGCGATGCTTGTTCTCTCTGCATTTACACTCACCAATTAGTTCAAACCACATTGTGAAGAATACCATAGCCGTCCAAGGCAGCGAACCAACAATTCCTTGCAAGACAATAATTTGGAAAGTTTGCACTTTCATAACAGCTTTCATGGCAATCCATGAATCTGTCCAAACTGATGATGCTGATGATAATGATGAACGACCTCTGGCTTTATCTAAAAATCCTTCCCTGCAAAAAGAAACAAATGGGAAAAGAAAATTGTTATTCTTACAAAAATACAATGGTTATTCCTTGGAAAATGACAAAAATGGTAACTCATCACCATCACTTAGTACCTCTCATATCTCTCAGAAGAGGCGTTAGTAACATTCCGAGGATCAACACCAAACATGAAGACAAGAAACCCAATCAGAGCACTCAGTAAAGCCATCATAATAAAGGCACAACGCCATCCAGGTACTTCCCAATATTCATGACCAGCCATAACTGTTGCTAGCACTGCACCTTCTATTCCGCCGATAGAACCAACAAGGTTTAACATTCCAAATCCTGATCCCTGTGCACCATCCTTATAACTATCAGCTATGAAAGACTGGAGCGCAGATATCACAATGGCTGGGCCAAAACCGTTTACAGCTCTCCAGAATGCAGCTTGCATAAATTGCTGACTTGCACCCACTGCAGCTGTTGATAGGGCCCAGCAAATGGTGCCGATAGCAAGAACTGTTGGATGGTCATAGTGAAGAACAACTGAACAAGTATGCCTGCCACTGGTGATGACAGTGCCTGCACAAAGTTCTGTATGAATGTAAGATATCCCAGATCAATTGGGCCAGCATTGAATGCTGCACTGACTTCTTTGTAAACGGATGGAGCTTCGGAGATTCTCATCAGCACGTTCCATAATAGACGCCATGTTGATAAGAATGAGAGAGAGAAATTCCAAAGATCTTCTTTGATTTGTGAGATACCAAGATAATTAGCACGACAATGAAAGATGGTTAACGAACATACATCAAACAACAACCGAACAGAAAGGATTGGAAATGTGTAAATAGCCCTTCAACAAATGCATCTCCAAGAAGGTGGAAAGATATAGGAGTTGAAACAAGAGTACATGAAACCAAAAACAAAATTTATCCATAGGACTCCTCAACATCTGATCCAATCTAAAATCAGTTGGTTGGACATCTACTCTTCTTATGAAAGAGGTCGAGAATTCGAGACTCACTAGCTAGAATTTTATGAGTTTTCGCTCGATTATTATGAGCACATTTGCTCTGCCGTTGATAAGCCTTTGGGTATTGAATGCAACTGTTTAGATGGACTAGACCAGAGTGAAGCGAAAGCGAGTTTTCATGCAAGGTGAAGGCGATCAGAGCGAAAGCAAGTCTCTATGTGAGATGGAGGCGACGAGGATATTAAGTGGCAACAATATTGTAGCCTTCGGACTTTGTTTGTTAACCTATAGGGTCACTCATGTAGCCTTCAGACATAAATAAATAAATAAAAATGTCAATGACCAAATTTAAAAATTAAAAAATCTCTATATTTATTTTAATTTTTTTATTTGAAATCAAATCACGTAGAATCTAAGACATACCTGTATGCACTGTATGATGTTTATGTAGAAATCTCCAAGCTTTGACAATTGCCAATGACAAAACAAAAGTTCATACGTGCATGGCTGAAACAAATGAGCAATTCTACAGGGCCTGGGAACCAGCTTGGTTTTTTCTGCCTGGGGGGGGGGGGGGGGGGTCGAAAATACAATTTTGTTTTACTCTTTAAAAACTTTTTTGAAGAGTGTGTTTAAAGAGGGGGCAAAGGATTTGTTGGTTTTTCACTAGTTCCCAGGCCATTAAGAATTTCTGGAAACAAAGATACACACTTATATAGAGAATACGACAGAGGATTTGTTGGTTTTTCTTCTTTTATTGTTTGAAATCTCTCCATCAAAACAATACTTGGAAGGCATTAACAAAACATTAGTAAGGGCACCCAATGATGTGAGCTTATTTTAGAATTCATGCCCAATCTCAAGCCAACTTGGTCTTTTAGGCCCGTAAGATGGACGGTACAATCTCTACTAGGGGTGGAAGCTCATACGTGCACATAAATAGAAGAGGCGAGGAAGAGGATGCTTGAGGGAGTCAGTTGGCGTGATGTGGTGTGACTGAGATCAGTTGGCAGTGACCGGTGAGATTAGGAGAGCGATTGAGAGGGGTGCGATCGACTGTGGGAGGAAGAAGAGGGCGACAGTAGTGGAGAAGAGGAGGAGAACGGAGAGGGAGAGAAGGAGAGATCACATAGGGGAGGGAGACGATGGGAATATAATGAAAATGCTATAATATAAGCAAGGGTTTTTTTGGCATTTCAAAATTTTGATATATTTAATAACACCAACATTTCAATTGCCGTTATAAATTAAGTATGAAATTTGCTACGATGAAACAAAAGATCTTCTTTCTAAAGATATTTGATTCGAAACAGATATTGCAGGTGCTGTCCGGGTTGCTGGGAGCTGACTGTGAGCTGATTTCAGTTGTTTTGCTTTAAGTTTTGTAATGGTTTTTCATTGTTTTTAGTTTTTTACTTTGGCTTTCATGCGGGTAACGTCGTAATGTACCCCCGTAGTGTTTGTAAGTCATTTTTTTGATAAGTAATTAAGGTCTGACATTTCATAAAAAATAATAATAATAATAATATATATATGTCTAAGGTCCAATATTAAAATCATTTTAAAGGTTTTCCTTAACTTTGTCTGTATCAACCAACAATTCATAATGCCTCGACTTTTTTTTTAGAAGAAATCCGAGTCAAATAAAGCGATTTCCAATGTAGGACAGAAACTATTTTAATAGAATGCAATAAACGGCCTTTGGTGGGCTGGGCTTCTTAGCAAAAGTTGGCCCAATAAGGGAGAATAGTCCAATAACACAAGTGTCTTCTATATTTTTTGAGTGATACTAAAGTGCACCGGGATTTGGTGTCTGGACCAATCAGGCATTGTAGATGTGCACTGAGATATGAGTCACGGTGCATACTTATGATACCTGGTTAGTGCAGCCAAATCCCGGTGCAACAAAGAATTTCCCATACTTTTTTCTTTAGTGTTGAATTTGTGGTTTTTCTGTCTTTGATAACAAAAAATCTAGAGAGCCAGACGCCAAGCCATTAGAGTGAGGTTTGTGATAGGGGGTTCATTGTCCGTGTGAGTGTGTTCAATTGAACCATTATAAGCATTTCTAGGATAATGGATGGTATTTGGCCTGGCTTGTCTCTCTGAAAAAATTTGACTGATAAATTGCAGAGAGAGAAAATGAAGATAAACATGCCAAAGAGTCTCCCTTGACGCTGTCCTAACACTAAAGGCTGGATCTAGAATTTTTCGAAGCTTACATCTCGCCAAACGCGCAAGACTTAAAAAAATTATTCTAACAGAACAAGGTGACTATATCATGAAAAGCGTAAGCACGGATAGGGGGAGAAGTCTTCATCGAAAACAACCATCCGCTTGTGACGATGAGATCCCGCGCCTGCTCATTATCTTCATTTTTGCATAAAGTATGGAAACGCTACATTTAACACTGTAATACTAACATGCCCACCCCCTTTGTTTTGGTCCGACCCAATGTGCCAAATTTTATTATTTCATCGGATGCACCTCAACCTCTCACAACATCGATTACAAAATATTGTTGAAATCAGTTTATTTTCCAATATAACTTTGACACGTACGTACGTTATTAAGTAGTGGATTATATGTGCCGTTGGCACGATAAAAAATGGGTGATAACATTAGGGTCAAACTGAAGTTATTACAAGTTTAAGTTTTAAAAGAAAAAAAAAACCAATTTTTTCATTCACATGTATATTTCACATATTCAAAGTTGGCAATCAGTGTGACGAGGCATGATCCTAAAATAATGATAAAATCTTTAAAGTGTTTATGTGTATATCGAGATTGTAAAAAATTTCCTTTAATGATATCACATCATCGCGGTTGCAAAATCTTATTCACTTGCCTCACTCTTTTAAATTTTGTGCTTATTCTATTTTGTCATTTCACATGTTTTTAGGTTTTTTTTTTACAAGTTAAGAACTACAACCATTGATTATCAAAAAGATACTTGACAAACAGACAAAGCATGCCTTACACATAATTAGTGATGAGACATCAAAATCACAGCCAAATACATGACACATATTAGCTCTAGTGAAATTGGTCAAAATAGGTTAGGCCCAGCCATGCCCACTCAAGACCCAGGATAATTACTATTCAACCTGTAATTCAGGTGCCCAAACTCAAATTATGCGAGCTCAAAGTAGTAAGAATCTTGAGTTTGATTCTGGATAATAAAACCCAAATAGGTACATCTGGACTATCGCAGACCCAACGTCCATTTGCACAATTCTTGGTCCAATCAAGCATTGGGTCCTGAAGAGAGTCAAGTGTCAAAGAAGAATCAGTCATGAACGTGTAAGATTCTAAGCGAGATCTCCTCCCTCCACCATACCTTCAATGATAGAGTCAATGAAGAAGTGAAACACTCATTATATAAGATGAACAAAATGGATGAGAAAAATATACAATTGTAACCCTAATTTTATTAGTCTCTTCATCATTGTTCAAATATCTAACTTTACCATTGAAGTGTCTTTGACCGCCACAACGGTGGTCTCTGATTCACCACTATTCATCTTTACAGGTCAAAATCAATAGGGATGGATTTAATCGCGTTAATTAGCTTTGGCAACCATATTAAAAGAACTCATGGTTAGCGGATAAAGAATTATAATTTTTTTAATTAAAATAAAATACTTTATTAATGGAAAATTTAATTTGATTTTACAAAAACATTCTAAATCCTAAAGTTAGCAGCAATAGATTGAGCTAGTCGGTTACGAGATATATTTACATAAATAAAAGAAACTAAATCGAACGAAAAAGAATTTGTGAATTCTAATTAGGTATCCAAAAACACCATCAGTCTCTAACTTGGATTTATGAATCACTAGAAACTTGTACATTGTCCTATAGCTTAAGGTCTTAATTGATCAATCCAAAAACATGTAGGTTTGGATGAAATGTCGTAGTGTTTGAATCTTTAATCTCTCGGTTTACCTTTCTAAGCATAGTTGTGTTTGCAATGTTAATATTTCATTTCTCTCTCGTTACATGTAAGTGTTGTAACCTCTCTAGTTGTTTTCGATAAATATTTTTCCTTTAAGTAAAATTAAAAATAAATATTGCAACATGTCAATTTTGATTAGCATCAATATTAGTATAGAAATTCTTAATGGTCTGGGAAACCTGTCTGAGGGGCGAAAATACAATGTTGCCCTCCTCTTTAAACACCTTTTTAGAGTGTGCATTTAAAGAGGAGGGCAATTTTGTATCTTCACTCTCCCAAGGTAGGAAAATCAGGCTAGTTTCCCACCCTGTAGGTAAGTCGAGCAGTTCTATATGGCGAGGAAACGGGCGAGGGGAGGGAGGTGGCGGTGTGAGAACCGTTCACCTCCTTCAAAATACGCACGCAAAAATCAACAACACTCATCTCAAGGGAGGTGAACGGTTCCCACCCCGCCACCTCCCTCCCCTCGCTCGTTTCCTCGCCCACTTTCTCGACATTTAGAATTTCTGTAGTAAGTCTCATTTGTTGCCAGCTACCGGTCCACTTCCCATCGTGTGCTCACACGTGTGGTTGGTCTCCGAGTCTCATTTGTTGCCAGCTAGCTAAGCTGTTTCTGCACGTGCCATGTCATGCACCTTGGCTTCCTTCTTGATCATTGTTTATCATTTAAACACAATTTTAATTTCTATATAATTGTTATTATTTTGGAGGCTAAAAACTTAGCCGCGTGAGCTCACACTCTCATTCTTATGAACTAGTGAACCAATCATGTCGTTGGCATTGTCATATACTTTTCATACATTGTATGTGGGTATAGTGTCATATCGTCGTACTTTGATCATTGGATCCTCTTATCAGCATTTTTCAAATATGTTACTAAATTATTAAATATGAAATAAATTATGGGTTAACATAATATTGATTAAATATATTTTTTCATTCTCATCAATCAATTAGTATAATTTATTTATATGTATCATCATTTATAGTAAACTATTTTCACATTCTTTTTATTGAGACTTAGTTCCTTACAAGGAAAAACAAGACATTCTTGAATAACCAAAGTCTTGATACATCAAAACGCTAACATGGTGAATTGTCAATTGTTGTAAATAAGCGAAAATATGAGGGTCATTCTTGAAACAACATAATTTAACTTTTTTATTAGAGAATTAAGATATCTCAGAGGCTGAGACCATGTTTGTTAATCTGGTAAGATGTTAGATTGAGCCTAAAAAATTGTTTGTCCAATGATAATTTAATGGGTTTTGAATGAAGTTGGCTCAATGAACATATGCTTGGATGAGAGTGACACATGGATATTGGATTGATTTGGGGTTTATAAAATATGAGGGGCATTTTAGAAACTCTAAAATCTTGATACACATAAGAAAATAGAGGGGTATTTTTGAAATTTGGCGAATGAGATAGGCATTTTCGTAATTTAACAAATGAGATAGGGAGTGACATTTTTTGAAATTTGGGGAATGTGGAACGACAATTTTGGAATTGCACAACAGGCAGACATACGAATGCCAACATTTTCAATTCTCGTTAGAGACAAAGATAAAGGATTTTAATATTTCAAGTAAAATTGAATTTTGTTTATTTATCATTCTTTCTAATTGATTTTCCGTAGAACAAGCATTGCCATTGAAGAAAAACAACTATGATTATAGATCAAATATTCAAGGCATTACTTGGTATGGGAAGGAGGATGGAATTCTCAAAATTCCTCGATGATTTCATCATGTTCTCGATGCCATGAGGTTCAGGACATCACCCTCTTGGTTGCAAAAACCTTGTTTCTTGAGAGCATATTTAATTAGGGGTGGGCATCCCATCCCGATTTTTTTGGGTTTTAATGGGATTGAATAATTTTACCCCAATCCCGTCCTGTCCCGATCTAGAATGGGATGTGATAGGATGAAGATTTTCAATCCCGCCAATTCCTTCCCGTCCCGAGCTAATTTTTTAATATTTATTATTTATTTATTTATTTATTTTTATTCATATAAACTTACAGATGACTGACAGAAACTCATGGTGTTTGCAGTGGTAACAAGAATGTTACTTCAAAAAATAAATATTCATTAAACAAGAGAAAGATAGCAGATTGTTGCTTGGAGTCCCAATAAAAGTGGCTCAAATTATTTAACTTACAAATATTGATAATACACAGATGAAAATGAAAAATAAAAATTAACCGAGTAATATATATTCAAAAGGGAACATTCAGGGGCAAAGCTAAGAATTTGATATGCCCCGGACTGTAAAAATATTTTGTTAATAATTATAATATATGTATTGATGGTAAACCTTTATGAATATGTTAGAGCATCACAAATATGTCTATATTTCTTTCCTAACAAAAGATGAAATGTCATTTTGTTAAGGAACCATGAATTTTGTTTCCACAGTAATGAAATTGTAAAATCAGTTGGGAGGCCATCACAGCGACACAATACTCTTAGTGGGTCCCATTTATCATGTCATTTTCTAAAAGTCAGGCCACTCGACTTCATTGTTAGGGGATTTAGTGGCTACCATTATATTTGCATGTCACATCTATATCTAATTATAAGAAAGTTATTTTTCACGCTCTTATATGATGATAATCTTCAAAGCAGTCACAGGTAACACGTTGATCCCGTCCCGAACCTGTTTGGGATATGACGAGGTCGAGGTGAGATTTTTTTCATTCCGTCCCGTCTCGATCCCATATGAACGGAATGGGATAGAGACGAGTATATCTCATTCCATCCCGTCCCGTGCCCACCCCTATATCTAATAATGAGTTTTTTAAAATATAGGTAAAATGGGTTGTTAAATCATTCTTTATAGTTATTGCCTATATGGCACTTTGATAAAGCGAAGATAGATTTTAACACATTTTTTTTTATCCCTTAGCCCCTCTCATCTCAGATGTCATCGGTTGAGTTAGATCATGTGACCTAGTGATATTATCCGTCACTGTTCAACTATTAAGCCATCACACCTTTGACTTTTAACATCCGTATATGCAAATTCGAACCTTTCTTATTGTCAAGGAAAGGGGCAAGGAAATCAATGAAGGGGAGGGATTTTACCACTAATCTACCTCGAGATTTGCATTATTGTGTATCTCGAAAGTATAGATACGCATCTCTAGGGAATGAGCGGTCTCACCCACTCCCTTATTGGCTTCCTCGCCATTTAGAATTTCTGATGCAATTCTTTGTGGGTTGCCAAACTAAGTTTGAAAAGTCTTTGAGCCTACGTGAATAAAGTAAAAATTTAATAAGAATAATAAATAGTTGTTCTCATCCTATGAGATATCAAATTAGATAAATGATTATGAGTTGGTTGCTGAATGACGAAGAAGTTTTGCGCTCAAACAAATAACGTTATATCAGAAAAAAAAATGGGTCTACTATTGGCATCCGAAAGTGAAGGCCAGTATCATTGAGCAACTTAAAGACAATCCAAAGAAATGCCTATTGAAAATGACATGATCAACGAGCAACCCAAACAAAATGCCTATTTGAGATGGTATAACAAAGTCTCGATCTCTAATTTACAGTTTTAAGCCAACCTTCATTTTACCAACAGAAATTCTAAATGTCGAAGTTTTGGGCGAGGAAACCAGCGAGGGAAATGAGGTGGAGGGGTGAAAGCCGTTCAATTTCCTCGAGATGTCTGCATTGACTTTTTCCGAGCGCATCCTGAAAGAGGTGAACGGCTCACACCCCATCACTTCCCCTCGCTCATTTCCTCGCCCAAAACCTCGACAGCAAGAATTACTCATTTACCAATGCTCATGTATATGTGCAATTTGCTAAAATTATGAAATTTTGTGGGACATAGTAGTCATTAGATGATTTAATGGAGGTTTGTTTAGTAAAGAAAGAAGGATAAACTGAGCACTAATCCGTACTTAAACCGTGAACGACACGTCAAAGAGCTCTGACCAATCAAATGGCGTATTGAATAAGGAATCCACAAAAACCTCTTCACTTGCCGTCGCACGTGTGTCAAGCCGACTGACACTGCAAAAATGTCATTTGTTGTAAAGTTTTTTTTTTTTAATCATTCTGGTAATTATATTGGAGGAAAACTCAATTATGTATGTTTCTTAATGTTGACTACTAAATGACTGTTGTAGCCCCTGTTGAATTATTGATGTTTGTATGCGAAGAAGTCTTTTGAATCTGGATGTGGGGTTTGATTCTGATATTAATTGTCATAAATTAATCAATTTTCCAAAAAATTCGAGTTGTCCAAGATCACTTTCACCTTATATAAAAATGTTTATAATAAAGGAGCATATGTGTAACTAATAATTGATTGAAATCTCACGATCTCTCACAAAAAGGTGAATGTCCAATCAAGTATGCTAATAAATTTCCTTATTTTTTAGGGGTGGGTACGAGACGGGATAAGACGAGATATATCCATTTATATTCCATCCCGTTTATATGGGATCGAAATGAGACGGAATGAGAAAACCTCCATTTCGACCTCGTCCCATCCCAAATAGATTCTGAACGGGACGAGATCAGCGTGTTGTCTATGACTGCTACGAAGATTATTATCATATAAGAGTGTGAAAAATAACTTTCTTAAACTTAGATATAGATGTGACATGCAAATATAATGGTAGCCACTAAATTACCTAACAATGTAGTCGAGTGGACTGACTTTTAAAATATGACATGATAAATGGGACCCACTAAGAGTATTGTGTCGCTGTGATGACTTCCCAACTGATTTTACAATTTCATTATTGTGGAAACAAAATTCATGGTTCCTTGACAAAATGACATTTTATCTTTTGTTAGGGAATAAATATAGATCTATTGGTGATGCTCTAACATATTCATAATAATTTACCATCAATACATATATCGTAATTAAAAACAATTATTTTTACAGTCCGGGACATCTCAAATTCTTGGATCAGCCCCTGAATGTTCATTCTGAATATGTATTACTTAGTTAATTATTATTTTTCATCTTCACCTGAGTATTATCAATATTTGGAAGTTAAATAATTGGAGCCACTTTTATTAGGAATCCAAACAACAATCTGTTATATTTCTCTTGCTTAATGAATATTTATTTCTTGAAGTAACATTTCTATTACCACTGCAAATACTATGAGTTTCTGTCAGTCATTTGTAAGTTTATATGAATAAAATAAATAAAATATTAATAATAAATATTAAAAAATTAGCTCGGGACTGGACGAGATTGACGGATTGAAAATCTTTATCTCATTCCATCCCATTCTAGGTTGGAACGGGACGAGATCGAGATAAAATTATTCAATTCCATTAAAATTCGAAAAAATCGAAATAAAACGAGACAAAATCGGAATCGCAGAATAAAATACCCACCCCCGTTACTTTCCATGAAAACTTTCAAACAAACGCAAATGGAACACTTCATCAATACTGGCTTTTTATCCAAAAGGACAACCAAAAAGTGCAAGAACCCCCCAGACACACATAGCATGTGTTCTCCACATTCACAAATTGCCCCTCACCCTCCACTAATTCACTATTGTACCCTCCAATGATATAGAGGAGAGAAAGAATCTCACCCTAGTGATAATTATTTCAGTTCCAATAAAGAGAAGCAGAGCTGCGTACTCCTCGTGAGCCATCTCTGACCAAAAATAAAGCAAACAAACAATCAAACAATAAGAACGAGAGAGACCCTTTGTTGCAAAGAGGGTGATAAACAACCCCTTTGAGTGGTGGAGGTGGAGAAGATGACCTCAGGTGGCGGTAGTGGTGGTGGAGGTGGTGGTGGTTTTTCAGGAAGGCTCCCGACCTGGAAGGAGAGGGAGAATAACAAGAGAAGGGAGAGAAGACGACGAGCGATTGCGGCGAAGATTTATTCAGGTTTACGAGCTCAGGGCAATTACAAGCTCCCCAAACACTGTGACAACAATGAGGTCTTGAAAGCCCTATGTGCCGAAGCTGGATGGACTGTCGAGGAAGACGGAACCACTTATCGCAAGGTTACAATAATGTTACTTCATTACATATATACTTTCATCTTTCTTGATAGATATTTTCTTCAATGTTTGAAATTGGTATCGTATGGTTGAATTTTATAGGGATTTAAGCCGGCACAAAGCGAGATCGAAGCGGTAGGATCGACGACTATAAGCCCGGGTTCATCTTCATTTCCCTCTCCTGTTCCATCTTACCATGCTAGTCCATCGTCTTCTTTATGTCCAAGTCCATCAAGATTCGATTCGAACACATCGAATTACCTTCTACCATTTCTGAGAAACCTAGCTTCGATTCCTTCATCTTTACCGCCTCTTCGGATCTCAAACAGTGCGCCTGTGACGCCTCCGCTGTCTTCGCCAAATTCCAGAGCCTCAAAGCAGCTAAAACAAGATTGGGAGTCACTTACAAATGGGTCTTTAAGGGGTTTCAGACACCCCCTTTTCGCAGCTTCGGCTCCTTCGAGTCCGAATAGGAGGCATTTATTCACCCCTGCAACCATCCCTGAATGTGATGAATCTGATGCATCTACGGTGGATTCTGGGAGATGGGTCAGCTTCCAAATTGCCCCACCACCAGGCCTAGCTCCACCATCTCCGACGTTTAATTTGATGAAACCGGTTGCGCAAATGGCACAAGATGTTGTAATGGGGAATGGTGAATTGGGTTGGTGCCAAACTGGGAGAGGAGGGGAGTTTGAGTTTGAAAATGGGAGAGTCAAGGCTTGGGAAGGTGAGAGGATTCATGAAGTTGGTGTCGATGATCTCGAACTCACACTTGGTAATGGCAAGTCTCGAAGTTCATGAGTGCACAGAAAAGAAAGGTGTTTGATCAAATGTAGATGAGGAACTTAACTTCTCCTGGTTTAAAGCTCAAGTGTTTGAGACTATTTGTGGTTACAATCAAATTAGTTCTGTTTCTCTTTGATCATTAGAAAGAAATGAAAAAAAAAATTCCAATGGCCTTTACATTCTATTATTAGCAAATCAGCTTGATTGGTTTCATCTCATTTTAATTACTATTCACTGTTCAACTCTGTGTCCATTATTTTTGCCTTTGGGTCTGAAACTCTAGAGAATGCTCTATGTGTTGTGTTGGTCTGTTGGATGATGAGGTGATTAAAGTCCTAATGGTTTGATGATTACTCTTTTGATTGCTTCATTAATCATTCGTATGTTACAGTGTAGCGAAAAAGTTTCGATTTTAAGGTAAGTTTATTTGTTGTGCAAATTTGTTAGAAAGTCGCATTCCTGGTCTAGTATGTGATTTGGTTTTCACCGGAGTTGAGATTAATTGCCACTAGGGTGAAAGGTTGATAGGGAAGTCTAGGTAGTGTGCATACTACATAGTCGCAAAGACGTGCCTATTCAATAGTCTAATTTTCATGAAGTGAAGACAATGTTCCTTCATCTCTTTAGTTGATTATGAGTTAGCACAGGTAGTCCTTCCATGTATCACCATGTTAAGTGAGGACTTCTTTCACTTCGAGAACCATAGGTGTCCTTTGAAACCTAGTGTTTGTCCTACATTCACGATGTTCAATGATTTTTTCCCTCCTTATTTTGTTTACATAGTCTACATATCATATATTGTTTTACCCCCTAGAGAAAAACTGTTTGTTACTAACAAGTTTTGAGGGATTTCTATAACATCTGCAGGTAATATGTTTTGATTTGCATCATTGACGAGCTTGAATCTCATACAGGCCATTAATACTAGGAAAGATCCATCATAATCTTGATGAAGCTTGTCGATAACTATGGCAGAGTTGAATGAGCTTGTGGATGAAACATGTGTGCAAATCCACTCAAAAGCCTTCGTTAGAAAGTCCTTATCTGTTCAAGCACTCTCTTCCAATAATGGTAGTTCCTTGAATTGGTTGATTTGATCTATAATAGACCTCTGCCTTCCCCACTTGTGTATTCAATTGCACAAACGATGTGGGCAATTTGACAACCTCACGTGTTTAGGCATCGTTATCTTCACAACAACGACAACAACAATAACAATAACAATAACAATAATGCGAATTAAAATTTAAAATATCGAAAAAAATCGATTAGACAAGGTGGAAGAAGGGGCAATTCCATCTGTCTGGATCCCTAAAATGGACTGAAGGAGATGTGTAGCATTTCGTTATCATGTTTATGTGAAAATGGACAATGAGCATGGGTTTGTTTGTAAGGGCATTTTTGTTGGTCAAAGAGAGCATCCATGAACAAAACCACTTAGGGACCCTTCCCCATGTGAGATGTGTTTTTTGTGGGCATGTGACCTCTGCCTGCTCACTCTCACACCAACCTTGATAGCATTAGCTAACCTAACATTTTCTATTAAACTAACACTATTTGCTCTTTTACCCTATTGTCCGTGAGCATACAATAAGGACTAAATTGCCTATCTATGAGCTCACCCTTGCTAATGAGGTACCAGCTCAATGATAGACTTGTTACGGATGGAATTACAAATCAAATGTTCAAACTCTGTCAGAGATTTTAGGGTTGGAGGGGTGAAGGGATAAACAAAAAAAATAAATTAAAAAAATCACATCGAAATATTTTTGGGTAACCTTATAGAACTACTTGGTATTATGGATAAAATACTAGTAATTTGTATTATAGTAAACTGATGTCTCCCTTGCTTTATTTATTTGTTTCATTTTCTTCAGAGGTATTAGACAAGGAGACCTGTTCTTCCCTTTTCTTTTTATCGTTATTGGTTAGAACCTTATTAGTTTGAGAAAGATAGCTCAAAATCAAATTTGATTTGGAGCTTACAAGACCATCTGCTGGAATAAGTTGCTTACATTTTGCTTATGAACTGATGATTTTTTGCAAAGCTACTCTTTCGAGTGTCATGAAACCTCAACAATTCATCTATGTTCTATCTTAATATTGATCCAAAGTTCATTCTTAGGACCCTTGGCATAAAACATTCCAAATGAAAAAAAAAAGTTGCATTGTTAGGCGCCGTTTGGCCGAATCCTATGAAGGGCAAAAATATGAGGCTTACTTAAGGAATGTGATTTCTCGAAAAATATCCAAATTTCACCGAACATTTCTCTTTTTCGAGTTACTGAAATTTTTTTCGAAATTCGAAAATATTAATTTCTTTCGTTAGACGAATCTCAAATTTCCTACATTTTAACTTTAATTTAGTATTAAGATTTTGTTGTATAAGTGATTTTTATGCAATATATAGTTTGTATGACATTATGAGTCTTGTAGTACTCTTTATATAGTATTTAAGAGTTTAAAATACTTAAAATATATTGATAAATTCAAAATTACGGCAAAATTTTTTACGTTTTTTCTATACACAACGAAATATTTCTTAAAATCAGCTTATCGAATTACCTCGAAAAATGAAATCACAATCCTTGGGACTAATATTGTTAACGTTGCTCAATTCGAAATAAAAGGCATGAATAAAAGATAATCATGCCACATTATATTGTTCTCGACTAGAACAACAATAATGGCTACTGCGATACATTGTGATGTTCATACAAGTGTCAAGTCTGAAGTAAGAGCTTTAAAGATTTTGCATGAAGGTGATGTAGCTCAAATGATAGAGTGCCCGCTTTGCATGTCAGAGGTACAAGGTTCGATCACCTGCATCTCCATTTTTATTTCTTGGATGAGTTAAGAGTGTTTGATCTCTTTTGATAATCACTCTTTTAGAGGAGTTAATTTTTTTTAGATAAGTGAGTATTTGATTATGGGATGTCAGACCTTTATTACTTGTCAAAAAGATGAAATATTATTTGTGGGATTCGCACTTATTATGACTTTACCCTTGGAAACTAAAATAAATTCAAAACCTTCTACTTGGCCTGCCGAATGTAAGTAGTGGGCGATTTATCTCAACGCAACAAAATTTTCGGCCTTCTTGGTAAAGTGGTATTATCGTAAGACTTCGACAATGCTTCTACTTGAGCTAAACCTGCCAGAGCATATGCCACTGAGTCATGAAGAGTGTAACAAACAAATCAAAGAAGGGATAAAAATTGTAATCTTCCACCACTTTTTCTCGCCTTAGAATTTAGATTTTTTTTTTTTTTCTAATTAAAAACAAAAGTTCATAACAGAGCAATTAGAAAGTAACTTACAAATTTTTATCCACCTATCAATTTAAATACTTACTTTTGTGCAGTGGCCGTGCTAATCTCCTCTTTCTCGTATGTCTCCAAAGAGAGTATAACTTGTTAAATGATTAGGTTAGAATTTTTGAAAACAAAATGCTAAAATTGGAGAACTCTGTTCCAACTTCTTGCTCAAGCTAGTTTTACCTAATGTGGATTATATACACTACACACACTTCTTCCCAAGTTCTGCATATTATGCTCAAGACTTGAGACAGTTTCTGATATCAAAATGACATATTTTTTTTGGTTCACTAGTCTACTTGGTTTTCCATTTCTTGACTAGCTCAGAGAGTGAGTTATCTGAAGATCCACCTTTTTAGACAGCTCTTGTTGCATTGCATTTGAGTTTCTTTCCTTCCTCTCCTTCCATCATCAATTTGATTGTTTTTTCAATCTCATCGAGTTTGATAATGACATTATTTGAGTCGAACTGCCACACCGAGGTTTTGGGCCAGCAACAAGGCGTTCCAATGCTGCTCCGCATGTAATGGCCAAGGGCACCCCATGTAGTATACTTTCCAGTGTGGAATTTCATCCATAATGTGATAAAAATGCGCATGTTGATGGATGGTTCAATATTACCAGTTGTGGCACCTGGTCAGGGACTAGACTATAGTCTTACATCCTCGGTCCGGGTCAAGAACCCTTTTGGTAGGTAAAAGGACGGGTCATTGGGTCCAGTACCGTTAGAAAACTGAGCAGCATTGGCAATGTCCTGGGGCCGATGTAATACCCGCCAAATTATGTATATATAAATTTTATTTATTTTAGTATTTGGTAACATATATAATAACTATTTGTATTGTGTAAATTATTATTTTGTTTGCAGAAGTTAAAAGAATAGAAAATGAGTGTGTTTATCAAAAAGTTAAGAAAACCTAATAAGAATCTTACAAAAAAATTTAGAATACCTAGCCACTTCTTCTTTGATACACATGCAAAAAAGAAAAAGAACACCTCCACGTAAAGGAGAGGGCGAAGAGGTGAAAGAAGAGGAAGCCTTAATTCAATCTTAGGAAAAAAGTGAGTAGAACTCTATTTTTTTTTTTTTAATTTATATGTGATTTGACATGACATGTGTTGTTTGAAAATAGAAATTAGAGTTTTAGTTGAAATAAGAGAAGTTGTACTCTTCTTCTTTCAAATTTTTTTGCTTAAATCGAAGATTTAATAATTTCATAATGTTCGAAAAATCGTAGAAATTATTTTGTAACTCGAAACAAGAAAAAATCTATTGCAAGTTATGTAAAACCTTATTTAGCACGACTTTCGTGCTTTGAGTGTTTCCTGATTCTGAACTGTTTGGTCAAAATTACCGCAAATTCTGTAGATATAATAACTAGAAAATAAGACTAGTGTGTTTTGATTAAGAGATAATGTAATTCAAAGTTTTGGAGATTTTCATAGGTCGAATCATGATAGCTCGATATGAGTATTTCTCACTTTATAAATTACTTTTATTCTAAGTATTATTTGAGAATAAAAATCTAATTTAATTATGTTTAATTCTATTTGAGGACTTATAGCATCATGCGGCTGTTGTTGATTCTGAGCGAGCCCTCCACCACTCGTGCCAGATGATCCTGAACGAGCCTTTCCACCACTTGTGCCAGATGATCCTGAGCGACTGTTCTGCCCCCTCGGTTGGATCGATTCGACCCTGTGGGGGGCTTTTCTAGTCGGAGGCTTGTCTGGTTCAACATTGTTGAATGTTCGGGATTTGGTGTTGGTGACCATTTCTCGATGTTTTCTTAGTTTAGAAAGAATTTTGTATGTTCGTTTCAGGAAAAACTTGTTGTCGTTTTCCCCACAAACTGCGCCAAACTGATGCACTCAGATCTGTCCTTGCAGATCCAGATGATATCTAATCTGCAAAAACGAGCAGCGGTTAAGCCCAATACCACTGTTGTGGTGGTCAAAGACACTCGGATGCTTAAGTTAGATATCGGTTCGAGAAAGAGTGAAGACTGTATGTAAAACTGCAAAGTGTATACTTGCGTACCTTTATTCTTATAGCAAACTTTTCTCCCCAACTGTCCCTGCGATTGAAGGCATGGATGGAGGGAGGAGATCTCGCATAAGATCTTACATGTGCATGACTGAGTACTTCGACACTTGACTATGTTTTAGGACTCAATGCTTGATTGGGCTAGGGCAAATTTCATGCAAGTGGATCTCGAGCTTGTGACAGCTCTGAGATTCATTGTTCGAGCCTTATTGTCCTAAGCTGAACAATAGTGTTGCGCATAGGTCTGCTTAGGACTGCACTAAAGCCTTTTACGTGCTAGGATTAGTCCATGCTACATGTAAGGCTGTGATTGAGTGACTATTTTTTTTTTTTTTTTTTGGAAATTGAACTGGGGTTTTTAGGATCCCCGAACCTTATATTAATAAAAAAGATGATGATGAAAAAGGGTATATTGAGTGACTATTTGATGTCTCATCAAGGGTTATATTAGAAATTTAGGATGCTTATTCTTATGTAAATGCATTTGAGAAATGATGAAATGAAAAATGACACGGCAATTTTTTTTAATTCTAATCATTGAAGCAGAATAATGTAACTTACCAATTAATTGAAATATACATTAGTACCCAGGGGGTGTTTGCAATCGATACGAAGACCCTGGTGAAGGCCACCTTTTAGATCTTGAAGCAACTGATCCATTTAAACAAAATTCAGTCAATATTTTTAGTCGAAATTAGCTTTGCAACCACGATTAGTCCATGTCAGTCAATATTTTTAGTAGAAATTAGTTCGACAACCATGATTAGTCCATGATGTGTGCTGGCCATGATAGTGAGCTGGTAAGGTATGGAATGCAAAACATTTAGAGCAGAAACACACTTAGTACCTTTGTATTAGTAACTTATATAGAATGACACTTTCCCTTCCCATCCCTGATAAAGGTTTTAATTATGTAATTCATTGATACAACTTGCTAAGCAATGTACATGAGTTTATACAAGAGTTACAATGCTATTCTAAGTAACTAACATAATTACATGCTAATCAAGATCCAAGAATCATGCTAATTCATATCAAGATCCAAGAATCATTCCAATCACAATATTCATTTACTAGAATAAGCCCAATCATAATATTAGACCAAATTCTTTCCTTTAACACTCCCCCTCAAGTTGGAGCATGGGTGTCAATGATTCCCAACTTGACAAGATTCAAATGAAAGAAGGGCGCTTGTAATGGTTTGGTAAAAATATTGACAATTTGTTCTTTAGTTTGTATGTGCCCGGTTCCGACTTCACCATTCTGGATGCGTTCACGAACAGTATGACAATCCAATTCAATATGCTTTTGTACACTCATGATAAAGTGGATTAGCTGCAATGTAGAGGGCAACTTGGTTGTCACAAAACAAGGGCGCAGGTTGTGGGTGATCCACTTGTAAATCTCGTAATAGATAACGCAACCAAGTCAATTCACAAGTAGTAGCTGCCATTGAGCGGTATTCAGCTTCAGATGATGATCTAGATACTGTAACCTGTTTCTTACTCTTCCATGAGATGAGTGATTGTCTAAGAAAGATGCAATATCCAATAACTAATCTTCATGTAATAGGACACCTAGCCCAGTCGTCATCACAATAAGCTCTCAAGTGTAAGGGGTTGTGTGATGGAAATAGCAAATCTTGGCCTGGAGCCCCTTTATGATAATGCAAGAGATGATTAGCTATGTCCAAATGATGTCTACGAGGTTCGTGCCTGAACTGGCTAAGTGTATTTACAACATATATGTAATCTCTGGTCTTGTTATTGTAAGATAAACTGGTCTTCCAATGAGTTTGCGATAGAAAGTAGAATCTTTAAGGGGATCACAACCTGCAGGCAGCAACATTACATTTGGATCCATAGGAATCTTGGCGGGCTTTGCACCAGATAAGCCTGCTTCCT
The DNA here is from genome assembly GCA_003290165.1 of Berberis thunbergii. NCBI lineage: Eukaryota > Viridiplantae > Streptophyta > Magnoliopsida > Ranunculales > Berberidaceae > Berberis > Berberis thunbergii. The sequence continues at coordinate 75,339 of QNQO01001199.1, read as the reverse complement.
CTAGGATATCTAATGTGTATTTGCGTTGGCAAAAAAAAATCCCAGCTTTGGACTGTGCAATTTCAACGCCAAGAAAGTATTTCAAAGGACCAAGATCTTTGATTCGAAAACAGTGGCTTAAAAACTGTTTGAGTTCACAAATGGCTTCATCATCGTTCTCTGTAATAATCATGTCATCAACATATAACAATATGACAGTGAAAGAGTTATTGCAAACTTGTGTGAATAGAGACTAATCGGCTCTAGATTGCACAAAGGCAATATTCTGAATGGAAGAAGAAAACTTGCGAAACCAACTCCTGGAGGCTTGTTTAAGACCATACAAAGATTTGTGGAGTCGACATACAACCTACTCCCTTTGTCAATAAAACCCAGGTGGTGGCACAATGTAAACTTCTTCATTAAGGTCGCCATGGAGGAAGGCATTGTGAACATCCATTTGGTGTAAAGGTCAGTGACGAGCAGCGACCACAGTGAGCAGGCATCGAACGATGGCGAGTTTAGCAACATGAGCAAACATCTTCTTGTAATTGATGCCCTCACGCTGAGTAAAACCCTTGGCCACTAAGTGAGCTTTGTAACGTGCGATAGTGCCATCAAAATTGTACTTGATCTTGAATACCCACTTACAACCAACGGGACGGTGACCATAGGGTAATTTGATCAGGGACTAGATATGATTATCTTCCAAAGCTGTAATTTCAGATTGCATTGCCTCAACCCAATGGGGGTGAGTTCGAGCGTCTTCATAAGTTGACGGTTCAATTAACTGGGACACATTATGAACAAATTTCTGATGAGCAACAGAGTAACGTACCTATGAAGCGGATGTCGAGTGCCAGACATGGTGGGAGGTGGGGCGGCTGAGGCAAGCAAAATGCATGATTGGTGACGAAATCTATGAGATGTGGAGGAGGTCGTGTCGGTCTGGTGGAGCGATGATGGGGTGCAAGCGCGAAGGTGTTTCTGATTTAATGGGAATATTAAATTGTGTTTTAACCCAAGAAAAGAAAGATCGTAGCAGAGATGGTGTTTCTGATTTAAAAGCCATAAGGTGGATCCAAGTAAATCGAGTAAAATCATTTACAATGGTTAGGAAAAATCGAGCCCCTGTATTTGTGTGAACTCTATTTCATCCCCAAATGTCACTGTGAATCAAATCAAACGGTGCATGAAATGGACAGGAATTAGAAAGGGGAAAAGGTAAATGAGTTTTCTTTGCTAATGGGCAACATCACAAACATAAGTGGAATAAAAACAATTTCTGAATTATTCTTCGATAAACATTGGATTGGTGCGGAGGATGGGTGTCCCAAACTTTGGTGCCAAATGTTGGATGTGTGATGACCATGATGAGCAAGGTATGGATTTCGAGTTGCTTTCATGTAGTAAAGCCCATTAAAATGCTTGCCTGGACCAATCGTCCTCATCGTAGCCACGTCCTGCACAATAATAAAATCATCATAGAAAATTACGATACATTTCAATCCCCGTGTCAACTTGCTCACCGATAATAAGCCACATGAAGAACTTTGTCAATTGTCATATCATCTGATAATTTAATGGATCCAATGCTTTTAATTTCTACTCGTTCGCCATTTGGTAATCCAATAGTAATCATTGTGGGTATTATTTTGGTTATATGAAGGTGCAAAATGTTAAACGTGGTTCGTTGATCCACTGACTACTATCCAATATAATAAGGAATGTGAATCATGTGACGTAGAATTGGAGTCGGGAACAATACATGTTGCGTTTGCAAATGGTGGGAAATTATTAGATTTGTTATGTAGCAGTGCTAGTAATTGCTTGTATTCTTCATTAGTGAAGGTAGGTCCCACAGGAGGAGATTTGACGCTTGGTTAAGCGATATGAGAGGCGTGATTGATTATTTTTGTGTTATAAACATGTGTCTTTTATTTTTTTGGCTTGACATCCTTCCCATGCCATTTTCGGCCCATTGGGAAGCCTATGAGATACAAACAACGATCCACTGTATGGGTATTGCCATCACAATAGCTACATTTGAGAATTTTGCGCAAACTGGAAGTCACTCCTCCATAACCGCCAGCTCCACTTGATCCCAAAGGCGATTTTGCCATATTGCGGCTGGATTTTACCACTGTGTGGCTGCTGCTTTGCATTGCATGACTATCTGAGCGGTGATCTTTGCAATTAGCCACATCCATCTGCCTCTCATGTAGAAGGACGACGCCATGAACACGTCTGATATCTGGGAGAGGCGCCATCAGCAAGATTGATCATCTCACGGTTGGAAAAGAGTCATTTAGTCCCATCAAGAATTGCATGACCCGTTCCTTTTCTTCTCTCGTAACAATTTTATCTCCTCCATCACAATTGCAGATAATTGGCTCATGGTATGATGCCAATTCATCCCAAAGAGTCTTGAGTTTGGTATAATATTTCGAGACTGAGAGATGTCCTTGCTAAAGCTCAACAATCTCTTGGCAGATTTGGTAAATCCTTGAATAATTTCTCTACGAAAATCGATCTTGGAGATCGTTCCACACCGCAAACGCTGTGGTGCAATAGAGGAAGCTACTGGCAATGTTGGGGGTGCATGGAGTGCAAAATCCATGATAGCACCATGTCGTTGCATCGTTGCCACATGGGGCTTCCATCGACAAACCCAATTTTGTTCTTAGAGCTTAAAGCTATGCGCATTGATCAACTCCATTGGCCATAATTATGGCCTTCAAGGAGTTTTGAAACAAGGATAAGGCCCGGTGAGTCTAAGTGATGCAAAGTAAGGGGATCAGATGGATTGTTCTCCGATTTGTCGCCCATGTCGATGGTATGTATGTTGTTTGGGAGTTGGTTGTTTACATATAGAGTGACAGAAAGTGTTTTGGGCATAGTTTGGCTATTTGTATGTAGAGTGGCGAAAGGTGCTATGATACCATGAAAAGGTCTTAATTGTGTAATTCAGTAATACAACTTGCTAAGTAATGTACAAGAATTTATACAAGGGTTAAAATGCTATTCTAAGTAAGCTACCATAATTATATCATAATCAAGATCCAAAAATCATGCTAATTCATATCAAGATCCAATCACAATCTTCATTTACTAAAATTAGCCTAATCATAATATTGGACCAAATTCTTTCCTTTAACAATCCCAACAACAGTTACCACTTACCGGCGAAAGACTGGAACCTATATACTCGGAATTTATTGGCTTGCTGTGACTGTTTTTTAGTGGCACGTGGTGGTGCATTCCTTGTCCACATAACTTGTAATGAAAACAAGCACTTCTTGTTCAGAAAGATAATTTTGAGACAAAATTACATCTCATTTTTTGTATGACAGTTACGGAGTATATGAAGAATTGGAAAATAAACACATATATGAAGACAAGGTGAGGTAGAATGTTGTAATAATTGTTATGTGATTCCTATTTATATATGACGCATCAATACATAATGATTTTTGCTGATCCATTCAGTGTTGATCCATCAATAGTAATTGGAAATTGATGTGCGATGGTGTCTTTCAAGAAAAGTTATAGAATTTACAAACCCATGCCTATTTATGACATCAATTCCACCATATTCAAAGAAGAAAACTGTCAACAGTCAAGAATCAGAGCATACACAAATCAAGCCATTGAGAATGCTATAGGCAGGCAAAACATGATGGAGAAATTGATTTGTGGATAACAAAGTATCAAAGCCTCCTTACATTTTAAACAGGCTACAACCCAAACTTGTGAATTCCGAATAAATGACCAATTGTCTACAAATTAAACAGAAAACATTATGTTGAAGCCGGAAAACCAACACAGAGGAGAAGAAACTACAATCCACTTAAGACTCAGAGGAGGGTGAATGCAAGGTTGCATTCGCAGATCGGTTATCGTAGAGCAACCAACAGAATAGAAACATGATCCAACTGCTTGGCGGAGTCAATAGTCGCATCCTGAAACCTGCTCGGGAATTTGCAAGAGTAAGTCTGACTGCCATATATATCCAAGACTGACAATTAGCAAAATATTGAAAGCTATAAATTAAGTGTAAGTTCTCTAAGAAAATAATATCGCATATAAAATAGCGAAATACAGGGACGAAGTATACATGAAAAAAAAAACAGTGCGACAAACATTTCTACATGTAAAAGAAAGAACAAAAAGCCAGAAAAAGAATTTGAAATGCTCACCGATCTAGAGTCGCAATGATGTAGTTGATGTGAGATACACCGATATCAGGGATTTCACTTGATGATAATTGATGGTACATGCTTCACTTTCCAATAGTCTTCACCTTCATCTTGTTCAAGTCTCCTTGTGAAATCTATGGGCATATCAATAATCGTAAGAGCTTTGAGATTGGAGAGGTGAGTTATGCCTTCAGGAACCACCTTTAACTGTGTACATTCGTCAATCGTCATCTTTTTGAGGAGGGGCATCGCAGCTTTTTCTATTATCACTGACTGCAACAGATTTAAGCAAACAAGTTTTAGAACTTTGAGCTTTGGAAAATCGTAACCTTGAAAATGCAACTCTTCTCCCACAATCGCATTGTTATAGAGGGAAAAAACTTGTAGATTAGACAATCCCCGTAACATGTTGAAGGAATCATGGATTAAATGTGAATTATCTAACACCAAATACATAAGGTTAGAAAGGGAGACAACCTAATCAGGCAACTTTTGTAGAGGCCCTCTCAGATCTAGCGACCGAAGAGACGGTGGAGGCGATGACAAAGACTGCAAATCAATGACTTCTTCATACAGTTTTGAAGTTAAAGACAAAGTTTTAAGGTGGTTCATCTTCGTAATTGCAGCACATATTTTTCTCCCATCTTCTGCTCTCAAGTTTGTGATGCATACATCTCTCAATTTGACCAACTTTTCCAAATCTGTGATCAGACTTGGGCTTCGCTCTAAATCAATTAAGGACAGACTTTGCAGCTCAGCCAAACTCCCAATTCCTTTGGTACTTTAACTGCCTCATTATTTCTGTTGCCAGCTGTAATGTGCCGCAGTTTCCGAAGCTTCAAGATTCCAAGTGGCAATTCAAGAATATGGGATTCGATGAGAAACAATGCTTCAAGATTTGGAAGTCAACCTATAGTATCTGGAAGTGCTTTGATACGTGTAGCACCTAGATTCAAATATCTCAAGTGAAACAGATTTGATATCTCATCAGGGAAACTCTCCAAAAGTGTACGACTTAGATCCAATATTTTTAATTGGGTGGAAGTAGAAAGAATCGCATGAGGTTTCACAATACAGCCTCCTATGAAATATGTTTTTCGAAGGTTTTCTCGAAGTAAGAAGACAAATCCTAAATTAAGGTAACTGATGATGATATTACAGGTAGAATGCAAATGCTTATTAGAACCTTGTAGAGATGCTAGATTAGTGCTAGCATACAGTGGTTTCTATATCATGATTCATTGTGTTTCGATTCTTTACGAGGACTTCTCATACATCCTGGGGCTCACATTAGGTATAAATCAGATCATGAGCATGCTTAAAGGATTAATTGGTAATTATTAGGAAGAAAAGTTATGGTTGGTCTATCATGCAACCACTTTAGTAGCAGAACACTTTGCAATATTACTCCCTAATCTGGAGACGGTGAATCTAGAACTAGTTAGGTTCTTTGTTGAAGCTTTGAAACAAGTTTATTGTTTTGTAGATGATAAACGAGTGAACGTATGAGCGATTGTAAACTTTATCATTATTTTTTTATTAATATAAGATTCGGGAATCCTAAAAACCACAGCTCACTTTCAAAAAAAAAATATATATATAGTCACGTAGATGATACAGAAATAAAACCCAAAACGATGAATTGAAAAGAAATAAAAGAAGCCTAACCTTGAAGAGTGGTCTCTTGTGCCTGAGCATGAGCCTGAGCCTGAGCCTCACAAACAATACTTCCACCACGACCAGTGATCGTCTTGCTTTTCAATCTGCTCCACTCCTGAGACCCAAATTGAACCTTCAAGCCCTTGAATTGAGGCAAAGATCCCACCTTTCTAACAGGCCAAGCCGAAGACGCCATCATTGTGGGTGTAGAGACAGCCATGGATGAGGGAAAGCTTCGGGATCAGGCAAATAATGTTGCTGATTAGATATAATAAGAAATGTAGTACATATCATAAAAAGAAGAATGAGAAAAATATCAGGTATGCTTCATCTTTATTTTGCCTTTTTGTACGTGCAATTGTTAACATCCAAAAGAATAATAATGGAGTGCAAAATCCATGATAGCACCATGTCGTTGCATCATTGCCACATGGGGCATCCATCAACAAACCCAATTTTGTTTTTAGCGTTTGGGTAGAGTTTGGCCGTGAAAATGTCTTAATTGTGTAATTCATTAATACAACTTGCTAAATAATGTACAAGAATTTATACAAGAATTAAAATGCTATTCTAAGTAAGCTAATATAATTACATCCTAATCAAAATCCAAAAATCATGCTAATTCATGTCAAGATCCAATCACAATCTTCATTTACTAGAATTAGCCCAATTCCAACAACAGTTACAGGCAAAAGACTGTTTTTGAGTGGCACGTGGTGGTGCATTTCCTGTCGACATAACTTGTAATGAAAACAAGCTAGCACTTCCTGTTTAGAAAGATAATTTTTGAGACTAAATTACATCTCATTTTTTGTATGACAGCTACGGAGCATATGAAGAATTGGAAAATAAACACACACACACATATATACATATGTGAAGACAAGGTGAGGCAGAATGTTGTAATAATTTTTCTGTGATTCCTATTTATATATGAAGCATCAATACATAATGATTTTTGCTGATCCATTCAGTGTTGATGTTCCATTATTGTAATTGGAAATTGATGTGCCATCAAGTCTTTGAAGAAAATTTATAGAATTTACAAATCCATACCTATTTACAACATCAATTCCACCATATTTAAAGAAGAAAAATTGTCAACAGTCAAGAGTCGGAGCATACACAAATCAAACCATTGAGAATGCTATACGCAGACAAAACATGATGGAGAAATTGATTTGTGGATAACAAAGTATCAAAGAATCCTTACATTTTAAACAGGCTACAACCCAAACTTGTGAATTTCGAATAAATGACCAGTTGTCCACAAATAAATTAAACAGAAAACATTATGTCCAAGCCGGAAAACCAACATAGAGGAGAAGAAACTACAATCAACTTATGACTCAGAGGAGGGTGAAAGCCAGGTTGCATTCGCAGATCAGCTAGTGTAGAGGAACCATAAGTACAGAAACATGATCCAACTGCTTGACGGAATCAATAGTCACATCCAGAAACCTGTGCCATATATATCCAAGACTGACAATTAGCAAAATATTGAAAAACATGAATTGAATATCTCTTAATTTTGATGGATTTTAAAACAATCTTTTAAAATCTGTATCTGAATACCTCTAGATTTACATGTATTATTTTAAATTTTTAATTAAATACCCCTGAATTTTAAAATCCTTCACAGTCTATGAAAATCCGTAATTAAATATCACCCCCTAATTATATAAGTTCCTAAGAAAAAAATATGGCATATGAAATAACGAAATACAGGGATGAAGTATACATGAAACAAAAACATTCACATTCGTAATGTTATGCCACAAACATTTCTACTTGTAAAAGAAAGAACAAAAAGCCAGAAAAAAAGAATTTGAAATGCTCACCGATCTAGAGTCGCAATGATGCAGTTGATGTGAGATACACCGATATCAGAGATTTCACTTGATGACAATTGATGGTACATGCTTCACTTTCCAATAGTCTTCACCTTCATCTTCTTCAAGTCTCCTTGTGAAATCTATGGGCATATCAATAATCGTAAGAGCTTTGAGATTGGAGAGGTGAGTTATGCCTTCAGGAACCACCTTTAACTGTGTACATTCGTCAATCGTCATCTCTTTGAGGAGGGGCATTGCACCTTTTTCTATTATCAATGATTGCAACTGATCTAATAGAATAAGTGCTAGAACCTTGAGCTTTGGAAAATCGTCACCTTGAAAATGCAACTCTTCTCCCACATATGCATGGTTTTGGAGGGAAAGAACTTGTAAATTAGACAATCCCCGCAACATGTTGAAGGCATCATGGCTTAAACGTGAATGATCTAACACCAAATACATAAGGTTAGAAAGGGAGACAACCCAATCAGGCAACTTCTCTAGAGGCCCTGTCAGATCTAGCGACAGAAGAGACGGTGGAGGCGATGACAAAGACTGCACATCAATGACTTCTTCATACAGTTTTGAAGTTAAAGTCAAAGTTTTAAGGTGGTTCATCTTTGTAATTGCAGCACATATTTTCCTCCCATCTTCCGCTCTCAAGTTTGTGATGCGTAGATCTCTCAATTTGACCAACTTTTCCAAATCTGTGATCAGATTAGGACTTCGCTCTAAATCAATCATGGACAGAGTTTGCAACTCAGTCAAACTCCCAATTCCTTCTGGTACTTTAACTGCCTCATTTCCGTTGCCAGCTGTAATGTGCCGCAGTTTCCGAAGCTTCAAGATTGCAGGTGGCAATTCAAGAATAGGGGATGGGGAAAGAAACAATGCTTCAAGATTTTGAAGTCTACCTATAGTATCTGGAAGTTCCTTGATACGTGTACCAGATAGATCCAAATATCTCAAGTGAAACATATTTGATATCTCCTCAGGGAAACTCTCCAAAAGTGTATTACCCAGATCCAATATTTTTAATTGGGTGAAAGTAGAAAGAATCGTATGCACAACTGAGATTGGCAAATCAACGACACCGAATACTTTAACTGAACGAATAAGAGAGAACGAACTTGTGTTGTTCATAAAACTGGTTAGACCAGTATTGTACTGGATTGAAAGTCGCCGACAACTCTCATGTGAAATAGGAGTTCTCTTTCCATCAAAAACTTCACAGAAATTTTCCTCGGTGATTCTTGACAGAATGAACTCGTGCATCAGATCATGCACTTTGTATGTTACAATAGCTCCTGCCTGAATTTCGTCAGCCTGTACCAAGTTTCGACTAATAAGTTGATCAAGATAGTCTTCTGCTACTTCCTCTAACGTTTTTCCTGTTTCTTCCTTCACAAACCCTTCAGCTATCCACATCGAAACCAGCAAATAAGACGGAAATGCATAGTCCTCTGGAATTTGACCAAAGAACAAGAAACAAGATTTGAGGTAATAAGGGAGATCATAGTAACTAAGGGAAATTATTTTCATAATAGTTTTAAGTTTAGGATCCTTTCCAAACTTAGAAGAAAGACTATCATGAAATTTCTTCCATTCCGTCACGGTCTTGTCCTTTGTTAGGAGGAGACCGCCAATGGCAACAATAGCCAATGGCAACCTTCCGCTTCTTTTCACAATATCCTCTGATAATTCCTTTAACTCCAGTGGGCATTTCCCTTTGAAATCAGTTCCAAAAGCTGTCTTGTAAAAAAGGATCAAAGCATCTTCGAAAGGTAAAGGATCAAGAACGAAAATATGAAAGGGAGATTGCAGAAAAGAATGTGCAACATCATTTTCACGTGACGTGACCATGATCCTACTACCATAGTTGTTATCAAACAGAGCATGTTGTAATAAACCCCATAGTTCAGTGCTCCAAACATCATCCAGAATAGCCACATACCTCTTGTTTTGAAGATAGTTCCTTAGAACATCAATCAGGTAAGCCATCTCCATTCTTGCGGGAGAAAACGATTCCTGCCTGGATTCGTGGAATTGACTGATAAGCTCCACAAGAAGATCCTCAATCTTGAATGTTTGGGAAACCGTAACCCAAGCACGATACTGAAAATGACTCCTCACTCGATCGCTGTCGAAGACCTTCCTCACAAGTGTAGTTTTGCCAACTCCACCAGTTCCAACCACTGCAAATACATATCTCTTCTCTGCTCCTTTTACTAACCAGTCTGTCAATTGATTTCTGGGCTTTTCAATGCCCACAAGTTCCATGTCATTAGCATAACGGGAATTAACATTTCGCCAAGCGGCAGTAGCGCCACCAGCACTGTAAGAGGTACTGGAACTTGCATTGTCGGACCCCCCGGGAGCCAAATTTTTCAGTTGATACTTCTCCTTCCGCTCACTAATCTGCATCAGCGTTGCTCTGATGTCTTGAATTTCACTGGCTACCATGTGGCGAGGCTTCAAGCGCTTCACACATCCAAAAGTCTTGCTAACCCAACCAACAACTCCTTCATTGCGAGGAGGTTGTTGTGCTACACGGAGACGAAACTCGTCCATGACATCCTCCATTCGAAAGGCTACTTGTCGTAACTGTTTCACCCAGACCTTGACATCTTCATCAATCTCTGCCCTTGCATCAGCATCCCTGAGCAAAACACCAATAGATTCCATTTCATCTTTGATGGCCACCACCTCGCCTCGCACTCCTTTCAACAATTTTGCTTCTTCAATCAGAAACGGAATCAGATGCTCAACAGCAAGATTCACTGCAGCTTCAGCCATTTCTTCTTTTAGTTACTAGCTCTTCAATTCAACAATCTCAAAACGTTTTCTGTTCAACACACAAAACTCAGATCTAGATCCACAAATGAAATGTTTATGTCACTATATCCAGATCACTTATGAGCTGTATTAGACTTCTGAAGTATATTCTAATGCAAATTGCAAGTCATTGTCTCCATTAGTAGAGTCTTCGGGTTATATTATAATGCAACTTGAGGAGAATCAAAGAGTTTTTAAAAAAAACAATCTAACTAATCTGGTGTTGTATTATTAGTCGAGTGAAATAATCAAAGTGAAATAATCGGATTAAATGTTATAATCAGAATGCCACTAGCTATTAACATATTTTCACAACAGTGTTTGCAAACCAGTTTCGATTGAGTTACCCGCACTACCACTGTTTTTTTTTCAACCCAAACTATTACAGGTTGTAGCTTAAGCAATGAGCAAAAGAAAGTTGAACATGGATGAGTATAGTAAGCAATTTCCCTTTTTATTTGTTCTAATAGTCCACCGGTTTTATTTGGTTTAGTCTTTCTCCTTTTTCTAACAATTATTTTTGTCTTATTTAATGCGCATTAGTCACAATGGATTATTAGTTCCAATTCCGAGCCCATCCCAGAAATTGCATTGTTTGTCTCCTAACTTTTGAGTTGATATTTCCCTTTTGTTTAGTAATCTGCATCAACTTTGCTTAAAAGTTTGTTATGTAAGTGATTTTTATGTAACATGTAGTTTGTTTGACACTATAAGTCGCGTGAGACATTTTATGTAGCACTTAAAAGTTTAAAATGCATAACTCATATTTTGGTTCTGAATATACTTAGAAATCTTAATAAAAAGTGGGACACTTTAAAAAAAACGTTTGTTTTTAGTTTTGATGATATGTTACAGTTCTGATTTGATTTGAGTAAGCATCGTGGGAGTGTTGATCACTTGGTAGTCAGTGCTTAACAAAAATTTATTTCAATAATAACTTTACAATAAATTCGTAATAATTGCTACCCCTCTCCTCTACCTACTTTGCTCAACCTTCTCTCAATAATGGATTCCATTTCATCTTTGATGGCCACCACCTCGCCCCGCACTCCTTTCAATATTTTTGCTTCGTTAATCAGAAACGGAATCAGATGCTCAATAGCAAGACTCACAATCTCAAAAAAATTTCTGTTCAACAACACAAAACTCGGGTCTAGATTCACAAATGAAATGTTCATGGCACTATGTCCAAGTCAATTAAAGAGTTGTATTAGACTTCTGAAGTCTATTCTAATGCAAATTGCAAGTCATTGTCTCCAACAGTAAAGCCTTCGGCTTATATTATAATGCAACTTGAGGAGAATCAAAGAGTTATAAAAAAAAATCGAACTAATCTGTTCTTGTATTATTAGTCTTTTGGAGTTGTTATCAAAGTGAAATAATCAGCCGTATTACAATGCAACTTTCAAGTAATTGTCTTTAATAAATATACATCAAACCATTCTCTGATCAAGTAATTGTGAAGTGACAATGCATCGATAGTGTTTTAAGGCAAGGTTGTGCACGACATTGTTTGCAAGTCTTTTTCTTCAGTAATAGAGCTGGTTATATTATAATAATGAATTGATGAGAAGAATCCAAGAGTTCAAAATATCAAATATTTTCAGTTGTTGCAATGTGGTTTTCAAAATATCAACTAATCAACTGTATTATTAATCTCTTGAAGTCTATTATAATGTAACTTGCAAACTCATTCTCTCCTACAATTTGATTGGCTGGCTCATGTTTAGCTGACTCATTATCTCTTAAAAATATTTAAATTGAGAAGTAAAATGTTTTTTTTCCCTAATGTGTTAATGTCTAATTTCTTTTTGGTAAATGTATTTTTCACTTGTATGTACAAATCATGAATACAAACCTACAGCATTTTATATCGACTGTGGAAATTTAGATCATGCTTTATGAGCTGCATATGACTACGTTATTGATAGAACTAGTAAATCATATATAAAACTAGCTACTAAGAATTAATTGATGCTAAGTATTTAAGGTCAACAAGGATCAGCAGTGAGTGAAACACTATGAATAATATTCCTCATTTGCAAATTAACAAACAACTTACAGCAACTACAACACAGCCTAGATCCAAAGGAACCAGCACGCCACCACCAATTCATTATTTTGGATTCCTCAAGCTTCCCTACATACCCTCTGATGATCAAGGATTGTGATTTCGTTTTTCGAGGTAATTTCGGTAAGTTGATTTTAAGAAATATTTCGTTGTATATAGAAAAAATGTAAAAATTTTGATTATAATTTTGAAGTAATATATCGATCTCTTACAAATTACATAAAGAGTATCACGAGACTCGTAATGTCATACAAACTACATATTGCAAAAGAATCACTTATAAAACCAAAATTTAATATTAAACTAAAATTATAACTGGTTAAAATGTGCCGACATTGAGATTGATCTAATGAAAAAAATAAAAAATTTCGGTTTCGAAAGAAATTTTGGTAACTAAAAAAAGAGAAATATTCGGTGAAATTTCGATATTTTTCGAGAAATCACATTTCTTGCTGATGATACATCAAACCATCCTCTGATCAACATTGTACACATGTCATGATAATCTCGTCAACAGAGCTAAGTAGGTCTAACTGTATGAAGTCCAGCAAGGCCCAAACAACATCAAGGCCATCATTGGCAAAATCTAGAAGGTCAAATCCGAGTGGCAATGAGCCAGTAAGTTCACACGTCATGCGGTTAGGTCCAATACTCATAAGTCCTCCCAGACAAGTATCTGAGAGATCTATCCAAGACAGGCAAACCAACAATACATTGGATCCTACTAGGAAACAAATACAAGAGTATAAATCGGGCAGGAAAACTTCTTTGTATGGACCACATTCTTAAAGGAAACTCTTTCCCGCAGATCTAGGAGTATAAGTCGTGTTGGAAAACTATCCCATTTGAAATTTCTAGCAGAGAGTGAAACAATATGACCAATATTCATCATTTGCGAATTAACATAACTATTACAACTTACAGCAACTACAGCACAGCCTAGCTCCAAAGGAGCCAACACGCCACCACCAATTCATTATTTTGGATTCCTCTTGCTTCCCTGCATACTGTCAGTGCTCGATCTCCTTCGCACTGTCCACATTTGTTGATGTCTTGCCCTTCGTTGATTGCATTGTGCCAGAGATGTTGTCTTTGCCCATCAGCACCTTGTCCTTCACTCTGTCCATCATCTGCCAAGTCTTCTTTTGCCAACATAATGAAAATGTAACAAGGGCTATATTGTATCATGTTTGCATCCAAATCTGTTCTCCTAAAGATTTGATATGCAAAATAAGGTTAAATTGCCAAAGATCACATTTTTTGTGTCCGAAGATACTTCAATGCTTAAGTCAGTTAACTGTGGAAGATGACTAAATTTGGACAAGGTATAGTTTAGTTAAATTATAGTGTCCATCATTAATTCTTTGTGTGACTTAAGCATGTAAGGCGTCATGAGGGGAGACCTTCTTTGTAACAATCTCTTCCTTTATTGAAATACGTCATTAGGGGAGTGATTCCTGCCATGACTTATCTTCTTTGTAACATCTCTCTTCTCTAATGGAAAATATCCGTTGGGTTTGGATTCGGGCGTTTGATTACGATCTGTGTGAAGGGCCCTTTTGGGCTTTAATAAATGGGCCTGCCTCTTTGGGCTTCCTTGGTCAGACCTATTATCCGTGTTAAGATTGAAGTTTATGTTTATCGTGATACATGATCTTTGCCACGTGTACAATCGTGATTGGAGCCTTATTTGATGTATCATCAATGCGTATTGAAAAACACATGATATATGCTAGATGAAGATAATAATAGTATTTTTTAGTTAAGATGAATTACCTGAGTTTGGCCTTTGGCTTCACCAACCCAGACTTTGATCATGAGGTGCCATTAGAAAAACAAAGTCGGCTATTAGAAATAGTCATTGCATTGCAGCAACTGCTAAGAACATCTCCAATATGGGAAACTCCTACTCTCTCCTATTAAAAAATTCAGGGGTCTGGCTGAAGGAGAATTCTAAATGTCGAGGAAACAGGCGAGGAAATGGGCGAGGGAAGCGACGTGGCTGGGTGGAGACCGTCCACTCCGCTCAGGATGCGTGCCGTCATTTTTGGTGCGTGCATCCCCAGCGGAGTGGACGGTCTCCACCCTGCCACGTCGCTTCCCTCGCCCATTTCCTCGCCTGTTTCCTCGACATTTAGAACTGCTCCTGGCTGAATTAATGGAACCCGTCTAATTGTTGAGGAAAGCAGCGAGGGACCCCACAGGGGGAGGGGGAGCGGTCCATCCTTTCGGGATGTGCATTTGACTTTTCAATGCACACATCCTGGTGGTTGAAAATGTGAATCCCAAGGAAATGGACGGCTCCCCCTCTCCCCTGTGGGTCCCTCGCTACTTTCCTTGACAATTAGATTTTTTGGAATTAATGATTGGCAACTCACTTAATGAAAACTTGAAAATGTCTTCACAGATCTTTTGGCATCATCATCGTTGAAGCGATCCAATTCTTTGGCTATATCAATAGTGTTATCCTTGAATGTACCTGGTAGGGAAGTGGTAACTGTCAGTCATCATTTGTCATGTATACAAGAGTTGGCCATTAGCAAAAAGTCACCAACACAATTTTAGTCACACTTTTATTAGATTTAGTTGCAGAAAAAATCATATTTGGTATATAAGACGATGATGCAATATAAAACATGTTTAACAAAAACTCAAAACACTAAATATAGAGATTTCTGTTGTGCTATTTTTGAAACTTTACATCATTAGATATGGTGTTTTACGCAAGTAGGATTCTATTTTTCACACCATGATTCATGAAATAATATAAAATATGAAATGATTCAGAACTAGCTAACCATTTGATTAGCAATGTCATTGGCTTTGAGCTTATGATCATCGATTCCAAAAGGAGATGTTAGGATGCAGGCGAAACTTGAAGTACATGTCTCTTTGTCTCAAGAACTTGAACCCCAAAGAGTAGCGATAGTCGAAATGAATAACAAACTTAGGGTGTGTTTGGTTGCATGGAATCCTATGTCATGGGAATTCATGAGGGGATCACTACATTTTAGGCTAAATTTATATATCACTCCACATCCACCATTTGATTTTGTGATCAATGGTGGGAATGAAAGTCCCATGAACATGAGAATCACATGCCTTGGGGGGCCAAGGAGTGAGATTCCCATGTTCATGGGACTTCCATTCCCACCATTGATCATAAAATCAAATGGTGGTCAAATGGTAAATGTTAAGTGATATATCAATTTAGCCTAAAATGTAGTGGTCCCCTCATGGATTCCCATGACATAGGATTCCATGCAACCAAACACACCCTTAGAAGAATATGTTGTCCAAGAAGGAAAACTAATACAGAAGAAGAAAACACATTCCAACTGTAGATACTTAGAAAAAAGAATGACCAATCCCTCTCAGCGGTGAAAACAGAGTCTGATTCAAAATGAATTGCTCTGTTATCACAGCCTGATTCCTTAGCAACAGCACAGCAAATGACCAGCCTCTTCGAACACTCGAACACCTAGTTCCTGGTGTACAAACCGTTGATCCCAAGACCTCTCCCTTATGTTCAGCTGCAAACAAATGCAATCTCCTCTGCATGATAAAAATGCTGCAGGAAAAATAGAAGAAGAGGTTCTGCCATAGCAAACCAAATCTCCCGATAAACATTTTGCCATCAAACTTCTCCAACAGAGATGCAAAAATCTGAACAAAACAGGGTAAAAACAATCATTTTCTGGCCATGTACTTTCCTTCTTGCAGCCAAAAATTCCTGCATATTATTAATAGAAAAATCATGCATGCTATCGAGATCATCAGATGTATCCCGTTTTCCTCCTGTCTAAGATAAGTAAAGATTTAGTCTTATTAGGGAGGGATTCCCAATCATAATTTCTTGTCATCCCCTCTTGTTGAGCCAAACCTACTAGTGAGTCAGCAACAGAGTTTGTCTCCCGAAAAATATGCCTACAATGGCACACTAAAGAGCTGAAAATGTCCCAAATCTCTTCCCACCAGTTGTTGAGGAACCAAGGGACCTTTATTTCCCTAAAAAACCATTGTTTCACCAACACTGAGTCTGTCTGAATCATACAATTCCAAAAGCCACTCCATTTACTCATGTTCAAACCCTCCAATAAGGCACAAGTTTCCGCCACATTATTAGTGATATGGTTGAGGGTCCTTAAACTTAGGATTTTAGCTTTTTGTTAATAAGATGCCTATTATCTAGGATAGAGTTTTTAGTTTTTGAACTTTTCATAGCTTAGTTTACCACGTACTTAGGTGCTTATGTGGGCTGCAAGTTTTTCTCTTTCTGTTTTGTAAAGGCTATTAAATAGCCAAGGTTGTTTTACAATAAAGCAAGTCATTCATTCATAACATTCTGGTATCAGAGCTCGGACTGGGCTTGAGAAAAGAGTTGAGTGACTTCCGACTTCCAAACAGAAAGAGAGAGATGGCAAGTGAGGGGAGTTTTGTTCAACCTGCAATTCCTAGATTCGATGGTCACTATGACCATTGGAGTAGCTAATGGAGAACTTCCTTAGATCAAAGGAATATTGGCATTTGGTGGAGACTGGTTATGAAGAACTAGCAGATGGAGCAGCTGCAACAGAATCACAGCAGAAGAAGGTTGACGAGTTGAAATTGAAGGACCTGAAGACGAAGAATTACTTGTTTCAGGCAATTGATAGGTCGATCATGGAGACCATATTGAAGAAGGATACATCCAAACAAATTTGGGATTCGATGAAGAAGAAATATGAAGGGAGTGCCCGAGTTAAGAGGTCTGCTCTTCAAGCCCTGCGGAGAGACTTCGAAACCTTAGAAATGAAAACCGGTGAGTCTGTTACAGATTACTTTTCTAGGGTTATGTCGGTTGCAAACAAGATGCATATAAATGGAGAAGACATGAAAGATGTAACTGTGGTGGAGAAGATCCTTAGATCTTTGACTGAGAGATTCAATTACATAGTCTGCTCAATCGAAGAATCAAAGGATATTGATGTGCTTTCGATTGATGAGCTACAAAGCTCACTGATTGTTCATGAACAAAAGCTTCAGAGACAGAATAGTGAAGAACAAGCTCTCAAGGTGTCATGTGAAGAGAGAACTGGTGGAAGAGGCTGGGGTAGAGCTTCATTCAGAGGCAGAGATAGGGGATGTCAAGCATTCAACAAAGCCACTGTGGAGTGTTACCGATGCCACAAACTCGGTCACTTCCAGTATGAATGTCCCACATGGGATAACTAATTACGCAGAGCTGGATGAGCAGGAGGAAATGTTGTTAATGGCTTATGTTGAAGATATTGGAGCTAGGAAAGAAGAAATTTGGTTCTTAGACTCGGGTTGCAGTAATCACATGTGTGGTGATAAGTCCCTGTTTTCTGAGTTAAACGAAGGCTTTCAACAAGTAGTGAAACTGGGAAACAATACAAGGATGGAGGTTGTTGGCAAAGGGAATGTCAAACTGGAGATGAGAGTGGTCAATTATGTTGTTACTGAGGTGTTCTTTGTACCCGAGTTGAAGAACAATCTTTTGAGCATAGGACAATTGCAGGAGAGGGGTCTTGTCATTTTTATACAGTCGAGAAAATGCAAGATATACCACCCACAAAGAGGACTAATCATTCATACTGAAATGACGGCTAATCGAATGTTCATTCTGGTGGCAAAGTCTCAGTCATCTCTTTCCCAGTCAAACCAAGAAACTTGTTTCAACACTACGGCTCAAGATCTCACTCACCTTTGGCACTGCAGACTCGGTCACATCAGCAACAAAGGACTAAGAGCCTTGCAACGCATGAAAATGGTTCATGGTTTACCTTAGCTTCCAACTTCAGAAGTGGTGTGCACCGATTGCTTAAAGGGTAAACAACATCGGGAACCTATTCCAAAAACCAGTACCTGGAGGGCTGATGCGGATTTAACTAACCTAAATTAACAGGTTAATTTAACCCACTTGTAATACCGCAAGTGCACGGTGTCTAACTGGTAGACAACGGCAAGTACGGGTCGATCCCACGAAGAAGGTGAATGCAATTGATTATTTAAGAAATTATCTAAACTAATTTATAGGAAAGGGGGTTACAGCATTTTTAAATCTAAACTAAAAATCAAATTAAAAACAAAATAAAAAGTTTTAAATAATATGAGAAAGGAAACCAAGGCATTGAATCCACCACAGGTTCTTTGAGATTTGTGTAATCAAAGATATTGTTTTCAAGATTTAACATGACTAACCTAAAGATTAATCTAAGTTCACAATTGATTTAAGCATAGGTATAAACCCCTAGAATTGCGTGTCTTCTTACAGCACACACAATCACAGGTTTATTTTAACTAATCCTAATCCCTAGCATTGTGTGTCTTCTTACGGCACACACAATCACAGATTCAGATTAATTGATTAAATCAGACTTTTGAATTTCAACAAAGGGTACTTCTAACTACCGACTAGTCTAGATAATTAATCAGGATATAATCGGTGAAAGCAATTTATTAAAAATCATAAATCAAATGTGTTTAACATTCAAGCATAAAGAAAATAATAAATTTAAATACACAAACTCTAGGAAATCCCGTGGTTTCATCGTAGCCTTGGCGAATGGTTTAGCTGGTCATGGTGGCGGTGGGCACAACGTCAATAGAGGTGGAAATCATCTCTGCACGGACGCGAATTCCGAGAAAACTGGCCAAAAGCACTCTGTGGTGGTACAAAGCAAAACCGGGGGTGTGAATAGTCGAATAACCGAAATAACCCCTTCCCGCCTCTGCTACAGTAGCTCTACAGTGGCGCTACAGTAGCCGCTCGTCTTCTCTAGCGCGACAGCGCGGTTCTCGGCCTCGTTCTCGCTCCTCTGGCCCGTCCTCGACCTCAAATCGCTTCCAGAACCTACATAAGAAGAGAAAAGGTGAGGAAATACTAAGAAAACAGAGAAAAACAGAGAAAACAGATGAGGAACAGGAGCTCCCTGTTTCGTGATAAGAACTCTGTTCGCGAGGAGGAGGCGGTGGTTCTCGGTCGTGGTGGTGACGGTGGTCGCAAGAGGTGAGGACAGGAAGGAGCTCGCGACGAAGAGAGGCCGAGAGGGAGGAGCAGCGAGTGCTCTGTCGCGACGCGAAACAGGGCCGCGGTGCTCTGTTTCGCGGTGGTTTTCGCGCGGTGGCGGTGCTCGTGCGGAGGTGGTGATGGTGCGTGGACAGGGGAGAGGGGCCGAGGGTGGTGGCAAAGTGAAAGTTGGACGCGAAACAGGGTTGTCACGCCCCTGTTTCGCGGTGGTGGCGCGAGGACGGTGGCGGAATTGGTGGTGGTGCTCGGTGGTGGCGAGGAGACTGTGTGCTGAGTGAGTGGAGTGAGTGAGAGATGGATGAGTGGTGAGGGTGATTGTGAATCACCTTTGAGAGAGGAGCTCCTTTGAGGAAATCTCCATTGAGGAAATCTCCATTGAGGAAGAGGTTTTGATTTCTAATTATCTTCTTTTCCCTTCTCTTCCTCCTCCCCCCATTCTTACCCTATCCTCCTCTATTTATAAAGAATAATCAAGATGAATAGGGATGAAATGAGGGAATGATTCAACAATGAGGGTAGGAGAAGGATTAGGTTTGGGTTTGGTTTTAGGGTATGAATTGGTTTTAGGGTATGAATTAGGTTTCGGGTTTAGGGTATGAATTAGGTTTAGGTTTAGGTTTTGTGATTGCTTTATACCACCATTGGAATCGACTAATTGTCGTTCCTTAACTTGCCGCTTTAATCTGATTTCATCGTTTACGCTCAAATTCCTACAAAGATATGAAAACGAAATAATTACTATAAAATATAATAATCGAAACACTAACATGTATAAATTAAGGGGTATATTATGTAATAATTATGTGACTATCAAATACCCCCAAACCTATATTTTGCTAGTCCTCGAGCAAAACAATAAAAAGAAAATTCTAACTCACTTTCGCAGGAATCATCGGTTGCACTTACCTTAAACGTGCAACAAGGCTTTAAACCCCTAGATTACCTCTAGTGGACGAGTTATAGTCTCGTGAGGGTTTCCAGAAATGTTACCCACAAACATTACTGACTCAATCAAAACTTGGTCAAACAGTGTTCATTTTGATACTTCAAGAAATGCAGGAAACCAACAGTGTCATTTTAGTGTATCAACAAATCTCCAAATAATTTAATATTCTCCAAAGGTTAGAAAAAATTCATAATCATCGTCAACTCAATGTATGTGTGTGGATAGCACTATCAACATAACTTTTCATTTCAGAGTAAAACAATGACTAAATCTCCTGTAGAAAGTTTGTTTTGACTGCAAACCTCTCATGTCACTCACAATAAAGCACTCAGAGATTTGGTATTTCACTCAGTTTATATGTGAGGAAAAGAGTAAATGATGGAAAACAATCATCTCACATATAGTAATATGAAGAACGGACTTTTCAAGAATGGAATGAACATGATCTCATGGACAGGAATATCAATTACTTTTGGGAATGTTGAATCAAACACCATAGGTCTTGGTTATTAAATCTCCACATCTATGAAACCAACCTTTTCCTAAGATCAACTAGGACTTTGTTGGGTTGTAATGGGGCTTGGTTTAAGGAATGTCAAAGGATTCTAACAAAAATTTCTAGGAATGTATACACCCATTTAACGAACAATTAGGGCTGTCAAGAATAAATCAATGTTGCGCACCATCAATTTTTTTCTTCATTCTCACATCTTTATCCTCATTCACATTTTCTTCTGCTTTCTTTTCTTTCTTTTTCTTTCTTTCTTTCTTTTTCTTTCTTCCATAGAGCATTTATGAAATAACTCATATTTTGCTCTTTCATGCCCTTTTTACACCAAGTATATTCATCCGTACACATTCCCAGAAAAATTGGGTAAAGGTTAATGGGTTAACAAATAAAAGGTTAATCTATGGCTCAAAAGGCTACAAAAAAGGTTAATTTTATGGGTAAGTTAAAAGGCTAGTTAATGGTTTAAAGAAAAAAATGCCTAGATCATTTCCTAAGTTCGGGTCAGTATTATGACATCTCAATTGAAAAAAATGGTTATCGTAGAGCAACCAACAGAATAGAAACATGATCCAACTGCTTGGCGGAGTCAATAGTCGCATCCTGAAACCTGCTCGGGAATTTGCAAGAGTAAGTCTGACTGCCATATATATCCAAGACTGACAATTAGCAAAATATTGAAAGCTATAAATTAAGTGTAAGTTCTCTAAGAAAATAATATCGCATATAAAATAGCGAAATACAGGGACGAAGTATACATGAAAAAAAAAACAGTGCGACAAACATTTCTACATGTAAAAGAAAGAACAAAAAGCCAGAAAAAGAATTTGAAATGCTCACCGATCTAGAGTCGCAATGATGTAGTTGATGTGAGATACACCGATATCAGGGATTTCACTTGATGATAATTGATGGTACATGCTTCACTTTCCAATAGTCTTCACCTTCATCTTGTTCAAGTCTCCTTGTGAAATCTATGGGCATACCAATAATCGTAAGAGCTTTGAGATTGGAGAGGTGAGTTATGCCTTCAGGAACCACCTTTAACTGTGTACATTCGCCAATCGTCATCTCTTTGAGGAGGGGCATCGCACCTTTTTCTATTATCACTGACTGCAACTGATCTAACCCAAAAAGTTTTAGAACCTTGAGCTTTGGAAAATCGTAACCTTGAAAATGCAACTCTTCTCCCACAATCGCATTGTTATAGAGATAAAAAACTTGTAGATTAGACAATCCCCGTAACATGTTGAAGGCATCATGGCTTAAACGTGAACTAACTAACACCAAATGCATAAGGTTAGAAAGGGAGACAACCCAATCAGGCAACTTCTCTAGAGGCCCTCCCAGATCTAGCGACCGAAGAGACGGTGGAGGCGATGACAAAGACTGCAAATCAATGACTTCTTCATACAGTTTTGAAGTTAAAGACAAAGTTTTAAGGTGGTTCATCTTCGTAATTGCAGCACATATTTTTCTCCCATCTTCTGCTCTCAAGTTTGTGATGCATACATCTCTCAATTTGACCAACTTTTCCAAATCTGTGATCAGACTTGGGCTTCGCTCTAAATCAATTAAGGACAGACTTTGCAGCTCAGCCAAACTCCCAATTCCTTTGGTACTTTAACTGCCTCATTATTTCTGTTGCCAGCTGTAATGTGCCGCAGTTTCCGAAGCTTCAAGATTCCAAGTGGCAATTCAAGAATATGGGATTCGATGAGAAACAATGCTTCAAGATTTGGAAGTCAACCTATAGTATCTGGAAGTGCTTTGATACGTGTAGCACCTAGATTCAAATATCTCAAGTGAAACAGATTTGATATCTCATCAGGGAAACTCTCCAAAAGTGTACGACTTAGATCCAATATTTTTAATTGGGTAGAAGTAGAAAGAATCGCATGAGGTTTCACAATACAGCCTCCTATGAAATATGTTTTTCGAAGGTTTTCTCGAAGTAAGAAGACAAATCCTAAATTAAGGTAACTGATGATGATATTACAGGTAGAATGCAAATGCTTATTAGAACCTTGTAGAGATGCTAGATTAGTGCTAGCATACAGTGGTTTCTATATCATGATTCATTGTGTTTCGATTCTTTACGAGGACTTCTCATACATCCTGGGGCTCACATTAGGTATAAATCAGATCATGAGCATGCTTAAAGGATTAATTGGTAATTATTAGAAAGAAAAGTTATGGTTGGTCTATCATGCAACCACTTTAGTAGCAGAACACTTTGCAATATTACTCCCTAATCTGGAGACGGTGAATCTAGAACTAGTTAGGTTCTTTGTTGAAGCTTTGAAACAAGTTTATTGTTTTGTAGATGATAAACGAGTGAACGTATGAGCGATTGTAAACTTTATCATTATTTTTTTTATTAATATAAGATTCGGGAATCCTAAAAACCACAGCTCACTTTCAAAAAAAAATATATATATAGTCACGTAGATGATACAGAAATAAAACCCAAAACGATGAATTGAAAAGAAATAAAAGAAGCCTAACCTTGAAGAGTGGTCTCTTGTGCCTGAGCATGAGCCTGAGCCTGAGCCTCACAAACAATACTTCCACCACGACCAGTGATCGTCTTGCTTTTCAATCTGCTCCACTCCTGAGACCCAAATTGAACCTTCAAGCCCTTGAATTGAGGCAAAGATCCCACCTTGCTAACAGGCCAAGCCGAAGACGCCATCATTGTGGGTGTAGAGACAGCCATGGATGAGGGAAAGCTTCGGGATCAGGCAAATAATGTTGCTGATTAGATATAATCAGAAATGTAGTACATATCATAAAAAGAAGAATGAGAAAAATATCAGGTATGCTTCATCTTTATTTTGCCTTTTTGTACGTGCAATTGTTAACATCCAAAAGAATAATAATGGAGTGCAAAATCCATGATAGCACCATGTCGTTGCATCATTGCCACATGGGGCATCCATCAACAAACCCAATTTTGTTTTTAGCGTTTGGGTAGAGTTTGGCCGTGAAAATGTCTTAATTGTGTAATTCATTAATACAACTTGCTAAATAATGTACAAGAATTTATACAAGAATTAAAATGCTATTCTAAGTAAGCTAATATAATTACATCCTAATCAAAATCCAAAAATCATGCTAATTCATGTCAAGATCCAATCACAATCTTCATTTACTAGAATTAGCCCAATTCCAACAACAGTTACAGGCAAAAGACTGTTTTTGAGTGGCACGTGGTGGTGCATTTCCTGTCGACATAACTTGTAATGAAAACAAGCTAGCACTTCCTGTTTAGAAAGATAATTTTTGAGACTAAATTACATCTCATTTTTTGTATGACAGCTACGGAGCATATGAAGAATTGGAAAATAAACACACACACACATATATACATATGTGAAGACAAGGTGAGGCAGAATGTTGTAATAATTTTTCTGTGATTCCTATTTATATATGAAGCATCAATACATAATGATTTTTGCTGATCCATTCAGTGTTGATGTTCCATTATTGTAATTGGAAATTGATGTGCCATCAAGTCTTTGAAGAAAATTTATAGAATTTACAAATCCATACCTATTTACAACATCAATTCCACCATATTTAAAGAAGAAAAATTGTCAACAGTCAAGAGTCGGAGCATACACAAATCAAACCATTGAGAATGCTATACGCAGACAAAACATGATGGAGAAATTGATTTGTGGATAACAAAGTATCAAAGAATCCTTACATTTTAAACAGGCTACAACCCAAACTTGTGAATTTCGAATAAATGACCAGTTGTCCACAAATAAATTAAACAGAAAACATTATGTCCAAGCCGGAAAACCAACATAGAGGAGAAGAAACTACAATCAACTTATGACTCAGAGGAGGGTGAAAGCCAGGTTGCATTCGCAGATCAGCTAGTGTAGAGGAACCATAAGTACAGAAACATGATCCAACTGCTTGACGGAATCAATAGTCACATCCAGAAACCTGTGCCATATATATCCAAGACTGACAATTAGCAAAATATTGAAAAACATGAATTGAATATCTCTTAATTTTGATGGATTTTAAAACAATCTTTTAAAATCTGTATCTGAATACCTCTAGATTTACATGTATTATTTTAAATTTTTAATTAAATACCCCTGAATTTTAAAATCCTTCACAGTCTATGAAAATCCGTAATTAAATATCACCCCCTAATTATATAAGTTCCTAAGAAAAAAATATGGCATATGAAATAACGAAATACAGGGATGAAGTATACATGAAACAAAAACATTCACATTCGTAATGTTATGCCACAAACATTTCTACTTGTAAAAGAAAGAACAAAAAGCCAGAAAAAAAGAATTTGAAATGCTCACCGATCTAGAGTCGCAATGATGCAGTTGATGTGAGATACACCGATATCAGAGATTTCACTTGATGACAATTGATGGTACATGCTTCACTTTCCAATAGTCTTCACCTTCATCTTCTTCAAGTCTCCTTGTGAAATCTATGGGCATATCAATAATCGTAAGAGCTTTGAGATTGGAGAGGTGAGTTATGCCTTCAGGAACCACCTTTAACTGTGTACATTCGTCAATCGTCATCTCTTTGAGGAGGGGCATTGCACCTTTTTCTATTATCAATGATTGCAACTGATCTAATAGAATAAGTGCTAGAACCTTGAGCTTTGGAAAATCGTCACCTTGAAAATGCAACTCTTCTCCCACATATGCATGGTTTTGGAGGGAAAGAACTTGTAAATTAGACAATCCCGGCAACATGTTGAAGGCATCATGGCTTAAACGTGAATGATCTAACACCAAATACATAAGGTTAGAAAGGGAGACAACCCAATCAGGCAACTTCTCTAGAGGCCCTGTCAGATCTAGCGACAGAAGAGACGGTGGAGGCGATGACAAAGACTGCACATCAATGACTTCTTCATACAGTTTTGAAGTTAAAGTCAAAGTTTTAAGGTGGTTCATCTTTGTAATTGCAGCACATATTTTCCTCCCATCTTCCGCTCTCAAGTTTGTGATGCGTAGATCTCTCAATTTGACCAACTTTTCCAAATCTGTGATCAGATTAGGACTTCGCTCTAAATCAATCATGGACAGAGTTTGCAACTCAGTCAAACTCCCAATTCCTTCTGGTACTTTAACTGCCTCATTTCCGTTGCCAGCTGTAATGTGCCGCAGTTTCCGAAGCTTCAAGATTGCAGGTGGCAATTCAAGAATAGGGGATGGGGAAAGAAACAATGCTTCAAGATTTTGAAGTCTACCTATAGTATCTGGAAGTTCCTTGATACGTGTACCAGATAGATCCAAATATCTCAAGTGAAACATATTTGATATCTCCTCAGGGAAACTCTCCAAAAGTGTATTACCCAGATCCAATATTTTTAATTGGGTGAAAGTAGAAAGAATCGTATGCACAACTGAGATTGGCAAATCAACGACACCGAATACTTTAACTGAACGAATAAGAGAGAACGAACTTGTGTTGTTCATAAAACTGGTTAGACCAGTATTGTACTGGATTGAAAGTCGCCGACAACTCTCATGTGAAATAGGAGTTCTCTTTCCATCAAAAACTTCACAGAAATTTTCCTCGGTGATTCTTGACAGAATGAACTCGTGCATCAGATCATGCACTTTGTATGTTACAATAGCTCCTGCCTGAATTTCGTCAGCCTGTACCAAGTTTCGACTAATAAGTTGATCAAGATAGTCTTCTGCTACTTCCTCTAACGTTTTTCCTGTTTCTTCCTTCACAAACCCTTCAGCTATCCACATCGAAACCAGCAAATAAGACGGAAATGCATAGTCCTCTGGAATTTGACCAAAGAACAAGAAACAAGATTTGAGGTAATAAGGGAGATCATAGTAACTAAGGGAAATTATTTTCATAATAGTTTTAAGTTTAGGATCCTTTCCAAACTTAGAAGAAAGACTATCATGAAATTTCTTCCATTCCGTCACGGTCTTGTCCTTTGTTAGGAGGAGACCGCCAATGGCAACAATAGCCAATGGCAACCTTCCGCTTCTTTTCACAATATCCTCTGATAATTCCTTTAACTCCAGTGGGCATTTCCCTTTGAAATCAGTTCCAAAAGCTGTCTTGTAAAAAAGGATCAAAGCATCTTCGAAAGGTAAAGGATCAAGAACGAAAATATGAAAGGGAGATTGCAGAAAAGAATGTGCAACATCATTTTCACGTGACGTGACCATGATCCTACTACCATAGTTGTTATCAAACAGAGCATGTTGTAATAAACCCCATAGTTCAGTGCTCCAAACATCATCCAGAATAGCCACATACCTCTTGTTTTGAAGATAGTTCCTTAGAACATCAATCAGGTAAGCCATCTCCATTCTTGCGGGAGAAAACGATTCCTGCCTGGATTCGTGGAATTGACTGATAAGCTCCACAAGAAGATCCTCAATCTTGAATGTTTGGGAAACCGTAACCCAAGCACGATACTGAAAATGACTCCTCACTCGATCGCTGTCGAAGACCTTCCTCACAAGTGTAGTTTTGCCAACTCCACCAGTTCCAACCACTGCAAATACATATCTCTTCTCTGCTCCTTTTACTAACCAGTCTGTCAATTGATTTCTGGGCTTTTCAATGCCCACAAGTTCCATGTCATTAGCATAACGGGAATTAACATTTCGCCAAGCGGCAGTAGCGCCACCAGCACTGTAAGAGGTACTGGAACTTGCATTGTCGGACCCCCCGGGAGCCAAATTTTTCAGTTGATACTTCTCCTTCCGCTCACTAATCTGCATCAGCGTTGCTCTGATGTCTTGAATTTCACTGGCTACCATGTGGCGAGGCTTCAAGCGCTTCACACATCCAAAAGTCTTGCTAACCCAACCAACAACTCCTTCATTGCGAGGAGGTTGTTGTGCTACACGGAGACGAAACTCGTCCATGACATCCTCCATTCGAAAGGCTACTTGTCGTAACTGTTTCACCCAGACCTTGACATCTTCATCAATCTCTGCCCTTGCATCAGCATCCCTGAGCAAAACACCAATAGATTCCATTTCATCTTTGATGGCCACCACCTCGCCTCGCACTCCTTTCAACAATTTTGCTTCTTCAATCAGAAACGGAATCAGATGCTCAACAGCAAGATTCACTGCAGCTTCAGCCATTTCTTCTTTTAGTTACTAGCTCTTCAATTCAACAATCTCAAAACGTTTTCTGTTCAACACACAAAACTCAGATCTAGATCCACAAATGAAATGTTTATGTCACTATATCCAGATCACTTATGAGCTGTATTAGACTTCTGAAGTATATTCTAATGCAAATTGCAAGTCATTGTCTCCATTAGTAGAGTCTTCGGGTTATATTATAATGCAACTTGAGGAGAATCAAAGAGTTTTTTAAAAAAACAATCTAACTAATCTGGTGTTGTATTATTAGTCGAGTGAAATAATCAAAGTGAAATAATCGGATTAAATGTTATAATCAGAATGCCACTAGCTATTAACATATTTTCACAACAGTGTTTGCAAACCAGTTTCGATTGAGTTACCCGCACTACCACTGTTTTTTTTTTCAACCCAAACTATTACAGGTTGTAGCTTAAGCAATGAGCAAAAGAAAGTTGAACATGGATGAGTATAGTAAGCAATTTCCCTTTTTATTTGTTCTAATAGTCCACCGGTTTTATTTGGTTTAGTCTTTCTCCTTTTTCTAACAATTATTTTTGTCTTATTTAATGCGCATTAGTCACAATGGATTATTAGTTCCAATTCCGAGCCCATCCCAGAAATTGCATTGTTTGTCTCCTAACTTTTGAGTTGATATTTCCCTTTTGTTTAGTAATCTGCATCAACTTTGCTTAAAAGTTTGTTATGTAAGTGATTTTTATGTAACATGTAGTTTGTTTGACACTATAAGTCGTATGAGACTTTTTATGTAGCACTTAAAAGTTTAAAATGCATAACTCATATTTTGGTTCTGAATAGACTTATAAATCTTAATAAAAAGTGGGACACTTTAAAAAAAAGTTTGTTTTTAGTTTTGATGATAAGTTAAAGTTCTGATTTGATTTGAGTAAGCATCGTGGGAGTGTTGATCACTTGGTAGTCAGTGTTTAACAAAAATTTATTTCAATAATAACTTTACAATAAATTCGTAATAATTGCTACCCCTCTCCTCTACCGACTTTGCTCAACCTCCTCTCAATAATGGATTTCATTTCATCTTTGATGGCCACTACCTCGCCCCGCACTCCTTTCAATATTTTTGCTTCGTTAATTAGAAACGGAATCAGATGCTCAATAGCAAGACTCACAATCTCAAAAAAATTTATGTTCAACAACACAAAACTCGGGTCTAGATCCACAAATGAAATGTTCATGGCACTATGTCCAAGTCAATTAAAGAGTTGTATTAGACTTCTGAAGTCTATTCTAATGCAAATTGCAAGTCATCGTCTCCAACAGTAAAGCCTTCGGCTTATATTATAAATTATAATGCAACTTGAGGAGAATCAAAGAGTTTAAAAAAAAAAATCGAACTAATCTGCTGTTGTATTATTAGTCTTTTGGAGTTGTTATCAAAGTGAAATAATCAGCCGTATTACAATGCAACTTTCAAGTAATTGTCTTTAATAAATATACATCAAACCATTCTCTGATCAAGTAATTGTGAAGTGACAATGCATCGATAGTGTTTTAAGGCAAGGTTGTGCACGACATTGTTTGCAAGTCTTTTTCTTCAATAATAGAGCTGGTTATATTATAATAATGAATTGATGAGAAGAATCCAAGAGTTCAAAATATCAAAATATTTTCAGTTGTTGCAATGTGGTTTTCAAAATATCAACTAATCAACTGTATTATTAATCTCTTGAAGTCTATTATAATGTTTTTTTTCCCTCAAGCTTCCCTACATACCCTCTGATGATCAAGGATTGTGATTTCGTTTTTCGAGGTAATTTCGGTAAGTTGATTTTAAGAAATATTTCGTTGTATATAGAAAAAATGTAAAAATTTTGATTATAATTTTGAAGTAATCGATCTCTTACAAATTACATAAAGAGTATCACGAGACTCGTAATGTCATACAAACTACGTATTGCATAAGAATCACTTATAAAACCAAAATTTAATATTAAACTAAAATTATAACTGGTTAAAATGTGCCGACATTGAGATTGATCTAATGAAAAAAATAAAAAATTTCGGTTTCGAAAGAAATTTTGGTAACTAAAAAAAGAGAAATATTCGGTGAAATTTCGATATTTTTCGAGAAATCACATTTCTTGCTGATGATACATCAAACCATCCTCTGATCAACATTGTACACATGTCATGATAATCTCGTCAACAGAGCTAAGTAGGTCTAACTGTATGAAGTCCAGCAAGGCCCAAACAACATCAAGGCCATCATTGGCATAATCTAGAAGGTCAAATCCAAGTGGCAATGAGCCAGTAAGTTCACACGTCATGCGGTTAGGTCCAATACTCATAAGTCCTCCCAGACAAGTATCTGAGAGATCTATCCAAGACAGGCAAACCAACAATACATTGGATCCTACTAGGAAACAAATACAAGAGTATAAATCGGGCAGGAAAACTTCTTTGTATGGACCACATTCTTAAAGGAAACTCTTTCCCGCATATCTATGAGTATAAGTCGTGTTGGAAAACTATCCCATTTGAAATTTCTAGCAGAGAGTGAAACAATATGACCAATATTCATCATTTGCGAATTAACATAACTATTACAACTTACAGCAACTACAGCACAGCCTAGCTCCAAAGGAGCCAACACGCCACCACCAATTCATTATTTTGGATTCCTCTTGCTTCCCTGCATACTGTCAGTGCTCGATCTCCTTCGCACTGTCCACATTTGTTGATGTCTTGCCCTTCGTTGATTGCATTGTGCCAGAGATGTTGTCTTTGCCCATCAACACCTTGTCCTTCACTCTGTCCATCATCTGCCAAGTCTTCTTCTGCCAACATAATGAAAATGTAACAAGGGCTATATTGTATCATGTTTGCATCCAAATCTGTTCTCCTAGAGATTTGATATGCAAAATAAGGTTAAATTGCCAAAGATCACATTTTTTGTGTCCGAAGATACTCCAATGCTTAAGTCAGTTAACTGTGGAAGATGACTAAATTTGGACAAGGTATAGTTTAGTTAAATTATAGTGTCCGTCATTAATTCTTTGTGTGACTTAAGCATGTAAGGCGTCATGAGGGGAGACCTTCTTTGTAACAATCTCTTCCTTTATTGAAATACGTCATTAGGGGAGTGATTCCTGCCATGACTTATCTTCTTTGTAACATCTCTCTTCTCTAATGGAAAATATCCGTTGGGTTTGGATTCGGGCGTTTGATTACGATCTGTGTGAAGGGCCCTTTTGGGCTTTAATAAATGGGCCTGCCTCTTTGGGCTTCCTTGGTCAGACCTATTATCCGTGTTAAGATTGAAGTTTATGTTTCTCGTGATACATGATCTTTGCCACGTGTACAATCGTGATTGGAGCCTTATTTGATGTATCATCAATGCGTATTGAAAAACACATGATATATGCTGGATGAAGATAATAATAGTATTTTTTAGTTAAGATGAATTACCTGAGTTTGGCCTTTAGCTTCACCAACCCAGACTTTGATCATGAGGTGCCATTAGAAAAACAAAGTCGGCTATTAGAAATAGTCATTGCATTGCAACAACTGCTAAGAACATCTCCAATATGGGAAACTCCTACTCTCTCCTATTAAAAAATTCAGGGGTCTGGCTGAAGGAGAATTCTAAATGTCGGGGAAACAGGTGAGGAAATGGGCGAGGGAAGCGACGTGGCTGGGTGGAGACCGTCCACTTCGCTCAGGATGCGTGCCGTCATTTTTGGTGCGTGCATCCCGAGCGGAGTGGACGGTCTCCACCCCGCCACGTCGCTTCCCTCGCCCATTTCCTCGCCTGTTTCCTCGACATTTAGAAC
Organism: Berberis thunbergii; assembly: GCA_003290165.1. NCBI lineage: Eukaryota > Viridiplantae > Streptophyta > Magnoliopsida > Ranunculales > Berberidaceae > Berberis > Berberis thunbergii. Next base: position 43,329 of record QNQO01001199.1, on the reverse strand, counting down.
TACTCCTGGCTGAATTAATGGAACCCATCTAATTGTCGAGGAAAGCAGCGAGGGACCCCACAGGGGGAGGGGGAGCGGTCCATCCTTTCGGGATGTGCATTTGACTTTTCAATGCACACATCCCGGTGGTTGAAAATGTGAATCCCAAGGAAATGGACGGCTCCCCCTCTCCCTGTGGGTCCCTCGCTACTTTCCTTGACAATTAGATTTTTTGGAATTAATCATTGGCAACTCACTTAATGAAAACTTGAAAATGTCTTCACAGATCTTTTGGCATCATCATCGTTGAAGCGATCCAATTCTTTGGCTATATCAATAGTGTTATCCATGAATGTGCCTGGCAGGGAAGTGGTAAGTGTCAGTCATCATTTGTCATGTATACAAGAGTTGGCCATTAGCAAAAAGTCACCAACACAATTTTAGTCACACTTTTATTAGATTTAGTTGCAGAAAAAATCATATTTGGTACATAAGACGATGATGCAATATAAAACATGTTTAACAAAAACTCAAAAAAACTAAATATAGAGATTTCTGTTGTGCTATTTTTGAAACTTTACATCATTAGATATGGTGTTTTACGCAAGTAGGATTCTATTTTTCACACCATGATTCGTGAAATAATATAAAATATGAAATGATTCAGAACTAGCTAACCATTTGATTAGCAATGTCATTGGCTTTGAGCTTATGATCATCGATTCCAAAAGGAGATGTTAGGATGCAGGCGAAACTTGAAGTACATTATTGAGAATATATTACGAATATCCTGATTGATTGGGAATATTTGTATTAGGAAAGTTGCTTATAGAGTCAATATTGTATAATAGTTTTAAGAAAATTAGCAGATTATATTGTGAATATTCTCACAATATTCTCTGAATTAGTTTGTATATAAACAGGTGATTGTGAATGAAAAAGATAACACAATACACACAAATCATTTTCTCTGTGTCTAACATCTTATCATGGTATCAGAGCAAAGAGTATCATAAAGGGAGGAAATGTACCTGTGTACGATTGGAACGATTGGATCTTCCTCTAACTGGGCCTTGTAACCTCGGAGTGCAGTCTCAAAGGGCATCAGTGATCCTTCTTCGAATAAGAAGGAACGAAGAAGAAGAAGAAAGATCGAACCGCTGATCGAACCCCTAAAGGGACATTGACATCGACCCTCTGATCAACTCATATTGAACCTCTGACCTGATCAAGAAGGAACTCTGATTGAAGAAGGAACCCTCTGATTGAACTCCTAACCGAAGATACTGTGTAAGAACCTCAGGAACCTGATCGATCCCAATCGATCCTGAACCAAGCTGATCGATCCTGATCCAATCGATCCCAATCGATCCTGATCCAATCGATCCCAATCTGATCGATCCTGATCCACGCTCCAGGAACCTAATCGATCCCAATCGATTCTCTGTCTCTGCTTCACGATCTCCCAACCGCTTCACGATCTGATCGATCCTCTGTCTCTGCTTCACGATCTCCCAATCTGATCGATCCTCTGTCTCTGATCTCCCAATCTGATCGATCCTGATCGAAGCTCCAGAGAATCGTCGCCATCGCACCGAGAGGAAGATCCACAGACTCCTTCCTCTGTCGAAGAAGCAGCAGAAGAGAAGAACCAGCGAGAAGAGATCTCACTCTCATTTCTCTGACCCTGTTTATGTTTCTCTGTTTTTTTTTTTTTTTTGATTTGTTTGTTTTGTTTCTCTGTTTCTCTGTAATGCATAAGTAAAAGAAAGAAAGAATAGAACAGAAAAGAAAAGAAAAGAAACGAAAAAAAAAAAAAAAAAAAAGGTAGAGTTTATCTTCTGTGGCTGTCGTGAATACAACTTTGATTCTTTCTACGGCGGTTCGAGATTTCTCTTTGAACATCGCTCATGGCTGGCAGTGCCAACACTGCTCAGATAGGTTCTTCTGAGGCAGGAGTGACTGAGACAAATGCACCTCCACTGCCTGGGCTGAATACCACCCAGTGGCAGACACTTCTTCAGCTGCTGGGTGGGTCAAAATCCGCAACGACCGATAAGATGATTGGTACGCCTTGGATTATTGACACGGGAGCTTCGAATCACATGACTGGCATGATCGGGGATCTCCGTGACTTAAGGGAGATTGCTCAATGTCCCGTGGGATTGCCAGATGGGAGTAGCGCTATCGCCACTAAGGAGGGGACGATCCTTCTTGACAGAAATTTCTGTTTGCAAAATGTTCTTTATGTGCCAGGGCTAACTTGCAATTTAATTTCTGTGTCGCAATTGACTGATCATTATAACTGTTTTGTCCAATTCACTAATGATCTGTGTATTATACATGACCGCACTTCGAGGATGCTGATTGGTGCGGGTGAACGACGCGATGGACTCTATTACTTTCGGGGGCTGCCACAGGTTCACGCAATAAAGGCCAATAGTGTGGTGTCTCTTGATCTATGGCACCAGCGACTGGGTCATCCATCTCTACAGGTAACAAAGTTAGTTCCCGACGTCAGTTTTAGTGAAAAGAAAAATCGCTTGAATAAAAACTGTGACGTCTGCCAGAGGGCAAAGCAAAGTAGAGATAAGTTTCCTGTTAGTGAACATAAAGCTTCGACTATTTTTGAACTTATTCACACTGATTTATGGGGACCTTATCGAACAACTTCTTCCTGTGGTGCTTCTTATTTTTTGACCATTGTTGATGATTTTTCCCGTGCTGTATGGATTTATTTACTTGTTGATAAGAAAGAGGTCTCCCGTACTCTTCAAATGTTTTTCTCGATGGTTAAGAGACAATTTGATAAAGAGGTAAAAATTTTGAGGAGTGATAACGGCACTGAATTCACTTGCCTGCGACAATATTTTCTTGATCATGGGATTGTTTTTCAAACGTCCTGTGTGGGAACACCTCAACAAAATGGGCGGGTTGAACGGAAACACCAACATATTTTGAACGTAGCTCGGGCGCTGCGTTTTCAGGGCTCTCTTCCTATTGAATTTTGGGGAGAATGTGTCTTGACGGCTGGATACTTGATAAATAGGACTCCCTCCTTGGTGTTGAATGGAAAAACACCTTATAGTGTCTTGTATGGTAGCACACCAACTTACGATCACTTGCGCATTTTGGGGTCCTTGTGTTATGCGCATGTGCAGACGGGGGATAAGTTTGCCAGTAGAAGTCGAAGGTGCGTCTTTGTTGGGTACCCTTATGGAAAAAAGGGTGGCGTTTGTATGACTTGGAGAAACAAGATTTCTTTGTTTCTCGTAATGTTGTATTCTCGGAAGGAGTTTTTCCCTTTGCAGATAATTTTAATTTAGACCACGATGGTCTGCCTAATATCGAGGCGGTTCAAGAGGACTTTGAGGAGACATCTACACCTGTTTTGAGGGGGGGTGCCGATGAGTGTGTACAGCCGGATAGGACTGCTGGGCAGTCAGCTAGTGCCGAGGAGTTTGTTCAGCCAAATAGGGCTGCTGGGCAGTCGGTGTGTGCCGAGGATGGGGCAAATGCTGGTGTCGAGCCGTTTGTACAGCCGAATGAGGCTGCTGGGCAGCCGGTTTGTGCGACCCAGGAGGACAACCCGGACGCAAGTCAGGAAGATGTGTTGGGCAGGGGTCAACGCAGAAGACAAGCCTCGATACGACTCCGTGATTATGTTACTCATACCATTCGGAAAATGAGTCCATCCGTACCTCCTTCACCCGTACCACGGCATTCCTCAGGTACACCCTATCCCATAGCACATTATGTGAATTGTGATAATTTTTCTATGCGACATAGACATTTTCTTGCAGCCTTGACAACAAATCGGGAACCTGTGTGCTATTCTGAGGCCGTGAAAGACAGCCGCTGGAGGGATGCCATGCGACGAGAAATTGAGGCTCTTGAGATTAATGAAACCTGGGTTGTAACAGAATTGCCACCAAGAAAGAAAGCTCTCGGATGCAAGTGGGTATACAAAATCAAGTATCACTCTGATGGTACCATTGAGCGATTGAAGGCTCGGCTGGTTATTCTTGGGAATCATCAAATTGAAGGAGTTGATTATACAGAGACTTTTGCTCCAGTAGCTAAAATGGTTACAGTACGGGTTTTTCTTGCCGTTGCGGCTGCCAAGAATTGGGAAGTCCATCAGATGGATGTTCATAATGCATTTCTACATGGTGATCTTGCGGAGGAGGTATACATGAAATTACCACCCGGTTTTCAGGTGGGGACTTCTGGAAAGGTGTGCAAGCTTAGGAAATCATTATACGGGCTGAAGCAGGCACCCCGCTGCTGGTTTGCTAAATTGTTGACTGCTTTGAAGAATTATGGTTTTCGGCAATCTTATTCAGATTATTCTTTGTTTACTCTACAAAGAGGTGCGGTTCAGCTCAGTGTTCTTGTCTATGTCGACGACCTTATCATCTCTGGGCGTAATCCGGGGGATATACAGAAATTCAAGGGTTACCTCAGTGTTTGTTTCCATATGAAAGATCTGGGTCCTTTAAAGTATTTCTTGGGGGTTGAAGTGGCACGCGGACCAGATGGGTTTGTGCTTTGTCAACGCAAATACGCGCTAGATATCATCTCTGAGGCCGGATTGCTAGGGGCAAGGCCCGCGGCGGTGCCATTGGAACAGAATCATCGACTCGCCTTGTCCAAGAGTCCAGAGCTCGCTGACCCGGAGCCTTACCGTCGCTTGGTGGGACGGCTAATTTATTTGTGTTTCACTCGACCCGAATTATCTTATAGTGTTCATGTTTTATCTCAATTTATGCAACATCCTCGGGCGGACCAATGGGAAGCTGCTTTGCGGGTGGTTCGGTACTTAAAAGGTAATCCAGGTCAAGGTATACATTTGAGTAGTAAGTGTGACTTGCAGTTACATGGGTGGTGTGACGCTGATTGGGCCGGATGCCCTTTGACTCGGCAGTCCCTCACTGGTTGGTTGGTGTTCCTTGGGAACTCGCCGGTATCTTGGAAGACAAAGAAGCAACATACAGTATCTCGCTCCTCCGTAGAGGCGGAATATAGGTCTATGGCTATGACTACATGTGAGTTGAAATGGCTTAAAGCTATTTTAGCTAGCCTCGGGATGCCTCACACACGTCCTATGTCTCTTCATTGTGATAGTCAGGCGGCTCTCCATATATCTCAAAATCCTGTTTTTCATGAACGGACAAAACATATTGAGGTCGATTGTCACTTTGTCCGTGATGAAATTGTTGCTGGACATATCAATCCCACATTTGTCCCATCCAATGAGCAACTCGCTGACATTTTCACAAAAGCATTGGGCAAACGACAATATGAGTATCTACTTCGCAAGTTGGGCATACGAGATCTCCATGCACCAACTTGAGGGGGGGTATTGAGAATATATTACGAATATCCTGATTGATTGGGAATATTTGTATTAGGAAAGTTGCTTATAGAGTCAATATTGTATAATAGTTTTAAGGAAATTAGCAGATTATATTGTGAATATTCTCACAATATTCTCTGAATTAGTTTGTATATAAACAGGTGATTGTGAATGAAAAAGATAACACAATACACACAAATCATTTTCTCTGTGTCTAACATCTTATCATACATGTCTCTTTGTCTCAAGAACTTGAACCCCAAAGAGTAGCGATAGTCGAAATGAATAACAAACTTAGAAGAATATGTTGTCCAAGAAGGAAAACTAATACAGAAGAAGAAAACACATTCCAACTGTAGATACTTAGAAAAAAGAATGACCAGTCCCTCTCAGCGGTGAAAATAGAGTCTGATTCAAAATGAATTGCTCTGTTATCACAGCCTGATTCCTTAGCAACAGCACAGCAAATGACCAGCCTCTTCGAACACTCGAACACCTAGTTCCTGGTGTACAAACCGTTGATCCCAAGACCTCTCCCTTATGTTCAGCTGCAAACAAATGCAATCTCCTCTGCATGATAAAAATGCTGCAGGAAAAATAGAAGAAGAGGTTCTGCCACAGCAAACCAAATCTCCCGATAAACATTTTGCCATCAAACTTCTCCAACAGAGATGCAAAAATCTGAACAAAACAGGGTAAAAACAATCATTTTCTGGCCATGTACTTTCCTTCTTGCAGCCAAAAATTCCTGCATATTATTAATAGAAAAATCATGCATGCTATCGAGATCATCAGATGTATCCCGTTTTCCTCCTGTCTAAGATAAGTAAAGATTTAGTCTTATTAGGGAGGGATTCCCAATCATAATTTCTTGTCATCCCCTCTTGTTGAGCCAAACCTACTAGTGAGTCAGCAACAGAGTTTGTCTCCCGAAAAATATGCCTACAATGGCACACTAAAGCGCTGAAAATGTCCCAAATCTCTTCCCACCAGTTGTTGAGGAACCAAGGGACCTTTATTTCCCTAAAAAACCATTGTTTCCCCAACACTGAGTCTGTCTGAATCATACAATTCCAAAAGCCACTCCGTTTACTCATGTTCAAACCCTCCAATAAGGCACAAGTTTCCGCCACATTATTAGTGATATGGTTGAGGGTCCTTAAACTTAGGATTTTAGCTTTCTGTTAATAAGATGCCTATTATCTAGGATAGAGTTTTTAGTTTTTGAACTTTTCATAGCTTAGTTTACCACGTACTTAGGTGCTTATGTGGGCTGCAAGTTTTTCTCTTTCTGTTTTGTAAAGGCTATTAAATAGCCAAGGTTGTTTTACAATAAATCAAGTCATTCATTCATAACATTATGGTATCAGAGCTCGGACTGGGCTTGAGAAAAGAGTTGAGTGACTTCCGACTTCCAAACAGAAAGAGAGAGATGGCAAGTGAGGGGAGTTTTGTTCAACCTGCAATTCCTAGATTCGATGGTCACTATGACCATTGGAGTAGCTAATGGAGAACTTCCTTAGATCAAAGGAATATTGGCATTTGGTGGAGACTGGTTATGAAGAACTAGCAGATGGAACAGCTGCAACAGAATCACAGCAGAAGAAGGTTGACGAGTTGAAATTGAAGGACCTGAAGACGAAGAATTACTTGTTTCAGGCGATTGATAGGTCGATCATGGAGACCATATTGAAGAAGGATACATCCAAACAAATTTGGGATTCGATGAAGAAGAAATATGAAGGGAGTGCCCGAGTTAAGAGGTCTGCTCTTCAAGCCCTGCGGAGAGACTTCGAAACCTTAGAAATGAAAACCGGTGAGTCTGTTACAGATTACTTTTCTAGGGTTATGTCGGTTGCAAACAAGATGCATATAAATGGAGAAGACATGAAAGATGTAACTGTGGTGGAGAAGATCCTTAGATCTTTGACTGAGAGATTCAATTACATAGTCTGCTCAATCGAAGAATCAAAGGATATTGATGTGCTTTCGATTGATGAGCTACAAAGCTCACTGATTGTTCATGAACAAAAGCTTCAGAGACAGAATAGTGAAGAACAAGCTCTCAAGGTGTCATGTGAAGAGAGAACTGGTGGAAGAGGCTGGGGTAGAGCTTCATTCAGAGGCAGAGATAGGGGATGTCAAGCATTCAACAAAGCCACTGTGGAGTGTTACCGATGCCACAAACTCGGTCACTTCCAGTATGAATGTCCCACATGGGATAACTAATTACGCAGAGCTGGATGAGCAGGAGGAAATGTTGTTAATGGCTTATGTTGAAGATATTGGAGCTAGGAAAGAAGAAATTTGGTTCTTAGACTCGGGTTGCAGTAATCACATGTGTGGTGATAAGTCCTTGTTTTCTGAGTTAAACGAAGGCTTTCAACAAGTAGTGAAACTGGGAAACAATACAAGGATGGAGGTTGTTGGCAAAGGGAATGTCAAACTGGAGATGAGAGGGGTCAATTATGTTGTTACTGAGGTGTTCTTTGTACCCGAGTTGAAGAACAATCTTTGAGCATAGGACAATTGCAGGAGAGGGGTCTTGTCATTTTTATACAGTCGAGAAAATGCAAGATATACCACCCACAAAGAGGACTAATCATTCATACTGAAATGACGGCTAATCGAATGTTCATTCTGGTGGCAAAGTCTCAATCATCTCTTTCCCAGTCAAACCAGGAAACTTGTTTCAACACTACGGCTCAAGATCTCACTCACCTTTGGCACTGCAGACTCGGTCACATCAGCAACAAAGGACTAAGAGCCTTGCAACGCATGAAAATGGTTCATGGTTTACCTTAGCTTCCAACTTCAGAAGTGGTGTGCACCGATTGCTTAAAGGGTAAACAACATCGGGAACCTATTCCAAAAACCAGTACCTGGAGGGCTTCTCAAAGGTTAGAGCTTATTCATGCTGATTTATGTGGACCGATTTCTCCAATCTCTAATAGCCAAAAAAAGATACCTATTATGCTTCATCGATGATTTTAGCAGAAAAGCCTGGTCATATTTTCTAACTAAAAATCAGAGACATTTGCTGTCTTCAAATACTTTAAGACTTATGTGGAGAAACAAACTAGTCTTGTTATTAAATGCTTGCGTACGGATCGAGGGGGAGAGTTTACATTGGGAGAGTTCAAAGACTTTTGCAAGTTGAATGGGATCAAGAGGCAGCTGACAACTGCATACACTCCTCAGCAGAACGGAGTTGCAGAAAGAAAGAATCGGACTGTGATGAACTTGGTGAGATGCATGTTGTCCAAGAAAGGGGTTCCAAAAACCTTTTGGCCTGAAGCTGTAAATTGGACTATCTATGTGTTGAATCGATGCCTTACTGCAGCTTTGAAGAATGTAACACCAGAAGAGGTATGGAGTGGTGTCATGCCTTCAGTTGGGCACTTCAGGGTTTTCGGGTGTGTTTGTCATGTGCATGTACCTGATGCTAGGAGAACTAAGCTGGAAAATAAAAGCATTAGTTGTGTTCTTCTCAGAGTGAGTGATGAGTCGAAGGGTTACATGCTATATGACCCTGTGGCAAAGAAAATAATCGTTAGTCGGGATGTTGTTTTTGAGGAGAATAAATAATGGGATTGGGACAAGAGTTATGAGAAGCAAGTGTTGGTTGACTTAGAGAGGGGAGAAAGTGATCATGAGCTGGTTGATAATTCAAGTGATTCTGAAGATGAAGCTGATGTTGGTGATGAGGCGAACAATGAAGATGCACCAAATTCTGTAGATGCAGTTGTGTCTTCAAGTCCCTCAAGCTTGAGTTCAAAAGAAGGAAGAAATAGAAGACTACCTGGTTGGATGGACGATTATGTGAGCGGTGAAGGGCTCTCCAAAGGTGACATTGATGTGAATTTGGCATTATTTGCTAGTGCAGATCCTATGTGTTTTGAAGAGGCTGTTGAGAGTGATAACTGGAAACAAGCAATGGACTCTGAAATCAAGTCCATCGAGAAGAATGGAACCTGCTGGCATCTCACCGATCTACCTGAAAGAGCAAAACGAATTGGAGTCAAGTGGGTTTATAAGACAAAGTTGAACGAACATGGGGAGGTAGAGAAATATAAGGCTCGGTTGGTCGCAAAAGGTTATGCACAGGAGTATGGTGTTGACTACTTGGAGGTTTTTGCACCGGTGGCTCGAATGGTCACCGTTAGGGTAATCCTTGCTCTTGCGGCACATAGGAGCTGGAATATATACCAGCTTGATGTCAAATCGGCATTCTTGCATGGTGAGTTGGTAGAAGATGTGTACATGGAACAACCTAAAGGTTATGAGAAGAAGGAGGAGTCTCACAAAGTATAAAAATTAAGGAAGGCCTTATACGGACTTAAACAAGCTCCTCAAGCTTGGTTCAGTCATTGAGAACTATTTCTTAAGGGAGGGCTTTGAGAAATGTCACAGTGAGCAGACACTCTTCGTCAAGACAAGCAATGGAAGTAAACTTTTGATTGTGAGTTTGTATGTTGACGATTTGATTTATACTGGTGATGATGTGGCAATGATAAGTGAATTTAAGAGCTCGATGATGAAGGAGTTCGATATGTCAGACTTAGGGAAAATGAGATATTTTCTCGGAATTGAAGTGCAACAGTTGAAAGATGGGATTTTTATCACTCAAAGGAAATATGCAATGGATGTATTAAGAAGGTTCGAGATGGAAGGAAGTAATGAAGTCCTAAACCCTATTGTTCCGGGGTTCAAAATCTCAAGAGATGAGAATGGAGTGGAGGTTGATGATACATTCTATAAGCAGCTCGTTGGAAGTTTAATGTACTTAACTTCTACACGTCCAGACTTGATGTATGCAGTAGGTCTAATCAGTAGGTACATGTCACAACCTACAGAGCTTCATCTCATGGCGGCTAAGAGGGTGTTAAGATATGTGAAAGGGACTGTGAGCTTTGGCATTCTGTACAAGAAGGAAGGAAGTGGTGATTTGACTGCATATACCGATAGTGATTATGCAGGGTGTTTGGAGGATAGAAAGAGCACTTCAGGATATGCATTTATGATGAGTTTAGGGGCAGTGGCTTGGTCATCCAGGAAACAGCCGATAGTCACTCTTTCTACAACTGAAGCTGAGTTCGTAGCTGATGCAGCATGTGCTTGTCAAGCAGTGTGGATGAAAAGGATTCTGAAAAAGCTCGGTTATGAGGGTGATGAATGCACAACCATCTTCTATGACAACAGCTCAACAATCAAATTATCTAAAAACCCAGTGATGCATGGGAGGAGTAAGCATATTGATGTGCATTTCCACTTCTTACGAGATTTGTCCAAAGAAGGAGTAGTGCAGCTGGTCCATTGTGGTTCACAAGAACAAATTGCTGATGTGTTAACTAAACCACTCAAACTTGAGTTGTTTCAAAAGCTGTGTGGTCTCTTGGGAGTATGTGAATTACCAAAATAAACTAATCTGCATTTGCAGTTAGTTTAAGGGAGGGAATGATATGGTTGAGGGTCCTTAAACTTAGGATTTTAGCTTTCTGTTAATAAGATGCCTATTATCTAGGATAGAGTTGTTACTATTTGAATTTTTCATAGCTTAGTTTACCACGTACTTAGGTGCTTATGTGGGCTGCAAGTTTTTCTCTTTCTGTTTTGTAAAGGCTATTAAATAGCCAAGGTTGTTTTACAATAAAGCAAGTCATTCATTCATAACAATTAGAACCATGCCCAAAGTGAACCCGACGTGCTTCCATCAAGTCTCCTAATGAGAAGAATAATCCAAGAGTTCTGGGCACATTTTCGGGTGTTGCAATGTGGTTTTCAAAAAATATCAACTGTATTATTAATCTCTTGGAGTCTATTATAATGTAACTTGTAAACTCATCGTCTCCTACAAATGAAATGTTCAAGGCACTGTGTTCGACTTTTGAAGTGTTGCAATGTGGTTTTCAAAAAAGTAAACTAATCAGTTGTATTATTAGTATTTTGGAGTTTTTTATTTTTATTTTTATCTCTTAACCCTTCCCACCCCAGATGTGGCCGACTGGGTTCGACCCTGTGACCTACTGAAACCATCTGTCGCTGCTCAACCACTGAGCCATCACACCTTTGGCAATTAACAAACAACTTGCAACACAACCTAGCTCCAAAGGAACCAGCACACCACCACCGATGATTCATTATTTTGTATTCCTCTTGCTTCCCTGCATACCTCTTATGATACATCAAACCATCGTCTAATCATCACTGTACACTTGTTATGATAATCTCATCAACAGAGCTAAGCAGGTCCGACAGTATGACCAGTCCAGCAAGGCCCAAACAACATCAAGCTCATCATTGGTAGGATCCAAAAGGTCGAATCCGAGTGGCAATGAGCTAGTAAGCCCACACGTCAGGCAATCAGGCCCAATACTCGTAAGTCCTGCAAGACAAGTATATGAGGGATCTATCCAAGACGGGTAGGTCAGCAATACATTGGATCTGACTAGGAAACAAATACAAGAGTATAAGTTGGGCAGGAAAACTTCCTTGCATGGACAACACTCTTAAAAGGAAACTCTCTCCCGCAGATCCATAAGCATAAGTCGTGTCAAAAAACTATCCCACATGGACAACTCCCGACTAGGAAAGGATCGATAGCAAGATCTATTTTCCTAAACCACGCCACCAAAATTTGACCCCTAACAGAATTGTAGGTGTCGGTTAGCCCCATCAAGAACTTGATCGAGCGTTGACTGTGGACATATGCAAAAACATTTTTCATGGTGTCGCTAATGTCTTTAACAAAATCAATCACAACATCCAATTCGTCCTAGAAAGCCTTCAATTTGGTAAATTAGGCACTCACATTCATTGTCCCTTGAGTGCAACCATGGATTTTAGATTCAATATGATAGATTGGTCAATTCACAGTACATGGCACTTGCCTGAAGGTCAGGTGAGATGGCGTTGATGAGCCATGATTTCACCAAGCTGTTGCAACAATCCCATTGTAGTAGTTCATCATTTTTGGCTTTGTCATCGGGCTTCCTGATAGATCCATCAACAAAACCCAATTTTTTTTTTGGCTTTGAGAGCAATGGTCATCGCTCGACTCCATATGTTGTAATTGGTGGAAGCAAGCGGTTGTGAAACAAGAGTCACTCCAGGTTGATCGGAGTAGTAAAGAAAGTATGGATGATGATGATTGTCATATGGTAAGGTGGTGGTGTTGGAACCACTGCTTGTATTATAACCTATGGTGGCGGCGGCTACGCGGTGTAATGGTGGATCTGAACTTTGGGGTCCAAATCGTTATTTTCCTCCCAAAACTCCTTCCTCACGACTCTCTGTTTCATCCTGTTGTAGCTGTGTTGGCCGAGAGAAAGAAAAACAAATGAGGGTGAGAAAGAGAGAAGTGAGGAGGAGAGGTGTGTTATTTGTTCTATGGCTGCAATGTCTAAATGTCAATGGTGCCACACGATATCTTGTAGCAATCTTCTGTGAGTGGTGAAGCGTGGCTGTGAATGGTGTGCAATTGGTGCAAGACGGTGATAGGGTGTGTGCGTGGATTTCTCTCCTTTTTGGGCGAGGGAATCTTCTTGATTGTTGGCTGAATTGCAGGGTCTTGGCTGTGATTTGTGAAGAAAACGTGAATGAGAGTGAGATGTTGCTCTGTTTCTTGCTTTGTGATCGAATCTATGGGCTAGAGACGAATTACTGGTGATAAGGAGACGACTGTGTGCTATGATGGAGAGGGCTATAGTCTTATTTTGGTGAGAAAGGTTGTGAGGTAGACGAGATGACGGAGGAACGATTAGCAAACAATGAGAGATGGCGGCATGAAGGAAAGAAACAATAACATCGCGGCTAGGGTTTAGTTCACTAGAGAACGTTGCTCTAATACCATATAGAGAAAATATTCGTAGAATTGTATTGAATTGTTGTAAAATTCTTTGATTGAATACAAGCTTATATAAGCTAATTCTGACCTAACCTTGTGGAAACATAAAACCTAAAACTTGTTATTCTAATAGAGTTCTATTCCATCCCGACTTTCCTATTCTTTAACATATGTAGACTTTCCTTCTTTACAGAAGTTGACGAGGAAAATTGGTTTTTTTTACTCCAAAAGTATGGTTTCAATGGTGGGGAGTGATGCTCTAATAGAGAGTTACGAGAATGAGTATGTCAGTAGGTTGGAATGGGGTGGTCTCAATGGGAGGGGGTAGTGAAGGTGATGGAAGGAGGAAAGGCGGTGATGTGAAAAGAGTAGATACCACGTCCTTGGGGAAAAGTAGGCACTTGTCGCGGAAGGAGGGGTGGAACTTGACAAGGCTTTTCACGAGCTCGAGAAGAAGTATTAAAGGCCTAAACCAAGGATGGAAAGGGTGGTTAGTTGGTGGTGTGCTCAGCCAAGAAGGTGGTGGAATTGGTGTGGTACCCTTGTGTTTTGAGGTTCTTGTGTGGGGGTTGGTTTATAAAAGAAAGGAAAGCACTGGATTTAATTTTTTTTTTTTTTTTTTTTTTTTTCTATTGAAGCCATATGCATAATGTATTAGAACCAATAGTGATTAGATACTTTTTGCCCTGTGATTGTAGCCAATTTATGAGTCTTCATATTGAGGTCTCTACATATATAATTACAATTTTACGAAGGAAGCAAAAAGAATACGCGTCAAATGCTACTAATGATCGGATGCCAAACTCAATTCATAGAAACATCAGAATGGGATTCATCATCATGGAGAGGTTTACCAAATCTCCAAAAAGAAAATATGTCTTCCACTGCTAAGCTTGTATAAGTAGAAGAGTTGCCTCTGCCGTATAAAACTTTGCCATGGTGCTATGAATAACTTTTCCTACTATTGGGCAGACCACCGCAGCTAAAACCTGGCCTTGAAAATCAACCACAAACACACCTACCACACCATACTTTGAAGAGTTGCCTCTGCTGTTTACCTTCAATGAAGTTTTTTTTTTTTTCATGTAAACACTTGTAATGGAGTGGAACTAGGAGTGAAAACAATGTGTACTCCTCTATACAGTTACAAGATAAGTATACAGGTGTTTTTTTTAATATAAAGGTTTTAGGATCCTTCAAACCATAAAATTGGGCATTGCATCACTTTGATGTTTACATTCAACTTAAGTTTCTTTTTTTCTAATTTAAACACTCGTAATAGAATGGAACCCATTGATGGTTTTCTTCTGCAGTTGTGTTGTTGTTTTCTTGTTAGAGAGATCATAAGCATTGTATTTTTTTATTTTTTATTTTTTTTTATAGATTCAATAAAAAGCAAAAGCTGAAATTGTGATAGCTCAATGATTGAACAATGATGGATAGTATCATTAGGTCACGGGTCGAATCCTGCCAACAACATTTGAGCCGGGAGAAGTTAAGGGATAAATAAAATATATTTTTTTTAAATGCGCAAAATAAAATGGGTGATAGTGAGTGCAACCCCATGGAGCTAATTTTGAGTCTTACGTCAAAATCAAAATTTCTCATAATTGGACACCAATGATAAGCTAATTTTGAGCGACAACCAAATTAATTAAATTATTCTCAAAGAAAATGCGCACATCAAAGTGGTTGATACGACGAATAATATTATTAGCCTTCAATAACTTTCCGCAAAGTTTGATAATGCACCATCAATCATTGTAACAAGGAAGGCCTCTAATTTCTCATCACAGCACTTTTAGACTTCCACTCTTGAACCACTTGAGAGAGTGAATTGTAAGAGCATCCACCTTCCTCCAAATCGCGCAACACCCTTTCCTTCAACTCCCTAACGCTCCCTCTCATCCTCTTCCCTTCTTGACCTTCCATCACCAACCTCACCACTCTCTCAATTTCCTCTCCTTTCATGACTTCCAACCTCACCGCAACCCCAAGTTCATCAACCATCCTAGTAGCGTTCATCCTTTGTTCCGCGTTCAAGGGCCAAGTTATCATTGGTACACCATTTACCACACTCTCCATGGTTGAGTTCCATCCACAATGCGAAAAGAACCCACCCGTCGCCACGTGTCCTAGTATCTCCACTTGTGGTGCCCACATCGCAACCACTCTCCCTACGCCACCTGTCCTTTCCAAGAACCCTTCAGGCAAATAAGCCAATGGGTCATCTAGTCCCTCATCAGCATCTTTTGGTTTCCGAAACGTCCAGATGAATCTCTGCCCACTCAGTTCCAGTCCCCGAGCCAACTCATTGATTTGTTCGCGAAACAAGAATCCATGACTCCCAAATGAAACATAAACCACTGAGTCAACCGGTTGCTCATCTAGCCAGGTGATACACTCATGCTTTGTATCGGAATTCCCAAGTTTTATAATTGGTCCTATGGGGTACACCGGTGGTGTTTTCAGCTGCTTGAACACTGGATTATCTTGTAAAGCTTTGATTGTTATCGGCTCAAGATCAAAACATGAGTTTAGTACTATACCATCAACTGTATGTAGGCGTTTCGCGTTGTATAAGAAACCTGTATAGAAACTCACTTTCCGGTTTGTAGCAGGATTAACCACATCACAAGGACGAATAGGAGTACAACCCGGGATATGAATCAGTCCCGGGAGGTCAACAAACTCACCTTCTACTTCCCGGTCTAGTACCGGGAGGTATAACATGAAGGATAGTAGCTGAGCTGTTGATGAGAAGAATATGTAGCTTGGAAGAGAAAGCTTGTGAGCTACTTCAAGAACTTCAGTAGAGAAGAAATCAACTAGTAGGATTGTTTTCGGGTTTTCAGAAAGTATGGACTCAATGGTAGGGAGTGAGGCTCTGAAAGAGAGTGTTAGGAGTGTGAGTACGTCAGTAGGTTGGAATGGGGTGGTGTCAATGGGAGGGAGGGTGGTGAAGATGATGGAGGGAGGAAATTTGTTGGTGCGAAGGAGATCGGATACCGCAGCGTCATCAGGGAAGAGGAGGAACGTGACGCGGAAGGAGGGGTGTAGGTTGACAAGGCGTTTCGCGAACTCGATAAGTGGGATTAAATGACCTAATCCTCTGATAGGAAGGATGGTGAGCTGGTGGTGCTCCGCCATGAGTGATGCTTGTTAGTGGGGTGCTCTTTGTGTGTTGAGGTTATTGTGTGATTGGTGGGTTATAAAGAGAGAAAAGGAAAGTATTGGAAATTAAGAATGAGAAATGGTGTTATGGGAGGTAAGGAAACAAAAGAGTGATGATGAAAGAAAGCATCACTTTGATGTTTACATTCAACGGAAAATTTTCAATGTAAACATTTAAAAGGACCACAATTGAAAGCATCTGCACTCTCCTGAAACTAACCAGTAATCCTTGTGCCTACTAGAAACTTGGTGGAGATATTTGAATTAATATAAAGGTGTATTTCTTTTTTTCTCTTCGTCAACAAGCATTAATTGTCACACCAGCGATTTTGCAAACCCACCAATGTATCTCCGTCTTCTCTGACCCACCTAAATTGCAAGCAAAATATGTGGGCTTTATTAAAAAAAAGTGTTACTCTCCTTTGCATCCCACTTAGCATTTTCTTTAGGTATGTTTAATTATTCATTTATCTTGTTATGTATATTTTCGTTGTTTGGTTGTCTGTTTATTGACAAAAAATTGATTCTTTGTTAGACTTTTTCCCACTATTATGGAAATCCAAGTCTAACAGAAACGGTTTCAATTTCCATATCCATTTTCTGTGCAATCAAACAGACCCTTAATCTTTTTAAACATAATCCAATAAAAATATAATTGTAAAAAGCTATTTAATTTCACTTGAGATTTTTTATGTAATTTTTGAAAATTGAAGGAAGCCTTTAAAAATGTAATTGTAAAAAACTATTTAATTTCACTTGAGTATCTTTATGTAAATTTTAAAAAATTGGAGGAACACCTTTGATGGAAAACACTCCGTAGGGTTATGAAATCATGACATTGAATACAATGTCGTATCTTGGTTTTGGGTGGGTGTAATTCTAGGGGAACGGAAAGAGGGAGGGTCTCCCTCCGCCCATCCTCCTCGAGATGGATGTTGATGTGCATCTCAAGGAGGATGGGCGAAGGGAGGCCCTCCCTCGCTCTCTAGCAACGCTCGGTGGGTGGGGGTGTTTGGGAAAGCTAGACATCTATATAAATTAGTGTAGATATCTATATAAACAAAATGGGGCATCTGTTTCCAAAATCTTAACATGGTGGTGTTCTAGGACAACATTGACAAAATTGTTTGGCTAGATCAGAGAAACATTGACAAAATTGGGAGACCAAGGTTTGTTAGCGAAGGGATGTTTAGGATTAATTAATGAGCTCTGAGGCGAATCCAGGGGCAACACTGGCATTTATTAATTTCGGCCTAGATCTTTTAATCTCAGTCGTTCCACGATTGTGGGGCTCCATCTCATCCGTTCAACTTTAGGGGCGGCTAGGGTTCATGGCTGCAACACAGCCGGCCAAAGGGGACTCCCCTGCGGCTGGCAAGGAAGAAGACGGCTCCAGTGTCGAGGCCAAGCTTATGACTATCAATCCAGGACGTACTCCAGAAACCAGTCCAGAGAGCAATCCAGAAAGCCATCCAGGAAGCCATCCCAATCCAGGAAGCAACCCAGTTCTACTGGAACAACCGACTACTGCATTCAACGCAGCCATCAACACTAGTGCTGCCTGGAGACATGCAACATCACCAACGACGATGAGTTGGTCTTCCTTGTTTGCAAAACGAACACACAAGAGCGGTTCCAAACTGCACTATATCAAGCCCACAGAAGTAAAGGGTGAGCAGATCGTTCACATCAAGAAATCATATCATGCACCACGTATTGAGGAGTGTGAGCACCTTCTCATTGGTAACTTTGTCGGGAAAAGATTGTCCTACAGTTTCGTTAGAGACAAACTGAAACAACTCTGGGGCTTGAAAGGCGAGTTTGAGATGACAGTATATGGTGACAGAGCCTTCGTTTTTCAGTTCCCTAATGAGGTGGATCGCGAAAAGGTGTTAGATATTGGGCCAGTACACGTCGCCAACAGGCTATTCCTCATCAGGCCATGGCAGCCTTATATGGAAGAAAGCATCGAGGTTCTGAACACGGTGCCGATCTGGGTGAATCTACGTCGCGTTCCCCATTTCCTGTGGAGCCCTGCTGGATTGCAATCCATTGCAAGCGCTTTAAGTACCCCGCTAATGCTCGACAAAGCGACCGAACTGCGTACTCGGTTATCTTATGCAAGAATCTGTGTCGAAATCGAAGCCAACAGCCTGTTCCCTAGTTCCATCCAGGTTGTTATCGATGATGGGAAACTGATCAATGTAGAAGTTGAATACTCGTGGCGCCCCGTCAAATGTAGCCACTGCAAAGGCTTTGGTCACGCCTCAGCACACTGTCCCAAACACAGGAACCCCAAGGCCAAGCCAACCAAATATTGGAGAGCCACAACCACCACCAGTAAGGTGAAGGAACCAGATGCAGCTCTGCAGGAGGATGGCTGGTAGCTTGCAACAGGCAAGAACACTTACAAACCCAGAGGGAACCAAACCCCACAGGAGGTTGCAGAGCCCAGCAGGAACCAGGAACTTCACGGGGATCCACTTCAGGAACCAACTAATCCTAACTCCATTGCGGAGGAACATCAACTTATGGGCCTGGAAACAGCAGTTCCACAACTCTTGTTAACGCGTACTGCCCCGCAGACACACCCCATAACAGAGACGGCATCCCTTGCGGAGGATCTAGCTGATGCTCCGCTTGACATACCACCTATGGAGGAGGCCTTACGGAACACTACACGGACTGATGGGACAAAGGCGACGAATGACAAGGACCAGGTACGAGACGACCCACTGCAACAAGCCAACCGAGCATTACATAAGGACCCGCGATCACTAGTTACCTTCGACAACATCCTGACCAGGCAGGAGAGTTTGGTTGCTGTTGCTAAGGAGCAACACTTAAAAGATTTCAGGGATGACTGTAGGGATGCAGGTTACTCACCCAATGGGATTGAAACGGCGATTCAGGCTGAGGATTCAGACGCTGAAGTAGCAGCAGAGCCAGGTCTGTCTACCCCCATATCTAACTCAGAGGAAAACTCAATGCAAGTAGTGGAGGTGCTTCGCGCACTCGCTAGTATAAGAGGATTGGGGGAAGATCCCACAACGCTCATGGATTGCCTAACACCCCAAGCCATTAAGGGTCTGCATTCAGCAATTGCAAGAATTGGCACGGATGCATTGGTCGCTGAAATTCATACTTCGCTTGAAGAGAAAGCAGCAAAGGTGGGGCACAACACTAGTGAAGAAGAACGTGAGGTTGTCCAGTCTCCCACGGCATATGTTCCTCGAAGGTCCTCTCGAAGCAAGAAGACAAATCCTAAATTCAGGTAACTGATGATGATCCTACAAGTAGAATGCACATGCTTATTAGCACCTTTTATGGAAGCTAGATTAGTGCTAGCATTCAATGGTGTTTTTTATCATGATTCGATGTGGCTCGTATCCTTACGACGCCTTCTCATACATCCTAGGGCCTACGTTAGGTATAAATCACGTCATGAGAGTGATTAAAGGATTGGTTGGTACTTCTGAGGAAGAAAAGCTATGGCAGGTCTATCATGCAACTACCTTAGTAGCAGAACATTTTGCAAGGTCACACCCCAACTTGGAGGCGGTGATTCTAGAACTAATTAGGTTCTTTGTTGAAGATTTGAAGCAAGTTTATTATCTTATGGATGCTGTAACGAGTGATCGTACTATCGAATGTACCTTGTAACGGTTCTATTTTTCTATTTTTCTGTGGTCTGGGGAGCCCATTTACACCCCGCGCTTGCCTTTAAAAAAAAAAAAAAAAAGGTTTGTTAGCGAAATAAGATAAATATGTAATAGTTGAGGAAGATAAAGGAAATCAAGTCAAGTACATAAAGTACATATTTGCCATTGTTGACTGGTTATTGAGATCTTTACACAAAGGGATTAAAAAAAACACTAATAGATGGAAAATTACATTACATAGAAGTGTTGTGTATACTCTTATACTAGCTCCTTTGCGGAGGAGATGAAGAAGATTGTATTTGACAATACTTGGGAAAGCTACGGAATCTATTATTATTTTTTTTATTTTTTTATATTAACGGAGGAGATGAAGAAGATTGTATTTGACAATACTTGGGAAAGCTACGTAATCTATTATAATTTTATTTTATTTTATTTAAATTAATATAAAAGTTAAGGGTCCTTAAAACCATGTTGACTCCTAAACAAAGAGTAGTGAGAGTTCAACAACCTGTAAAATAACATTCTATACGGATGATCCAATAAACTAATTGTTGAGACTTATGAGAAAGTTAGGTAAAAGAATGATAGGTTGAAGGTTCAATGGGTGCAAACCAATAACATCATGGAGGTTGTTGACACAAAATTATTTATATCAATAGTAGAAAAGATATGGCATTCTAGAGAGAATCCTTCTGCAGTGGAAGAACAATTGAACTTTCAATCGATTCCATAAAATCATCCAAGAGATTTGTTTTGGAACCATTTTCAGAGTTGATTTTGAAATGCGTATGAGGAAGATATGATGCGCTCACTGTCGATGTAAAGAATATAAAGTAGGAAAGAATATGATCCGGAGAAGAACAAAGGCTGATACTGGCCTCCGTATTTCATTAGCCAAAGGCTACTCTGCCATCTCTAAAAGAGTAATCGAAACACAGCCAAAGGGATGAAAAGTTTCCAAATACATTGATAGATTAGTTGGGATCTTCTGCAGCTTTCCAAATTATGCTGAGTTGATTGGCATCACTTGCACACAGGTAAACGAGTGCAAAAAATCTAATTGGAGTAATTTCAAAAAGAGTAGGATATTGGATCCCCAAACACAAGCAGAATATCCAGCCTCTTTTGCGAGGGGGTTACTAGCTCGGACTTGTCAAATATCGATATAATACATTGAGGATGAAACTATGTAACAGTGGACAATGGCTTCATTCATTCGATAAAATCTTGAGAATAATAGTTTTAAGGATTTATATGATAAAAGTTGCTCTATTTATTACCCTTGATTCAGAAGACAGACTACATAAAAAACTAAGCAACACTGATGGGTTCTGTGGCGTTCTGTGGCTTTCTTTAACCAAGCCATCTGGGACTCATCCAGATATGGAGCAAGAATTTCTCTACATTTGGAGTGGTACTCGTTCACCCATTCAATCTCTGCAGGTGCCAACAAGCTCAGGTTCATCAACTTCGTCTGGTAAGGTGTCTGCACAAAGGAAGAATTTCAGAAACCAAACGAAGCTTGCAGTCGTTACCAAAAGTTTTCAATATAGAGCAACTTGAAGACCCTTCATTGGATCAAAAGGTGGACCTCCAGATAGATTTCTAAAGGTGATTATTGAACAATTTATCCTAAACGGTGTTTAAAAAGGCGAAAAGGATAATATATTGTGTGCAGGTCTTTAACAAGTCCGTGACTATTTGACATGAATGTATATGCCAAGTAGATCTGATTGTGGTTATCAGTCAAGTAAAAAGGATGGTGTCTAGAAAAGCTTACCCATGTTATGTGCTCAAAAGACAAGTAACCTTTGTCGCCAAAGTTAAACTTTGTTTTTGCCTCGTTGACAATGAGCACGTTCTCCAATCTTATACCGAAGTTGCCATCCTCATAGTAACCAGGCTCTGGAAAGCAAAATCACTATAATAAGCATATAAAGGACCAAAAAAAAATTAATTAATAACAAAGTTCTAGTCATACAAACCATCTGTAACAGTCATTGAAGCTTGTATTGGCACATTACGAGCTTGTGGTCTGAAACTAATCAAATGAGGACCTTCATGAACATTCAGGAAAGAGCCAATTCCATGACCTGTACCATGTCGGTAATCAAGACCATCCTTCCACAATGGAACTCGGGCAAGAATATCAAGATCGTGTCCTGCAATAAAGAAAACCCCAGTCGAAGCGGCACTAGCTTATTCAGCCTCAGCAAATTTTGTACTGTATGTGAGTGTTTTTTTATGTGTATGTTTATCGGCCAATTTCAAAAGGCATATAATCAAGGTAAATGAAAACAAGACTTAGAAAGCACTTACCATTGGTTCCATTAGGAAATCTTGCAGTATCTAAAGCAATGTGGCCTTTGAGAACCTACATTCCATCAGTCAAGCCAGTTAAAGATGGAATTTCTAAATGAAGCTCATATTGACAAAAACTGATTAACAAGGACAACGTGCCAAGCACAAATTCCAAAGGTAACAGTAAAAATAAAAAGCCGAATCACTTTTTTTTAATAATAACAGAAATGATGGAAACAACATATCCAATAAGATTATGAGAACTAGATATTGGGAAATAGTAGTATATGTCGAACCAATACCTCATGTAACTAAAAAACCTAAAAAATGAATTTAGTGGTTGTCCAGAGTCAAGATATTACAAGATAAACTGCAACAGGATATACATGCAAAACAATAGAATCTGTGTTAATTAGTGTGTGTTTTGTACATGTGCATACGCAGCATAGAAAAGGAAAGGGGTTAAACAAGCTGTTTAAATCAACAGCGGTAGCCAAGGAATGAGATTTTGCGAAATTTTGGCGAAAATTTCATTTTTTTGAAATTCCAAAAAAAAAATGGCAAAAGAAAAAAGTTACAGTTTTTTAGTGGTTTTTCGAAAAATTTCGGCCTTTTTAAATTATCATTTCTTCAAATTATTGATTTTGAAACCAAACCCGATTTTCTAATTATATATATTAATTACATGTTTGTTTCATTTATTGGTATTTAGGTATTATTTAATGTGTTTGATAACTTTATTTAATTGCATCTTTTTTTTTTCACATATTTTATATACCCTCGAAATTCATTATATATATTTCATGTATCCTCAAAAATTGGTTCAGTCAATAAACTGGCGGAGAGGAACTGAAATTTTGGAAGGAGCGATTTCGGGCGATTTCGGGCGATATTCGGGGGTATTTCGGTCTTTGACCGAAATCTAATCTCAGCCGTCCTTCTTCTGTAAGATTGCATCCCAGCCTTCGCTGGTGGCGGCTAGGGTAGCTGCTGCGACAACCCTAGGCGGCTCAACCATTCTTTTACCGGCATATATCGGGTCGCGACACGCGATTCAGGCCGTTACTGGCCGATATTGGTCGATACTGGGCGATATTGGTCGTTACTGGTCGATTCTGGATGTTTTCAAGGTTTCACAGCACTGAATCAGGCTGATCCAGTCGCTCTTCAGATCTGGTTTCAAGTTACGGTTGCAGTGTTATCTTTGTCACGCCGCCGATACGATTCAGAGTTGTGAACCGTTACGGTACAGAGACAGGGTTCCGTTTTGATTGCTTTGATTTTCCGACCCTTTCTTGCCGAGGCACAGATCTGGTGCCCGCGTCGACACTGGCACCGAACTGGATGTGATGTCGGCGCCTCCTGCCGTTATCCCTCCTCCCCTGTTGGGGAGATCTGCTAATGAGGGTCCCGTCGAAGGCGCGGCTAAGCCCTCTTTCGCACAAATATTGGGAAAAATTCTGGTGGCCGACGTCGTGGAAACTCCGGTTGAAGGCACTAGATTCCGTAAAGAGGGCGCTCCAGCTATTAGTATTACGGCAACGGATGAAGTCCGCGGGGAGGAGTTTATGGAACGACATGTTATCGTCTTAAAATTTTCTAGCTACCGCCCTACATTGGAAGACATTCGGGACTCGATTCACAGAACTTGGGGAATTATGGGCGATTTTTCGCTTGGCTTACTTAATCAACGGCATGTTTTGGTTCGTCTTCAATCGGAGGAGGAAGCAAAAAAAGTATTGTCGCGAGATTCTTTTTGATTCGTGGCGTGCGGTTCAAAGCTTTCCGCTGGCATGATGGTTTCAGTCTGAAGGAGGACCCGATATCGGTGCCACTGTGGGTAGAGTTGCCTAACTTACCTTTACATCTTTTTCATCCCCCTATTTTAAAAGCAATTGTCAATTCTTTTGGTGTTTTTTTGAGAATGGATGACCATACTAGATGTTTATCGCGCCCGGGCTTTGCCCGTGTGTGTGTTGAGATGACTTTGGCGGAAAAATTACCAAACAGAGTATGGATTGATAGGGCCAATAATAGAGGTTTTTGGCAGAAGATTGAGTACCCAGGTTTCAAATATTGTGATTTTTGTTCCTTGCTCGGGCATCAGGAAAGTGTTTGTCGCAAGAAGCTAGGCATTAAGGGCGGTGGCCGGGTTTCGGAACTAGGTAATGTTGAGAAGTTAGCTAAATCAAAGATTGAAAGTAACAATACCAGGCAACAATATATTCCAGTGATCAGAAAAGGAAATTCTTCGAACTCAGAAGTGGGTGTGAGTGGCACAAAAAATAGCACAGGCGAGGAGATTTCGAAGGGAGTCGGGGATAGAAAGCAGGTGGCCATTGATCCGGTAAAGGTGGATTTGTCGAACACATTTGAGGCATTGATGGAGAATATTGAGGAAGATGAAGGTCCTCCAGCGGAATTACAAATAGCGGGTCACAAATTAGAGCATGCTAAAACCGGGGTCCAGCATGAGTCTACGGAGGCATGCCTACTAGAGGCGGGGTATACAACTTCAGAAATTGATAATGTTCTTGGACAACAAAAAAAGTTACCCCCACACGAAAATGAGATAAATCCGGAAACAAAGAACAATCCTTCTATTCAAAGTGCAGCGTCGCAAACTGTGACGAATGATTTCACATGTGAAACTCAGATTGGGCAGACTGTTTCAAGGTCGCAGCAGCCAGTGCTCTACCTTTCAAGAGGGGCCATGATTTCTCCTCAGCCAAAGGCCATGGTCTCGCCCAAGCCAGCGCCATCCACCAAGGTTGTGGACGTGACCTGCGCCATTGCCGCGCCATGCACCACACCAGAGAACAGCGTCTCGCCTCAGCCAGCGCCCCACACCAAGGCAGTGGAAATGGCCTCGCCCCAGACTACGCACTGTACCAAGACAGGGGTTGAGGATTCGCCTCAGCCAGTGCCCTGCAACCCATTTATCGGTGCTACTAGCACAGAGCTAGGGGATGCTATACAGGGTCAGCAAGTGCAGGAATATTCGGAAGATGATTTGCAGTCTCTGCTCAGGTTAAAGAGACATTTTGACAAATATGATATCAAATCCTCCCCGGATTATAAAAGAGTCGGAGACAATTTGAATCAGGCTATATCTTTGTTTAGAGAAAATAGATTACTTCGACCGCCGACTTATGACCTCAGTATACTCGAAAGTTCTAGTGAGGATAGTGATGACGTCAACTCAGAACCTGAGCTTGATCCACAGGTAGCGAACAGTGATTTGGCTTTAGGGGCTATGTCAGACGGAAAGATGAATAAGAGGCGCCACACCAAAGATATCAGCATTTGTCCCCGTAAATCCAATAGAACGAGGACAGAAACCAAAAGGTACAAAGATTGATTGGTGCATCGATCCTATCTTTTGTGAGGCTTTGTTTCGGCTTTTTAGTCAACCCTATTGGGTCAGTCATGTAGCCTTCGGGCGTGGATTTTTATATGAATAAAATGGATGTTCTTAAAAAAAAAAATAAAAAAAATAAAAAATAAAAAAAAAATCCTCAAAAATTTATATTTTTTCTCCAAACACCGAAATATTTCTTAAAATCAGGAGACGGAAATTAACTCGAAAAACGAAATCAAAGTCCTTGGTGGTAGCTCCGAAACCGAAGTTAAGCCCAGAAATATGTATACCGGCAGTCATGGTAATGTAAATGGAACTACAGTAACATTATAAATTATTCTAATGATGGCAAAAGAGTTAACCTACCGCAGTATAGCAATCTTTCTCATGAGAAGAAGGCTTGCCAAAGTGAACCGTCCTTGTTATATCAGTTGTTCCATCTTGATACTGCAAAAGCACCATTAACATGCCAGTAAAGAAAAGAACCGTGAGAAAAATGATACCAAAAAGGGTGTAAAATAAGAAGTGATAAATGGTAGCATACAGTTAAAAAGTTTCAAGTAATTGAGAATACAAACTATTTAAGGTCATAAACAAACCTGTGCTCCTGAATCGACAAGATAAATCTGATATGCTTCAAGCTCAGCACATGTTTCTGGTTCTGGTTTATAGTGGATAATTGCGGCATTTGGACCAACAGATGAAATTGTAGGAAAGCTTAATCCTCTAAAGTGCTGCAGAAAAATCATGACGGCCAAAGTGGGTCAAATGAGACAAATACATAACATAGAAAAGTAGTAAACAATTTACTACTCTGAGTCCAGAATCAAAATCATTCTAAGAGCAGCATAAGAAGTATTATATATCTCCAATTCATGTGAAAATGTAACATATTGCAATTCCGGGGAAATAAAACACGCAAATAGCAGGAATCTCAAAAGTTAAAGGTCTGCTTGCATGTAAGAGAATATTTTCCGTTACTAATAGCCCAAATGGTGAGGTTAAAGTCAAGTCCCAGCATACAAAATGGGTGAGATGGAACTTGTAAAATATTGATCAAGAAAGCTAATTATGGAATTGCAAAACAAATGGGTGAGATGGAGTATATAAGTTAATATTGATCAAGAAAGCTAATTTCTTCTTTCTCTGTGTGTTGCTTCTTAAGTATATAAGTTCTTAAGAAAATAATATGGCATATGAAGTATACATGAAACAAAAACATTCACATTCGTAATGTTGTGCCACAAACATTTCTACATGTAAAAGAAAGAACAAAAACCCAGAAAAAAGAATTTGAAAAGCTCACCGATCTAGAGTCGCAATGATGCAGTTGATGTGAGATACACCGATATCAGGGATTTCACTTGATGACAATTGATGGTACATGCTTCACTTTCCAATAGTCTTCACCGATATCTTGTTCAAGTCTCCTTGTGAACTCTATGGGCATATCAATAATCGTAAGAGCTTTGAGATTGGAGAGGTGAGTTATCCCTTCAGGAACCACCTTTAACTGTGTACATTCGTCAATCGTCATTTCTTTGAGGAGGGGCATCGCACCTTTTTCTATTATAACTGATTGCAACTGATCTAACACAACAAGTTTTAGAACCTTGAGCTTTGGAAAATCGTATCCTTGAAAATGCAACTCTTCTCCCATAATTGCATTGTTAGAGAGGGAAAAAACTTGTAAATTAGACAATCCCCGTAACATGTTGAAAGCATCATGGCTTAAACGTGAACTATCTAACACCAAATACATAAGGTTAGAAAGGGAGACAACCCAATCAGGCAACTTCTCTAGAGGCCCTGCCAGATGCAGTGACAGAAGAGATGGCGGAGGCGATGACAAAGACTGCAAATCAATGACTTCTTCGTACAGTTTTGAAAATAAAGTCAAAGTTTTAAGGTGGTTCATCTTCGTAATTGCAGCACATATTTTTCTCCCATCTTCTGCTCTCAAGTTTCTGATGCGTAGATCTCTCAATTTGACCAACTTTTCCAAATCTGTGATCAGACTTGGGCTTCGCTCTAAATCAATTACGGACAGAGTTTGCAGCTCAGTCAAACTCCCAATTCCTTCTGGTACTTTAACTCCCTCATTTCCCTTGCCAGCTGTAATGTGCCGCAGTTCCTGAAGCTTCAAGATTCCAAGTGGCAATTCAAGAATATGGGATTCGATGAGAAACAATGCTTCCAGATTTTGAAGTCTACCTATAGTATTTGGAAGTGCCTTGATACGTGTAACAGATAGATCCAAATATCTCAAGTGAAACAGATTTGATATCTCATCAGGGAGACTCTCCAAAAGTGCACCACTCAGATCCAATATTTTTAATTGGGTGCAAGTAGAAAGAATCGTATGTACAAATGAGATTGGCAACTCACGCACACGGACCACGTTAAATGAACGAACAAGAGAGAACGAACTTGTGTTGTTCATAAAATTTGTTAGACCAGTATTGTTCTGGATTGAAAGTCGCCGACAACTCTCATGTGAAATAGGAGTTCTCTTTCCATCAAAAACTTCACAGAAATTTTCCTCGGTGATTCTTGACAGAATGAACTCATGCATCAGATCATGTACTTTGCATCTTACAATAAGTCCTGCTTGAATTTCGTCACCCTGTACTAAGTTTCGACTTATAAGTTGATCAAGATAGTCTTCTGCCACTTCCTCTAATGTTTTTCCTGTTTCTTCCTTCACAAATCCTTCAGCTATCCACCACGAAATTAGCAAATAAGAGTGAAATACATAGTCCTCTGGAATTTGACCAAAGAACAAGAAACAAGATTTGAGGTAATAAGGGAGATCATAGTAACTAAGGGAAATTATTTTCATAATAGTTTTAAGTTCAGGATCCTTTCCAAACTTGGAAGAAAGACTATCATGAAATTTCTTCCATTCCCTCACGGTCTTCTCCTTTGTTAGGAGGAGACCGCCAATGGCAACAATGGCCAATGGCAACCTTCCGCTTCTTTTCACAATATCCTCTGATAGTTCCTCTAATTCGAGTGGGCATTTCCCCTTGAAATCAGTTCCGAAAGTTGTCTTGTAAAAAAGAATTAAAGCATCTTCCAAAGGTAAAGGATCGAGAAGGAAAATATGAGAGGGAGATTGCAGAAAGGAAAGTGCAACACCATTTTCACGTGACGTGACCATGATTCTACTACCACATTTGTTATCAAACAGAGCATGTTTTAATAAACCCCATAGTTCAGTGCTCCAAACATCATCGAGAATAGCCACATACCTCTTGTTTTGAAGATAGTTCCTTAGAACTTCAATTAGGTAATTCATCTCCACTCTTTCAGGAGAAAACGATTCCTGCTTGGATTCATGGAACTGATTAATAAGCTCCACAAGAAGATCCTCAATCTTGAATGTTTGCGAAACCGTAACCCAAGCACGATACTGAAAATGACTCCTCACTCGATCGCTGTCGAAGACCTTCCTCACAAGTGTAGTTTTGCCAACTCCACCAGTTCCAGCCACTGCAAACACAGATCTCTTCTCTGCTCCTTTTACTAACCAGTCTGTCAATTGATTTTTGGGTTTTTCAATGCCCACGAGTTCCATGTCATCAGCATAACGAGCATTAACATTTCGCCAGGAAGCAGTAGCGGCACCAGCACTGTAGGAGGTACTGGAACTTGCATTGTCGGACCCGGGAGCCAAATTTCTGAGTTGATACTTCTCCTTCCGCTCACTAATCTGCATCAACGTTGCCTTGATGTCTTGAATTTCACTGGCTACCATGTGGCGAGGCTTCAAGCGCTTGACGCATCCAAAAGTCTTGCTAACCCAACCAACAACTCCTTCATTGCGAGCAGGCTGTTGTGCTACACGGAGACGAAACTCGTCTATGACATCCTCCATTCGATAGGCTACTTGTCGTAACTGTTTCACCCAGACCTTGACATCTTCATCAATCTCTGCCCTTGCATCAGCATCCCTGAGTAAAACACCAATAGATTCCATTTCATCTTTGATGGCCACCACCTCGCCCCGCACTCCTTTCAACAATTTTGCTTCTTCAATCAGAAACGGAATCAGATGCTCAACAGCAAGATTCACTGCAGCTTCAGCCATTTCTTCTTTTGGTTACTAGCTCTTCAATTCAACAATCTCAAAACGTTTTCTGTTTAACACACACAACTTGGATCGAGATCCACAAATAAAATGTTCATGGCATTATATCGAAGTCACTTATGTGCTATATTAGACTTCTGAAGTATATTCTAATGCAAATTGCAAGTCATTGTCTCCAATAGTAGAGTCTTCGGCTTATATTATAATGCAACTTGAGAAGAATCAAAGAGTTTTTAAAAAAATTCTAACTAATCTGCTGTTGTATTATTAATCTTTTGGAGTTGTTATCAAAGTGAAATAATCAGATTGCCACTGGCTATTAACATATTCTCACAACAGTGTTTGCAAACCAGTTCGATCGAGTAACCATTACAAGTTGCAAACTATTACAAGTTTAAATAATTAGAACTGATTACAACTTAATGCAAGTTGACTATTACAACTTAATATTACAACTGAGTGAAACATTATAAATAATATTCCTCATTTGCAAATTAACAAACAATTTACAGCAACTACAACACGCCACCACCAATTCATTATTTTGGATTCCTCTTGCGTCCCTGCATACCCTCTGATGATAAAGAATTGTGATTTTCGAGGTAATTTGGGTAAGTTGATTTTAAGAAATATTTC
The DNA here is from genome assembly GCA_003290165.1 of Berberis thunbergii. Lineage (NCBI taxonomy): Eukaryota > Viridiplantae > Streptophyta > Magnoliopsida > Ranunculales > Berberidaceae > Berberis > Berberis thunbergii. The sequence continues at coordinate 12,915 of QNQO01001199.1, read as the reverse complement.
GTTGTATAGAGAAAAAAATGTAAAAATTTCGATTATAATTTTTAAGTTATCAATATAAGTTAAGTATTTTAAATTTTTACAAATTACATAAAGAGTACCACGAGACTCGTAATGTCATACAAACTACATATTGTATAAGAATCACTTATAAAACCAAAATTTAATATTGAACTAAAATTATAACGGATTAAAATGTGCCGACATTGAGATTGACCTAATGAAAAATAAAAAAAATTTGGTAACTAAAAAAAGAAAAATATTCCTTTGAAATTTTGACATTTTCCGAGAAATCGCATTTCTTGCTGATGATACATCAAACCGTGCTCTGATCAACACGTACTGTACACGTGTCATGATAATCTCGTCAACAGAGCTAAGCAGGTCTGACTATATGACCAGTCCAGCAAGGCCCAAACAACATCAAGCTCATCATTGACAGAATCCAGAAGGTCGGATCCGAGTGGCAATGAGTTTGTAAGTCCATACGTTAGACAATCAGACCCAATACTCGTAAGTCCTCCTAGACAAGTATTTGAGAGATCTACCCAAGACAGGCAGACCAACAATACATTGGTAACAACTAGGAAACAAAATACAAAAGTATAAGTCGGACATAAAAACTTCTTTGTATGGACCACAATCTTAAATAAAACACTCTCCCATAGATCCAGAAGCATAAATCGTGTTGGAAAATTATCCAATTTGCAATATTCAGCAGAGAGTGAAACAATATGACCAATATTCATCATTTGCGAATTACCGAAACTATTACAACTTATAGCAACTACAACACAACCTAGCTCCAAAGGAACCAGCACGGCACCACCAATTCACTTATAGCAACTATTACTCAGTGCTCGATTTCCTTCACACTGTCCACAAAATCATAAACGAGTTTATTAGATTCACCCACACTTGCACATCAGAGTGAGAAGGGTGAAGCCTTTCACTGGAAGTGAAAGAGTCCATGAATTAGGCATGTGGGTATTTATTTTATAGAGACCTAAATACTCCTCGATTTTTTGTATTTTGGGAATTATATTTTTTTATAGTTAAATTTAGGGTACATTTATTGAGGATATTTTGGTTTTACTGAATGTGGCACGTCTGATCCTGATCAACGTCATTGAACAAATTATCAAAACTCAATTTTGTACCTAATTTGTAATTATGTAAAACTTTTATATCCAAAATATATACAAGGAGTAAAATGAGGAGAAAGGTACACGGTTCTAATAGCGACATTACTTTCCCAAACCTAATCATAGATGGTGTAGTGATGGTTTTCTTCTGCAGTTGTGTTGTTGTTGTCTTGTTGATAACTTATATCCATAGGTTTATTTCACCCTAAAACTTGTTAGAGACATTATAAGCATTGTATTTTTTTATTTTTAATATTTTTTTTACAGATTCAATAAGAAGCAAAAGTTAAAGGTGTGATAACTCAATGATAGATTGTATCACTGGATTACAGGTTCAAACCCAACCGACGACATCTCGAGTGAGAGGGGTTAAGAGATAAAAAAATAAAAATAAAATGAGTGATAGTGAGTGCAATCCCATGGACCTGACCTGAAGATTTGTGTTCTTTCGAGTCTCAACCTTTCTTTATAACCCGCACATTTCAACGAACAGGGGATGTAAATGTCCCATGACTCCATGAGTTTAACACCAACACAGTGGTGAAATCAAGCCTTGTTAACAACCTATTATGACAATGACTTACAAGTTTAATTGAGTCTTACATCAGAATCATAATTTCTCATAATTGGACACCAATGACATGAGCTCATTTTGAGCGACAACAAAACTAATTAAATTATTCTCAAAGAAAATGCGCATATCAAAGTGGTTGATGCGACAAATAAAGTTATTAGCCTTCAATAACTTTCGGCAAAGTTCGATAATGTACCATTAATCATTGTTACAAGGCAGGCATCTAATTCAGGGAGCGCATTCTCATCACAGCACTTTTAGACTTCCACTCTTGAACCACTTGAGAGAGTGAATTGTAAGAGCATCCACCTTCCTCCAAACCGCGCAACACCCTTTCCTTCAACTCCCTAATACTCCCTCTCATCCTCTTCCCTTCTTGACCTTCCATCACCAACCTCACCACACTCTCAATTTCTTCCCTTTTCATGACCTCCACCCTCACCGCGACCCCAAGTTCATCAACCATCCTAGTAGCGTTCATCCTTTGCTCCGCAAACAAGGGCCAAGTTATCATTGGTACACCATTTACCACACTCTCCATGGTTGAGTTCCATCCACAATGCGAAAAGAACCCACCCGTCGCCACATGTCCTAGTATCTCCACTTGTGGTGCCCACGTCGTGACCACTCTCCCTACGCCACTTGTCCTTTCCAAGAACCCTTCAGGCAAATAAGCCAATGGGTCATCTAGTCCCTCATCAGCATCTTTTGGTTTCCGAACGCTCCAGATGAATCTCTGCCCACTCAGTTCCAGTCCCCGAGCCAACTCAGTGATTTGTTCTCGAAACAAGAATCCATGACTCCCAAATGAAACATAAACCACTGAGTCAACCGGTTGCTCGTCTAGCCAGGTGATACACTCATGCTTTGTATCGGAATTCCCAAGTTTTATAATTGGTCCGATGGGGTACACTGGTGGTGTTTTCAGCTGCTTGAACACCGGATTATCTTGTAAAGCTTTGATTGTTATCGGCTCAAGATCAAAACATGAGTTTAGTACTATACCATCAACTGTATGTAGGCGTTTCGCGTTGTATAAGAAGCTTGTATAGAAACTCACTTTCCGGTTTGCAGCTGGTTCAACCACATCACAAGGACGAATAGGAGTACAACCCGGGATATGAATCAGTTCCCGGGAGGTCAACAAACTCACCTTCTACTTCCCGATCTAGTACCGGGAGGTATAACATGAAGGATAGTAGCTGAGCTGTTGATGAGAAGAATATGTAGCTCGGAAGAGAAAGCTTGTGAGCTACTTCAAGAACTTCAGTAGCGAAGAAATCAACTAGTAGGATTGTTTTCGGGTTTTCGGAAAGTATGGACTCAATGGTAGGGAGTGAGGCTCTGAAAGAGAGTGTTAGGAGTGTGAGTATGTCAGTAGGCTGGAATGGGGTGGTGTCAATGGGAGGGAGGGTGGTGAAGATGATGGAGGGAGGAAATTTGTTGGTGCGAAGGAGATCGGATACCGCAGCGTCATCAGGGAAGAGGAGGAACGTGACGCGGAAGGAGGAGTGTAGGTTGACAAGGCGTTTCGCGAACTCGATAAGTGGGATTAAATGACCTAATCCTCTGATAGGAAGAATGGTGAGCTGGTGGTGCTCCGCCATGAGTGATGCTTGTTAGTGGGATGCTCTTTGTGTTTTTTTTGAGGTTCTTGTGTGATTGGTGGGTTATAAAGAGAGAAGGAAAGTATTGGAAATTAAGAATGACAAATGAGTGATGATGAAAGAAAGCATCACTTTGATGTTTACATTCAACGGAAAATTTTCAATGTAAACATTTAAAAGGACCACAATTGAAAGCATCTGCACTCTCCTGAAACTAACCACAACTCCTTGTGCCTACTAGAAACTTGGTGGAGATATTTGAATTAATATAAAGGTGTATTTCTTTTTTTCTCTTTCGTGAACAAGCATTAATTGTCACACCAGAGATATTGAATTAATAGAAACCATGTTGACTCCAAAAAAAAAGAGTAGTAAGAGGTCAACAACCTGTAAAATAACATTCTATACGGATGATCCAATAAACTAATTGTTGAGACTTATGAGAAAGTTAGGTAAAAGAATGATAGGTTGAAGGTTCAATGGGTGCAAACCAATAACATCATGGAGGTTGTTGACACAAAATAATTTATATCGATAGTAGAAAAGATATGGCATTCTAGAGAGAATCCTTCTGCAGTGGAAGAACAATTGAACTTTCAATCGATTCGATAAAATCATCCAAGATCTTTGTTTTGGAACCATTTTCAGAGTTGATTTTGAAATGCGTACAAGGAAGATATGATGCGCTCACTGTCAATGTAAAGAATATAAAGTACGAAAGAATATGATCTGGAGAAGAACAAAGGCCAATTTTTGCCTCCGTATTTCATTAGCCAAAGGCTACTCTGCCATCTCTAAAAGAGTAATCGAAACACAGCCAAAGGGATGAAAAGTTTCCAAATACATTGATAGATTAGTTTCAAAAAATCGTATCAGAGTAATTTCAAAAAGAGTAGGATATTGGATCCCTAAACCGAAGGTCAGAATATCCAGCCTCTTTTGCGAGGGGGTTACTAGCTCCGACTTGTCAAATATCTATATCATACATTGAGGATCAAACTATGTAACAGTGGACAATGGCTTCATTCATTCGATAAAATCTTGCGAACAATAGTTTTAAGGATTTATATGATAAAAGTTGCTCTATTTATTACCCTTGATTCAGAAGACAGACTACATCAAAAACTAAGCAACACTGATGGGTTCTGTGGTTTTCTTTAACCAAGCCATCTGGGACTCATCCAGATATGGAGCAAGAATTTCTCTACATTTGGAGTGGTACTCGTTCACCCATTCAATCTCTGCAGGTGCCAACAAGCTCAGGTTCATCAACTTCGTCTGGTAAGGTGTCTGCACAAAGGAAGATTTTCAGAAACCAAACGATGCTTGCAGTCGTTACCAAAAGTTTTCAATATAGAGCAACTTGAAGACCCTTCATTGGATCGAAACACTACAAAAAAAACCAATATTAGCTACGGAAATTAGCGACAGTTTTTTAAAACTGTCGCTATTTAAACGGTTTGCGACGGCATTAAACCGTCGCTATAGTTTCTGCTACGGTTTTGGTACATAAATTAAAATAACCATCGCTAACCGTTTTGCGACGGTTTAAAACTGTCGCTAATACGAGCATTAGCGACGGCATTCAGACCGTAGCTAATGTTTAGAAATTTTTTTGTTAGCTACGGTCAAAATACCGTAGCTAATGTGATTTTTTTTTTTTAAAAATATAACAAAACAACTTAGCGACGGCACTTTGGCCGTAGCTAAGGTTTAGAAAAAAAAAATTGTTAGCTACGGTCCACATACCGTCACTAATGTGATTTTTAAAAAATATATATAACAAAACAACTTAGCGACGGCAATACAGCCGTAGCTAAAGTTTAGAAATGTTTTTGTGATTTAAAAAAAAAAATTATAGGAAAACACCTTAGCGACGGCAGGAGGGCCGTAGCTAATGTGATTTTTATTTAAAAAAATATAACAAAACAACTTAGCGACGGCAATACAGCCGTAGCTAATGTTTAGAAATGTTTTTGTGATTTTTGAAAAAACAATTATAGGAAAACACCTTAGCGACGGCACGCGGGCCATAGCTAATGTGATTTTTTTTTTAAATATAACAAAACAACTTAGCGACGGCAATGGAGCCGTAGCTAAGGTTTAGAAAAAAAAATTTGTTAGCTACGGTCCACATACCGTCGCTAATGTGATTTTTTTTTTTTAAAAAATATAACAAAACAACTTAGCGACGGCAATACAGCCGTAGCTAATGTTTAGAAATGTTTTTGTGATTTAAAAAAAAAATTATAAGAAAACTATATAGCGACGGCACTAGGGCCGTAGCTAATGTTTACAAAAAAAAAATTTTGTTAGCTACGGTCAAAATACCGTAGCTAAAGGTGAATTTTTTTTTTAAATTATATAAAGCAAAATCGCTATATATTTAGAAACTGGATAAAATCACCAATAACACATTTCCGTCCAGCTCGGTAGGAGACCTAGTTTTCACCTATGCGACCCGGGTTCGAATCCCGCCAATGAAACTTTTTTTTTTATGTTAAAATTTTTATATTAGCGACAGCACTAGAGCCATAGCTAATGTTTACAAAAAATTTTTTGTTAGCTACGGTATGGTAAATGTGAAATTTTTTTTTAAATTATATAAAACAAAATCGCGATATATTTATAAACTGGATAAAATCACCAATTACTCATTTCCATCCAGCCCGATTAGGAGACCTGGTTTTCACGTAGGCGACCCGAGTTCGAATCCCGCCAATGAAACTTTTTTTTATATTAAATTTTTATATTAGCGACGGCACTAAGGCCGTAGCCAGTGTTCTAAAAATCGCTAGGCGACGGGCAGACGCCTAGGCGGTCTTAGGTTTTGTATTATAACTTTAATAATTTACAAAAGTTAAGCATAATACCTTATCAATTACGTCCAATTTAATGCCAATATACATATGCAAAATTTAAAAACATAAAAAATTAACAATCATGAACAAAATTTATTAAAACTCAAATGACTGAAGTTGGCCATGATGGGTACTTTATATAAATTTGAATTAGTGTACACTTTTATTTTTCTTCAAATTGCATGAATAACCTCAGTTATGTTTGATAAAATCTATATCAGTAAGATTGGTACCGGCAGATCCTTTGAGAATTCCATTAAGTAATCATCATTTGCTACATTTAGACATATACTTAATAAAAAATAATTAAATAATTTATTTCTAAAAAATATGAAAGAAAAATAAAATAAGAACACAATCAGCCTTATCAAAAAAATAAAAATTCGCCCCGACCGCCCAGACCCCGCCTAGATCCTGCCCAGACCCACCTAGCCCCGTCCGCCTAGACCCCGCCTAGAGTCCGCCTAGGTCGCCCAGACCCGGCCTAAATCCCGCCCAGACCCGCTAGACCCGCCCAGACTGCTCGCCCAGCCATTAATCTGGGCGGTTTTCCACCTTCTAGCGCCTAGGCGCCGCCTAGGCCGATTTTTTAAAACACTGGCCGTAGCTAATGTTTACAAAAAAAATTTTGTTAGCCACGGTCCAAATAACGTAGCTAATGTCATTTTTAAAAAAAAAAAATTAAGAAAACAATATAGCGACGGCACTAGGGCCGTAGCTAATGTTTACAAATTATTTTTTTTATTAGCTACGGTCAAAATACCGTAGCTAAATGTGAATTGTTTTTTAAAATTATATAAAGCAAAATCGCTATATATTTATAAACTGGATAAAATCTCCAATAATACATTTTCAAATAAAAAGAAGATAAAAGATGATCAGATAAAAAAAAATCAGATCAAATCAAAGAAGATGAGATCAAAGAAGATAAGATCGGATCAAATAAATTCAAAAAAGATCAGATCAAATAAGATCAGATAAAAGAAGATAAAAGAATATCAGATCAAAGAAATTCAAAGAAGATCAGAGAAGATCAGATCAGATAAAAGAATATCAAATCAAAGAAGATTAGATCAAAAAAGATCAGATCAGATAAAAGATCATAGAAGATAAAAGAAGATCGGATCAAAGAAGATCAGATTAGATCAAAGAAAATCATATCAGATCAGATCAAAGAAGATCAGATCAGATCAAAGAAGTTAAAAGAAGATCAAAGAAGATTAGATCGGATCGGATCGGATCAAAGAAGATCAAAGAAGTTAAAAGTAGATCAAAGAAGATTAGATCAGATCAGATCAGATCAAAGAAGATCAGATCACATCAAAGTAGATCAAAGAAGTTAAAAGTAGATCAAAGAGATTAGATTAAATCAGATCAAATCATATCAAAGAAGATCAAACAAGTTAAAAGTAGATCAAAGAAAATTAGATCAAATCAGATCAAAGAAGATCAAAGAATATCAGATCAAATAAGATCAAAGAAGACTAAAGAAGATCAGATAAAAAAAAATTAGATCAGATCAGATCAAAGAAAATCAAAGAAAACCAGATAAGATCAAAAAAGATCAAAGAAGATTAGATCAAAGAAAATCAAAGAAGTTCAAAGAATATCAAAGAAGATTAGAGAAAATCAAAGAATATCAAATAAGATCGAAGAAGATCAAATAAGATCAGATCAAAAAGATAAAAGAAGATCAAAGAAGATCAAAGAATTCAAAGAAGATCAAAGAAGATCAGATCAAAGAATATCAAAGAAGATCAAAGAAGATAAAAAAAAGATCAGATAAAAAAAATCAAAGAAGATTAGAGAAGATCAAGAAGATCAGAAGATCTTATCAGATCAAATCAAAGAAGATAAGATCCAATAAAATCAAAGAAGAACAAAGTAGATCAGATCAAAAAATATCAGAGAAGTTCAAAGCAGATCAAAAAAGATCAAAGAAGATCAAAAAAGTTCAAAGAAGATCAGAGAAAATCAGATCAAAGAATATCAAATAAGATAAAAGAAGCTCAGATCAGATCAAAGAAGATCGGATCAAATAAGATCAAAGAAGATCGGATCAAATAAGACCAAAGAAGATCAGATAAAAAAAGATCAAAGAAGTTCAAAGAATATCAGAGAAGATCAGATCAAAGAATATCAAATAAGATCAAAGAAAATCAAAGAAGATCAGAGAAGATCAGATCAAAGAATATCAAAGAAAATCGAAGAAGTTCAAAGAAGATCACAGAATATCAAAGAAGATCAGATCAGATCAAAGAGGTTAGCGACGACCTACTTGCCGTCGCTAATTGGTTTTAAAAAAAAAACACTAAAGAGTTTGTCGTCGCTAATTGGTTTAAAAAACACTAAAGAGGTTAGCAACGACCTACTTGCCGTCGCTAATTGGTTTAAAAAAATAAAATAAAAACACTAAAGAGGTTAGCGACGGTAAGTAGGCCGTCGCTAATTGGTTTAAAAAAAAACACTAAAAAGGTTAGCGATGGCAAACTTGCCGTAGCTAATTGGTTTAAAAAAAACACTAAAGAGGTTAGCGAATTGTCGTCGCTAATTGGTTTTAAAAAAAACACTAAAGAGGTTAGCGACGGCACGTATTGGTTTTAAAAAATAAAAAAAAAACACTAAAGAGGTTAGCGACGGCATGTCTAATTGGTTTAAAAAAAAAAAACTAAAGAGGTTAGCGACGGCAACCTTGCCGTCGCTAATTTGTTTTAAAAAAAACACTAAAGAGATTAGCGACGGCACATTGGCCGTCGCTAATTGGTTTTTAAAAACAATATCACCGATCCACGTGAAATCTCACCTCAACCGTTAATAACACCAAAAAATTTAGCTCAATCCCAACACTTTAAACCAAACCACGTCATCGATCCGCGTGAAACTAACACAATCAATCCCCTTCAATTACCTTTCTCTATATAAATTTCAATTTTTTCTACAAACCAAGTTAAATAAAAATTTTCTCTCAAATTTTTTTTTCTCTCATCTTCCAGAGAAGAAACCCACTGAGGAGAAGTCCGTCGCTTCCTCGACACCAATCCCGACCGCCTCCCTCGACACCGATCCCGGCAGCCTCTCTCTCCCCTCCCTTCATTCGCCGCCTCTCTCTCGGGGATCAGAGACCTCGGAGAAATCTCAGATCTCGGAAAAATCTGATCTTTTAAAAATATATATATATATATAAATTTTTTAAAGATCTCGGAGAAATCTCAGATATCGGAGAGATCGAAAAAAAAAAATATATATATATATATATATATATTTTTTAAAAAAAAACCATTTAGCAACGTCGGTAATATAAAAATAATGTAAATTTTTTTTAAAAAAACCATTTAGCCACGGCAAAATGCCCGTTGCTAAAATAAAAAATAATGTTAAATTTTTAAAAAAAAATCAATTAGCCACGGCTAAAATGTCGTCGCTAATATAAAAATAATATTAATTTTTTTTAAAAAAATCAGTTAGCTACGGCTAAAATGCAGTCGCTAATATAAAAATAATGTTAAATTTTTTTTAAAAAAAATCAGTTAGCCACGGCAAATTGCCGTCCGCTAATATAAAAATAATGTTAATTTTTTTAAAAAAAATTTGTTAGCCACGACCAAAATGACGTCGCTAATATAAAAATAATGTTAAATTTTTTTTTAAAATCTGTTAGCCACGGCAAATTGTCGTCGCTAATATAAAAAATATATTAATTTTTTTTTTTTAAATCAGTTAGCCACGGATGTTTACACTTTAGTGACGGTTTTATCCCGTGGCTAATTAGCCACGGCTATTTTGCCGTCGCTGAATCAAATAACGACGATAAATGTGGCTACGGGATAGTGACGGTTGTTGTGCCGTCGCTGATGCCTTTTAGCTACGGTTTTAGCTCAATCAGCGACGGTTTTTTAGCCGTTGCTGATTTTAATTTTTTTTTGTAGTGAAAGGTGGACCTCCAGATAGATTTCTAAAGGTGATTATTGAACAATTTATCCTGAACGGTGTTTAAAAAGGCGAAAAGGATAATATCTTGTGTGCATTTCTTTAACGAGTCCGTGACTATTTGACATGCATGTATATGCCAAGTAGATCTATTGTGGTTATTAGTCAAGTAAAAAGGATGGTGTTCTAGAAAAGCTTACCCATGTTATGTGCTCGAAAGACAAGTAACCTTTGTCGCCAAAGTTAAACTTTGTTTTTGCCTCGTTGACAATGAGCACGTTCTCCAATCTTATACCGAAGTTGCCATCCTCATAGTAACCAGGCTCTGGAAAGCAAAATCACTATAATAAGCATATAAGGACCAAAAAAAAAAAATTTAATAACAAAGTTCTAGTAATACAAACCATCTGTAACAGTCATTGAAGCTTGTATTGGCACATTACGAGCTTGTGGTCTGAAACTAATCAAATGAGGACCTTCATGAACATTCAGGAAAGAGCCAATTCCATGACCTGTACCATGTCGGTAATCAAGACCATCCTTCCACAATGGAACTCGGGCAAGAATGTCAAGATCGTGTCCTGCATAAAGAAAACCCCGGTCAAAGCGGCACTAGCTTATTCAGCCTCAGCAAATTTTGTACTATATGTGAGTGTTTTTTTATGTGTATGTTTATCGGGCCCAATTTCAAAAGGCATATAATCAAGATAAATGAAAACAAGACTTAGAAAAGCACTTACCATTGGTTCCATTAGGAAATCTTGCAGTATCTAAAGCAATGTGGCCTTTGAGACCTACATTCCATCAGTCGAGCCAGTTATAGAGGAATTTCCAAATGAAGCTCATATTGACAAAAACTGATTAACAAGAACAACGTGCCAAGCACAAATTCCAAAGGTAACAGTAAAAATAAAAAGCCAATCACTTTTTTTAACAATAACAGAAATGATGGAACCAACATATCCAATAAGATTATGAGAACTAGATATTGGGAAATAGTAGTATATGTCAAACCAATACCTCATGTAACTAAAAAACCTAAAAAATGGATTTAGTGGTTGCCCAGAGTCAAGATATTACAAGATAAACTGCAACAGGATATACATGCAAAACAATAGAATCTGTGTTAATTAGTGTGTGTTTTGTACATGTGCATACGCAGCAGATAAAGGAAAGGGGTTAAACAAGCTGTCTTAAATCAACAGCGGTAGCCAAGGAATGAGATTTTGCGAAATATCGGCAAAATTTTCATTTTTTGAAATTCCAAAAGAAAAATAGCAAAAGAAAAAGTTACAGTTTTTAGTGGTTTTTCGAAAAATTTCAACCTTTTTAAAATTATCATTTCTTCTAATTATGATTTGAAACCAAACCCGATTTTCTAATTATATATATTAATTACATGTTTGTTTCATTTATTGGTATTTAGGTATCATTTAATGTGTTTGATAACTTTATTAATTGCATCTTATTTTTTTTCACATATTTATATACCCCTCGAAATTCATTATATATATTTCATGTATCCTCAAAAATTTTACATTTTTCTCTAGACACCGAAATATTCCTAAAAATCGGGAGACGGAAATTAACTCGAAAAACGAAATCATAGTCCTTGGTGGTAGCACCGAAACCGAAGTTAAGCCAGAAATATGTATACCGGCAATCATGGTAATGTAAATGGAACTACAGTGACATTATAAATTATTCTAATGATGGCAAAAGAGTTAACCTACCGCTGTATAGCATCTTTCTCATGAGAAGAAGGCTTGCCAAAGTGAACCGTCCTTGTTATATCAGTTGTTCCATCTTGATACTGCAAAAGCACCATTACACATGCCAGTGAAGAAAAGAACCGTGAGAAAAATGATACCAAAAAGGGTGTAAAATAAGAAGTGATAAATGGTAGCATACAGTTAAAAAGTTTCAAGTAATTGAGAATACAACTATTTAAGGTCATAAACAAACCTGTGCTCCTGAATCGACAAGATAAATCTGATCTGCTTCAAGCTCAGCACATGTTTCTGGTTCTGGTTTATAGTGGATAATTGCGGCATTAGGACCAACAGATGAAATTGTAGGAAAGCTTAATCCTCTAAAGTGCTGCAGAAAAATCATGACGGCCAAAGTGGGTCAAATGAGACAAATACATGACATAGAAAAAGTAGTAAACAATTTACTACTCCGAGTCCAGAATCAAAATCAGTCTAAGAGCAGCATAAGAAGTATAATATATCTCCAATTCATGTGAAATGTAACATATTGCAATTCCGGGGAAATAAAACACACAAATAGCAGGAATCTCAAAAGTTAAAGTCTGCTTGCATGCAAGAGATATTTCCGTTACTAATAGCCCAAATGGTGAGGTTAAAGTCAAGTCCCAGCATACAACATACAAGTAAAGTAAGTATATCCATGGCAACGCTCTTATTTTTTCTTTTTTCTTGTGTAATTAAATATTCCACAACTCACAATAATGATCAGAAAGCTAATTATGGAATTGCAAAACAAAATGGGTGAGATGGAACTTGTAAAATATACAGCAAAAATAATTGTGAAAGGTTTCTTAAAAAGAAGTGGTAAATGAACCATCAACAATAGACACCATAAATAAATAAATAAAACAAAAAAAAGGAAGAGTTTATGCAGAATAAATAACTAAAAATGATATTAATCCATCTAGTCTTCTCTATGTTGAATGCCAAATGATAAAATAGTACCTCTTTTGATGCACGGAAGCTCTCTTAACTTATCACTAGCAGTCACCTCTGTCAATTTCACGCTATCCCTGCCATAGTTTACAATCA